>JBBGZY010000578.1:4860000-5322500 GCA_037952925.1 Lithobates clamitans
GATAGCTTTTACCTGAATTATCTTTAGAACTCTTCTGGCAGTGCTGGACGAAGCGGTACATTTACATCTGATTTTTTTACACTGAAAAACACCCGTAAGATTGCAAAAGTTGGTTAGTGTTCTGGCTGAAGTAGTACAGTGATAAATCCTACTTGGGGCTCCCATATTTTCCACACTTCTAGCTTTGCAATAAATGACCCTTGGTCTCGCAGGCAAAACCGGAGCTAACTTCGGGTCTACCCCTCCTTTTTTTTACCAACCCCTCCCCCCTTATTTGTTCTTATTTATAAAGTTAGTCTGTATATATATTCATCAACCTTTAGATATGCTGATAGATATTATTACCTGGTGTGTATCTCAATAAATTTCACATTTTTATATTTTCTTAGTGTAATTAATCATGTAGTGATCATAATAGGTTATTTTATTTGAAGTCACCTTTTATATAGTTATTATTTGATGTTTTTACCATTTATTATAAAATACTATTCATTCACATTCATTGATGTGTTATTATGCAGCCGTTCACTCAGATCAGATTCAAGTTTTTATTATTTTTAAGGATTTTTTGTAATCTTGCCCATTTTCCGTTATTCTATTCAATATACTTTTTAGCTCGTTGCCCACTGTGCTATAGGTACACTTGATCCATGCTATGACAGCTGTACATGTTGGAGATTGGATTACAGCTAAAAAAGCTGGCCAGTATTGCCCTGTTGATCGGGCGACTAGCCACACCCAGTCTCTGTACTGTTTGGGTGTTTTTTGTTTTATTCCGTCCAGACAATATAAATTTTCCCCTCTAGAGGGTGGAGGGTTTGCCTGAAGGAGGCAGCACCTTGGAAACGCGTTTGCGGCCCACCCCCCCCCCCCCCACCCTGATTTGGTCTCTTGCTAGCTCTGTGAGAGCAGGTTACTGTATAGACCTCCATACGGCAGGTCTGAGCTTATCCCCACAGTGGTCTCTTTTTCCCTTGTGAACGGCTGACTGCTTTATTGGTGATCCACATCCACCCTGTGTTCAGCTTGCAAGATACTTTTATGTAAGTGTATCTGAATAAAGTGTTACTTGCTTTTACTATCACACTGACCCAGGTGCCCTCTTTCTGCTGTTTTTGTTCAATAAGCTTATATTGATGGCTTACATGAATGTTATAGCGTCTACAAACTATGGGATATATATTGGAATTTTTTGTTATACTAGTAATGGTGGTGATCAGAGACTTATAGCAGGATTTCTATATTGCGGCGGACAATCAGACACTAACTGGCACTTTTGACACTGTGGAAACCAGTGACACTAATACAGTGATCAGTGCTAAAAATATGCACTGTCACTGTACTAATGACACTGGCTGGGAAGGGGTTAAACATCTAGGGTGATCAAAGGGTTAACTGTGTGTGTGTAGCCAGTGTTTCTGATTACTTTGTGTGCTGCTTTGACTAGGGGAAGAGATAGATTTGAGTCTCTGCTTTGCAGGAACACAGAATCTATCCCTACCCCCCAGTCAGACTGGAACTCTGCCTTGTTTACAGCTCTGTTCTGAATCTCTGCCCCGTGGCCGGTGCCAGCTAACATCGAGTGCCCAGCACCCACAGATCTGTTTCTGCTGTGAATAATCACAGTAGAAGCAGCACGCACACGCGCCCCCTGCAGGCCAAAGTGCACAATCACATATATATATATATATATCATACTTACCAACAGTCCCGAATTTCCCAGAACATTTCACCGGGGAATGTCCCGAAAAATTCACTTTTTCCCTATTTTTCGTCACCGCCGCCACCGCCGCTAGAGGTCCGTGGCCGGTCCGCGGCCGGTCCGCGGCCGGCGGAGACAATCTTTGATGATCTTTGATGATCCCCAGAAGCACAATCAAATCTATCATAATCAAATGGAAAGAACATGGCACAACAGCAAACCTGCCAAGAGACAGCCGCACACCAAAATTCACGGATCAGGCAAGGAGGGCATTAATCAGAGAGGCAGCACAGAGACCTAAGGTAACCCTGGAGGAGCTGCAGAGTTCCACAGCAGAGACTGGAGTATCTGTACATAGGACGACAATAAGCCGTACGCTCCATAGAGTTGGACTTTATGGCAGAGTGGCCAGAAGGAAGCCATTATTTTCAGCAAAAAACAAAATGGCACGTTTTGAGTTTGCGAAAAGACATGTGGGAGACTCTCAAAATGTATTAAAGAAGGTGTTCTGGTCTGATGAGACTAAAATTTTACTTTTTGGCATTCAAAGAAAACGCTATGTCTGGCACAAACCCAAGACATCACATCACCCAAAGGACACCATCCCCACAGTGAAACATGGTGGTGGCAGCATCATGGTGTGGCTGTGTTTTTCAGCATTCGGGACTGGGAAACTGGTCAGAGTTGAGGGAAAGATGGATGGTGCTAAATACAGGGATAGTCTTGAGCAGAACCTGTGTGTGTGATTTGAGGCTAGGAGGGAGGTTCACCTTCCAGCAGGACAATGACTCCAAACACACTGCTAAAGCAATACTTGAGTGATTTAAGGGGAAACAAGTAAATGTGTTGGAATGGCCTAGTCAAAGCCCAGACCTCAATCCAATAGAAAATCTGTGGTCAGACATAAAGATTGCTGCTCACAAGCACAAACCATCCAACTTAAAGGAGCTGGAGCAGTTTTGCAACGAGAAATGGGCAAAAATCCCAGTGGTAAGATGTGGCAAACTTATAGAGACTTATCCAAAGCGACTTGGAGCTGTGATAGCTGCAAAAAGTGGCTCTACAAAGTATTGACTTTAGGGGGGTGAATAGCTATGCAGATTGAGTTTTTCTGTTATTTTTTCCTATTTGTTGTTTGCATCACAATAAAAATTTAAAAAATCTTCAAAGTTGTGGACATGTTCTGTAAATTAAATTACGCAAATCCTCAAACAATCTGTGTTAATTCCAGGTTGTGAGGCAACAAAACACAAAAAATGCCAAGGGGGGGGGGGGGGTGAATACTTTTGCAAGACACTGTATTTATTTATTATTCATCACATTTATTTTTATTTTACTGCATGAGCATTCACTTTTTGAAACATTCATAGGGGTGTTTATAATCTTAGTGTGGGTAAATATAAAGTATTCTAGTACTATAGCTTATGTCTGTGCAAGGGATGTGCTTACCCATAAGGGGATGTGCAGGCAGTTCCATTCATGTTAATTGGCTACACGGACACAGCTGCTGCTCCCAATCTGACATCCGTGAGAGTATACAGCTCCTGAAGCCGGGTTCACACTGGTACAACACGACAGTGCTAAGACTGTGGATCCGACTTTGCCCTGCGACTTGAAGTCTGACATCAGTCCGACTTCAATGAACGGGGATCTGACTTTGATTCCGACAATCTGAATTTGATTCTGACAATGCAGGCACTTTGTGTCCGGCATGAATCTTTAGGGGGAACTCCGCGCCAAATTAAAAAAAAAACGGCATGGGTTCTCCCTCCAAGACCTTACCAGGCCCTTCGGTCTGGTATGAATTTTAAGGGGAACCCCCACGCCAAAAAAATCCTTACCTGAGCACACTGCCCGCGGCATGAAGGGTTGATGATAAGGGGTGGGGCCTCCGGATGACATCAGCCGGTGATCCCACCCCGTGCCAATATAAGTAGTGGCACACTGCACACCCAGCATTAGAGCGAGAGAGAGCGTCGAGTTAACATAGGAAGAAGAACAGAGGGAGAAGATAGCGGAGAAGACTAGGCAAAAGAGCGAGAAGACAGCGAAGACCTGGCAGAAGGAGACATAGGAGAATACCGGCAGAGGCAGAAAACAGCAGATAGAGGGAAAAGAGCCGGAGAGGGCTAAAAGACATCAGCGGAGAGCGGAGAAGACCCGTAGAAGGGAGAACAAATAGGAAGTGATGCCGGAGCTGCCTTAATAAATTACTTTAAAAACCTGTGTACTGTGTTTTATTTTTGACACTTTTTTTTAGGTGAATGGGTAGGGGTACAATGTACCCCATACTTTTTCACACAGGGTGGGGGGCCAGGAACTGGGGGCCCCCTTGTTAAAGGGGGCTTCCAGATTCTGATAAGCCCCCCGCCCGCAGACCCCGACAACCAACGGCCAGGGTTGTAGGGAAGAGGCCCTTATCCTCATCAACATTGAGACAACATGCTTTGGGGTGGGGGCGCAAGGCCCCCCTGCTCCAAAGGACCCAAAGGACCCACCACCATGTTGAGGGCATGCGGCCTGGTACGGTTCAGAAGGGGGGCGCTTTCTCGTCCCCACCCCCTTTCCTGACCTGCCGGGCTGTGTGCTCGGATAAGGGTATGGATTTTGGGGGGACCCCCACGCCGTTTATTCGGTGTGAGGGTCCCCCTTAAAATACATACCAGACCGAAGGGCCTGGTATGGTCTTGGAGGGGGAATCCATGCCGTTTTGTTTTTTATTTGCCGTGGAGTGCCCCTTCAAGATCATCAGAGCACAAGTCGCATGCCAAAGTCGGATCAGTTAAGACAGCGATGCAACTTTGATCTGCCTTCAGTGATACTCAATGGGCTGAAGTAGGATCAAAGTCGGACCAAAGTAGTGCAGGGAGCATTTTCAAAGTCGGACCAACTTGTGTCGGACCAGGGAAAACATTGATTTTCACACGTCATGCGACATGAGCTCCCAAGGTCAAAGCATTTGTCGTACCAGTGTGAACCCGGCCTTACACGCACTGTTTGTGTTTAGATCCCTGCACCCGCTCCTGCCCACATGTCAGATTTTGAAATGTGACTGTGTCCATGCAGCTGTTGCATCTACATCCACGTTTATGAGTTACACACAGCTCTGTGGTGGATGCAGATGCAAAAAAAAGAAGCTCTGCACAGAGGGCAGGACTCAGCATCCTTCTGGATGAGATCTCAGGGCTCATTCACACCAGGTCCACTGGGACGGAGGTGGTAGAACATGTCTCACTCCAACCCTGTCAGATCAACAATTTGGAGCTGAAGAGCTTAAATTAAGCAGCTGCTGGCTGTGTCACACCAAACCACCAGATCTTGAAGATTCACCCCAGCCGCCAACACTTCAATGTGTTACTGGACACCAAAATTTGGTATTTTACTGTGATGGCCCTGCCATTTGGTAACTATTTTCTGTGCTGTGTGCAACCTCAGGTCCTTCACCTTTGCACCTGAAAAAAACTGCCTACTCCCTCTGGATGTGATAAAGCGTTTATTTTACAGCTACAGGTTACTTCCAGAATATAGTTATTGTTTGTCATCTGGATGGTCCCAGCAGGTCCAGGATAAGGGGTGGGCAGGAGGGGCTGCTGACATGGGCACCATGGTATCATGTGAGGTGGGGGGGGGGGCACAAGGGGATTGGGAGGGAGGGGATTTGTGTTGAAAAGGGCAATTTGGGGGGCAGCAGGGGGTTAGATGATTTGGGGGGATTTGTGTTAGGGGGAGGGGAGAATGGGGGAAAAGGATTTGTGCTAGGAGGGGGGATTGGGGGTTTGTGCTATAAAAGTAATATGGTAAAGGGGAAAAAAAAATATATATATATTATATATATATATATATATATAATATATTTTTGGGGGTGGATTTTTGCAAGTAGGGATGATTGGGGGGTGTGTGTGCAAGGAGTGGAAACTTGAGAGGGGTACTTGTGCTAGGATGGGGGATGGGAATTTGTGCTTTGAGGGGTAGAGCATTTGTGCTAGGAGGGGATTTATTATGTGGGGGGGATTTGTGCTGGGGGTATATGGCGAAAGAGAGAGGATTTGAGCTTGGGGGGGGTGGGAGAGGGCAAAGATTTGTGATGGGAGGAGTGATTTCAGCAGTGGACAGAATTGTACTGGGAGAAGGGAGAATTTATGCTTAGCACAATGCTTAGCGCATGTTCGCCCTGGGCGCTAGGTGACCTTGTCCCGGCACTGGGTCCCAGAGTGACCACAGCTAGACAGATTCATCATATTTCTCAAGCATATTCCCTGAAGGAATGGGATTACCTGTTTACTGTCACTACGCATTCCAATTATTATTATATTTTTATACAGGATTTATAAAGTGCCAACAGGGACAAAAAAAGGGAGACAGAAGAGTTACTATAGAATTCAAGACAAGAGGGTTTGGAGAGACCTGTTAGTGAGAGCTTGCAATCTAACATACCTGAGAGTGCTTCCTGGACCTTCTGGAACCAGACATCAGTCTTCCTAGGCATATTAGCCTGTTATCTGTTCCTTGGTTCACATGTTTACCAGTTGCTTATGTGCAGATATGAGTGCATCAGTGAATGCTAGCTTTGGACCTAAGGTACTGCAGATTGCAATGCCAATTGCTTTGGCATTTGTTTTCTCCTGTCCACCTCTCTTTTTGTAGACTGCTTTCGAACTTCTTATAGATAAAAAGATTAATTCCTGTGTCCCCTAAAGATTGCATTGACTGAGATGTTCTTAGGAACGTGACCCATAGCTCCCAACTGTCCCTCATTCAGAAGGGCCCTCTCTCTTTTAAGACCAAATCCCTCCGTCCGTCATGCAGCCTCATTTGTCCCTCTGTTTTGGTCTGATGTGTATGTCTGTGTACAAAATATACCATTTTGCTACCGAAAGTTTTATGCTGGTCTAAACTATTTATCGAATATGTACAGTATATTACTGCATTTGTTATCCTGAAAAAACAATATAAGGGAGAAGTAGAAGTCAAAATGCACTTCTGTGTCGTGGTAAGTTACTACAAATAAAGGGCCAGACTCAAACGACCCCGAGACAGTACAATTACACAAGAGACGGAACTGAATGACCTACTATCAGAACAAAGAGCGTCACCACAGATAAATATTAGGCATAAAACTGATGGGGCCAGACTGGCATTGAACTTGATTCGCACCACTCAGGCAGAAAAATGTATACGGTGGTCACGACACAGATATTACACGATGGGGGACAAACCTACCACAATACTAGCGCAAAAACTAGTTCCCTGCCCCTACACACCAGCATTGCCTAAACTTAGATTAAACAACGGGCAGTCGAGTTAGTACCCAGAACGCATTATATCTGAATTTACCAAATTTTACTCCAAATTGTACAGTGACCCAGCGAAAGTGGGACAAGTTAAAATGGAAGAATTTTTCAGTAACATTTCCTTGCCCAAATTGACACGAGTACACTCGGAACTAATGGACAAAGAATTTTCTCAGAAATATAAATAGGACAGGCTATAAAAAGTTTGAACCCCTCAAAAGCCCCGGGCCCAGGTGGGTTTTCAGGACAATACTACAGGAAATTTCAAGAGGTCTTAACCCCGCATCTCTGTACATTTTTTAATGCAGACAGGACACAGATCTTCCAGCACAGGAAAACACAACGTATATACATGTAATACCAAAACCGGGAAAGGATCACGGGCTTTGCGCAAATTATTGCCCAATCTCGTTGATAAATACAGATTTAAAAATTATAACAAAAATCCTGGCGGTTAGACTGAACTCATTTCTTGCAAAATATATCCATCCGGACCAGGCAGGCTTTGTTCCTGGGCACCAAGCGTCAGACCAAACTAGAAGAGTCATGGACATAATTTCGGCAATTCACTCGGACTGGGATGGGAAAGGACCAAGACAGGGTATGTTGCTGTCCTGGACATACACAAAGGATTCGATTCCTTGGGATTACCTCTTTTTTGTCCTGGCCCAGCTGGGTTTCAGGTCGTACTTTATGTCCACACTCCGAGTCCTCTACAGCTCCCCGACAGCAGCATTAATGATAAAGGGATACTTTTCAAACCTCATTGCTATCCAAAGGGGGACTCGTCAGGGATGTCCACTGTCCCCATTACTCTTCATCCTGGCCCTAGAACCGTTCGCAATAAAAATTCGTACCTCTACTGATATTCGAGGAACAGAATGTGGTAATAGGGAACATAAATGCATCCTTTTTGCGGACGACATCTTTTACCACCTTACTTTCATCCCCTATCACCACCCTCCCCAACTAAGCGTTGTGTCACACAAGGACCCTTGACCCTTTGATAAAGTCACGTGTGTTGTGAAGCAACGCGTCAGGGAGGAGCCAGGTGCCGCCGCTTCCGGGTACGGCGGAACCCGGAAGTTTCTGTTTTTACTGTGGAACGCATGATTTTTCAATGTAAGTTGCTACTTTGTTTTTATGAATAAACTTTTAATATACTACACTATGGAGCCATCCTTTTTCCTTCCATCATCCATCTGAGGACATCCGAGGATATCCATTAAGTGCGGGAGAGAGTCGTACTGTGGCCAGTGTATCTGTGTTCCTGGAGGCTGTGACAACCATCGGAAGCTCGTCCCCGAAATACAGCTCCACCACCTGTGGGTGGGTACACGCTCGATTCGGCCCATTGGGGGCCGCAACTACAGGTGAGAGGCTGGGGGAAACGATTAGTGCACTCCGGAACTTGATTGGATCGATATACTGACTATTGGACACTGGCCACCACAGAGTTTTGTCCACTGCACTTGCACTTTTTCATCACCTCTAGAAGATCTGTACTGCGTTGTTATCTGGAGTCTCACGCTACCATTTTTGAACTGCACATTACGCTTGTTTGGACATTCATCTATTAGTTCACCCGCATTATTTATCTAAAGTCGCACTGTATGGAGTTTTTTTCTGAATTACATTTTTTGATTTTATGTGTATGTTAATAATATTAGGAGTCCACACATTTTCTATATCTATGGTTTATTATTGCTCTTTTTGCACATTGCACTTTCATTAGTGAGGTCACTTCTTATATTGATTTTCTTGCACAGTATCAATGCCATTGTTACTTACTTGATTATTGCACGTTACATTGAGGATTTTTTGCATTCAATCACATTTATTTATTATTGATTCTTTTATCATCAGCCATTATATTATAGATGAGGTAGCGCCACATATATATTTATTTATTTATTAATTTTCTTGAGTTATGTGAGTGTCTCTTTTATGTTGGCGGCTCCTTGCGTTTATTCACGAGTGTGGTCTTTGCGCACTAGTTGTATCTTTTGTTTCTTGATACACTAGTAGGGGCATACCACAAAATTTTGACAAAGTGTGGGGTAGTTGGATGAATAACGAAACTACAGTAACAGATTGAGTGGCCACTCAGGAAGAGTCTTCACAGCTGGCTCCAACATGTATGTAGTCACTAAGTGTAAGTAATACCCACTTAGCCTCCATAAGGGAAGGTTCGGGGGTATTGCTCATGTATTAATGGCTGACATGTATGATAAGGCACAGGAAGAGGGCATGTGGTCAAGGTTTAAGACCTATCTAACTACTTACTACAAGGTTGTCGCAGACTAAAGGAGGCCTTATTGTTATACTGATTATGTCATCGGGTGGGTGTCTGGGGTCGGGAGGGGGGATTCCATGCTGAAGAAATGTATATAGTTTTTCGTTTTTTTTCTTTTTGTTATGTGGCCATAGGCCTAAGGCCTACTGTTGGTATGCATGAGATGGTTCTACACCTTCATTTGAGTCCAGCTGTGTTTGATTATACTGATTGGACTTGATTAGGAAAGCCACACACCTGTCTATATAAGACCTTACAGCTCACAGTGCATGTCAGAGCAAATGAGAATCATGAGGTCAAAGGAACTGCCTGAAGAGCTCAGAGACAGAATTGTGGCAAGGTACAGATCTGGCCAAGGTTACGAAAAAAAAAATCTGCTGCACTTAAGGTTCCTAAGAGCACAGTGGCCTCCATAATCCTTAAATGGAAGACGTTTGGGATGACCAGAACCCTTCCTAGAGCTGGCCGCCCGGCCAAACTGAGCTATCGGGGGAGAAGAGCCTTGGTGAGAGAGGTAAAGAAGAACCCAAAGATCACTGTGGCTGAGCTCCAGAGATGCAGTCGGGAGATAGGAGAAAAATGTAGAAAGTCAACCATCACTTCAGCCCTCCACCAGTCGGGGCTTTATGGCAGAGTGGCCCGACGGAAGCAAGACACATGAAAGCCCGCATGGACTCCAACTGAACTTTATGGCCCTAATTCTAAGTGGTATGTGCGGAGAAAACCAGGCACTGCTCATCACCTGTCCAATACAGTCCCAACAGTGAAGCATGGTGGTGGCAGCATCATGCTGTGGGGGTGTTTTTCAGCTGCAGGGACAGGACAACTGTTTTCAATCGAAGGAAAGATGAATGCAGACAAGTACAGGGATATCCTGAACGAAAACCTTCTCCAGAGTGCTCAGGACCTCAGACTGGGCCGAAGGTTTACCTTCCAACAAGACAATGACCCTAAGCACACAGCTAAAATAACGAAGGGGTGGCTTCGCAACAACTCCGTGACTGTTCTCGAATGGCCCAGCCAGAGCCCTGGTTAAAACCGAATTGAGCATCTCTGGAGAGACCTAAAAATGGCTGTCCACCAACGTTTACCATCCAACCTGACAGAACTGGAGAGGATCTGCAAGGAGGAATGGCAGAGGATCCCCAAATCCAGGTGTGAAAAACTTGTTGCATCTTTCCAAAAAGACTCATGGCTGTATTAAAGGGTGCTTCTACTAAATATTGAGCAACAGGTCTGAATACTTAGGACCATGTGATATTTCAGTTTTTCTTTTTTAATAAATCTGCAAAAAGTCAACAATTCTGTGTTTTTCTGTCAATATGGGGTGCTGTGTGTACATTAATGAGGAAAAAATGAACTTAAATGATTTTAGCAAATGGCTGCAACATAACAAAGAGTGAAAAATTTAAGGGGGTCTGAATACTTTCCGTCCCCACTGTATCTCTGAAATTTACACTGTTTTGACAAACTCCTCTGTAAAGCTAGAGTATATGGAAAGATGGGAAGCAAACTTCCAGGAAGGTGTTGAGCTGGATGAATGGCATATCATAGCCCAAGGGGCCTAGAAATCCATCATAAACAATGATAGAAGCAAATTATAAAGTAATACCAAGATGATACATGGTCCCGGCAAGACTGGCTACCTTAATCCTGGGGACATCTCCATTATGTTTCCTTAGATGCGGACAGGAGGGAACAATGTACCATGTGTGGTGGCAGTGTCCTAAGGTGAGGCAGTACTGGATTAGGGTGTATAACTTTATTTACACTCTCACCCAAGTAAACCTTATCAAGTCCCTGAGACAGGCACTGCTGGGTTATAAGGTGGAGTCAACGTCGAAACCCCAGAGACAACTCCTAGCGCTTTATATTTACGTCAGCAAAAATTATAATTGCGAAATCTTGAAAATCGGCAGTAGTGCCATTCGACCAGCTGAAACACAAACTTTCCTGGATTATGCTCAATGAGGGTATGACAGCAACCTTAAACGATAGAATGCAGATGTTCGGTTTTGAAAAAAAAGGTTTACCTACATTTACCTTTTAACTTACTGCTGTCTAGGTATCAGCAGTTTTGTAAACCTGTCTAGCAAGATGACATTTATTTTGCTTGTGCTGTTCTATGTAGCTGTTTTGTGAACTTTTCTGGGAAGGTGATGGTTCTTTATAGCAATAGGATACAATAGTGACATAATAGTTACATAATAGTGACATAACTGGTGACTGATGACTTCATCATTGGGACTGTAGGTGGGTCAGAGGCTCAGAAATTCAATACAGGTGCTTTTTCTGCCCACTCTTCTATTTTCCATTCCCTGATTAGCTGGGTGGGTGGCATTATCTCCAAACAGTATACTAAAGTGTCACCCCAAATGTAATGAGAGACTTAAGCCTCGTACACACGATCGGATTTTCCAACAGGTAATGTGTGATGACAGGCTGTTGGAGGAAAATCCGACTGTGTGTATGCTCCATTGGACAATTGTTGTCGGATTGTCCGCGGACAAATGTTGGATAGCAAGTTTTAAAATTTTCCGTGGACAAATGTCTGCTGTCGGATTTTCCAAGCGTGTGTACACAAGACCATCGGACAAAAGTCCAAACATGCATGCACAGAAGCAAGGACAAGCCAGAAGCGGTCGGTCTTGTAAACTAGCATTCGTAATGGAGAATTAACATTCGTGACGCTGCAAATTATGAAATCTCGAAATACAGTGCACATTCTCTTCTTTAATGGGATAATGAAGCTGCTTTGCTGGTGATACTGATGGAGTTATTGCAAACAAATTTTCAAAGGCTTTTTTTTTCTAGTGATATCAAGAATGTTAATATGCTTTTTTTTAATTTTTTTTAGGCAAGTTACCACAACACCATTATCCCGTAGTTTTTTAAGATCAAAGATACAACTATGTTGGTGTCCCTTGTCAATTTTACATTGTATTTTTTTAAATGTAACTGCCTACTCCCAAACTGTCATTTAAAGTAAAACACATAGCCAAGTATTATTCTACACAATTTTTTTATTGTGCATTAAAAAAAGAAAACAAAATTAGACATGCTATCTGCCAATAGAACTTAACCAAAAAGTGCATTCTATTGCATCCAAAAATATAGAAAATATACCAAATCAAATCATTATTCAACCAAAAAATAATGTCAAAGCAATAACTCCAAGGCCAATAATAAATAACACATTATCTCCTCCGATTGCGCAACATGTCTGGTTGACGAACGGCCATTCAGAAACTAACTGAAAAGCGTGAACTGAAAAGTGCGAACTGAAAAGTGGGAAATGAAAAGCAGAAGGAGCCCAAAGGGTGGCGCTAAAGAGCTGAAAAACAACATAGTACATCACTACGTTCGTATTTGCTGGCCGACAATTCCTTGTTGTTTGTATGCAAGACAAGTTTGGGCCAACGCCCTTCAGACAAAAGTCCACGGTTTTATTGGCCAACAATCTGATAGCGTGTACGAGACTCTACATTCATCAGAATGAAGGAGGCCTAGATGAGCCAAGGCTTTGAGCTAGTCATCCTGAATTTTTATCATTGTTGCCAGTAACCAAAACCACCAGTAAATGCTAAAAGAGATACCAGTGTCAGTAGCCATCAGTACTGCCAAATATAGCTGCTTTGGTACCTAGCCACCACATCATCCTGCCACAATGGCCCCATTAGCAAATGTCTTTTCCCCTACTTGTTTTTTTACCTTTAACCTTGTCTAGGCACAGAAAGAGTGAAAAATATTGGGGAGTTGAAAAAGAACTTCGCCTAACATGCCCTCTCCACAAATATTTTCTAAAGAACATCTCAGGTTATCTCTACACACAGATAATAATTATCATTTGCATTTATTTTCTTATCTTCTCTGCTTCCTTGTGTGCATTTAACCACCATATCTATTGTAGGCATTTAAACAAAATTGTACTTTAAAAATGACATCTATTAACTACTATACAGTGCATCCGGAAATGGATTAAATTCATTATTTTCCTCAAAATTCTACAAACAATACCCCATAATGACAAAGTGAAAGAAATTTGTTTGAAATCTTTACAAAATTATTAAAAAAAAAAAAAAAAAAAAACAACACATGTACATAGTGATTCATACTGATTCAAATTGAACTCAGGTGCCTGCTATTTCCACTGATCATCAATGAGATGCTTCTACAACTTGATTGGAGTCCACCTGTGGTAAATTCAGTTGATTGGACATGATTGGTAAAGGCACACACCTGTCTATATAAGGTCCCACAGTTAACAGTGCATGTCAGAGCACAAATCAAGCCATGAAGTCCAAGGAATTGTCTGTAGACCTCCGAGACAGGATTGTATTGAGGCACAGATCTGGGGAAGGGTACAGAAAAATTTCTGCAGCATTGAAGGTCTCAATGAGCACAGTGGCCTCCATCATCTGTAAATGGAAGAAGTTTGGAACAACCCGGACTCTTCCTAGAACGAGCTGCCTGGTCAAACTGAGTGATCGGGGGAGAAGGACCTTAGTCAGGGAGGTGACCAAGAACACAATGGTCACTCTGACAGAGCTCCAGCATTTCTCTGTGGAGAGAGGAGAACCTTCCAGAAGAACAACCATCTCTGCAGCACTCCACCAATCAGGCCTGTATGGTAGAGTAGCCAGACAAAAGCCACTCCTCAGTAAAAAGCACATGACAGCCCGCCTGGAGTTTGCCAAAAGGCACCTGAAGGACTCTCAGACCATGAGAAACAAAATTCTCTGGTCTGATGAAACAAAGATTGAAGTCTTTGGCCTGAATAGCATGCGTCATGTCTGGAGGAAACTAGGCACCGCTCATCACTTAGCCAATACCATTCCTACAGTCAAGCATGGTGGCTTTTCAGCAGCAGGAACTGGGAGACTAGTGAAGATAACAAAGGAGTGGTTACGAACAACTCTGTAAATGTCCTTGAGTGGCCCAGCCAGAGCCCATACTTCCGATTGAATATCTCCGGAGAGATCTGAAAATGGCTGTGCACCAACGCTCCCCATCCATCCTGATGGAGCTTGAGAGGTCCTGCAAAGAAGAATGGGAGAAACTGCCCAAAAATAGGTGTGCCAAATTAGTAGCATCACACTCAAAAAGACTTGAGGCTCTAATTGGTGCTTTCATGTCGTCATTATGGGATATTGTTTATGGAATTTTAAGGAAAACAAAGAATTTAATCCATTTTGGAATAAGGCTGTAACATAACAAAATGTGGAAAAAGTGAAGCGCTGTGAATACTTTCCGAATGCACTGTATTTGTAGATACCGTGAAAAATTGCACTATTGAATTGAGAGCTTGTTATCATTTTTACTACAGTAAGCCACTCTTAATTACTCCTTGTACTTGACCCTGGAAGTGCTATTCTAATCAGTTTCACAGTTAAATGATACCAAACATTTAGCCTAGGTTCACACTGCTGCACGATTTCATACCCGCATGTCAGTCTGACTTCGAAGGTGATTTCAGAGACATCTGTGCAGGTTCCTGCACAGCCTATGTCTATTGAAATCGCACACAAAGTCACCAAGTACAGAAACTACTTTTGGGAATCGGTGCGGCGTCACAAAGTCGGCGTCGCACCGATTCGGACGGTGCGGCTGCTGGCAATAGCTGCCGATTTGGCATGCGATTTGACATGTCAAATTGCATGCCCAATCATATCAATGTGAACCTGGGTTAAATCACTAAAATGATCTGAAGTGTTATATTTAACTGTTCATATCATCTTGGTTTCAATTAATTTCTTTTAAACGTTGGTAAATACTTTCCCCAGGAACTTCACTTTTTTTTTTTTCATCCTTCAAATGGGAAATGCTTTGACTGGATTCTGATCATCATCTTTACAAAGCTTTGCAAGATTTCTTTTGCAGACCAGCTCAACCAAACTTGTCCTCCCACCTTACAAAGCCTTTTAGATAGACTGCTCCGATATTTGTTGCCACAATAAGAAGAATCCATTGGAGAAGTTTGTTATGTCTGTTGCAGCTGGGCAGGGTTAGGATTTGATGAAGATATCTTTTTATGTACAACATGTCCAATAATGACCACTCTAGTTGAATAGATAATATAAATAAAGTGTAACTCCACTTCCCCCCTGGGTGATCTATGTGCATTGCAAGGATTTAAACAAACTTTGTTGCAGATTCCTACCTTCTGTTATTCAAAGCACTGTGTGTTTGTCTGTGTTAATGTGGGAAAGTGAGTCTATTGGGAGTGGTTTAATAATAATCAATTAGCTGCTGCACCTACAGGGGGTATCTCACTAAAAATGACATTTTTGGGAATGCATGAAATCTGACTTGTATCTTAGGGCAGACTTAGGGGAAAGTAAGTGAGCCAATCACACAAGCAGGAAATGGTGTTTCTGGGGGCGTTCTCTACACATCCTGTACACCTCCAGGTAGCCATATTGCATTTTCAGAAAATTACAGAGCTGCAGATTGAAAAGGAAAGGTACGTTTTAATAACATTCAATTACAATATGACTTATGTCACAATTGTATACGCTATATTCATTATTCTTTATTTGCTATTCCCCACCCCACAAAAGTGGAGTTACCCTTTAAGTTGGCTTCTTTTAAAAGTTTTTAAATCTTTAAACACTCACTTGGAGATGAATGATGGGTTCCCCCTGGTGCTTTGCAGTGACATTACAATTTTAATATACCATTTTTTTCATTTGTATAAATCATAGCTCCGCTTTACTGCAATATGATTTTCTTTGCAATAACAGGGTTTGATTTGCAGATCACAGGTCATATTTCTAACTAAAAAAAGACTCAAGGGCATACATAGATCCATGAAGGAGTATGATAGAGAGATAGAAAAAATGCTACACAGTAAACATTGTAAGCCCCATTTGCAAAAATAATATAATAGGAGGTGTCTACCTTTATGAAAATGTTTGTAATGTTTAGTGTTACAATGGAAGAAACTAAGGAACTAAAATAAAAAAGATGCTGATCTGATTATCAGAATTTACCGGAGACTGAAAAAAAGCATTTAGTTAAAGTGTATCTAAACACAAAAATAAAAGTGTAAAATATTGCAACAATTGTAAACTATTCAGAATTCTGCAAAATATAAATTTGTCCTTGGGTGCCTATATAATATATATTATATAATATATATAATAATAGATAACATTGTTTTATTTTTTTGCAGGTTACCTTACAGGAAGGTTGTTACTAAAAATGTTCTGAGCCAGAAAAAAAAAAATGAATGCAGCCACTAAATTTAGAGTGGACCTTCAATCGTTTTTTCAACTTTCCATCTATTAAATCTTCTGCCCTTGTTGTTTTAACTTTGGATAGTAAAACATTTTTTATTTTTCTGCCAGTAAATACCTTATACAGCCCACTTCCTATTTCTTGTCTGGTAAAAAGTCTAGGCTTATGACATCATGCACAGCTCTCATGCCAGGAAGAGAGGGGGGATGAGTCATAAGTGGGCCAATGAGAGCTGCGGGGCTGCAGAGCTGTAGGTGTGCCTCTGTGTATCTTTGTAAATCCAAGAAGTGAACAGGAAGCAGCTTCAGCTGCCCACAGTTAAAATGGTTGCAGCCAGACTCAGTGGAGGGAGATTTCTACAGCATTTTTGGCAAGTACAGAATCACAGTATATATAAAATAATATGCAAAGTGGTTGGAGGGAAGCTTCAGAATGGCAAAGATGTTTTTATTGCAAATTATGTGAGCAGACTGCAGTTCCTCTTTAAGGACTGGTAGGTTGCAATATACATTAATAGTTTTTTTTTTACTCCCTGTTAAATCCTTTTCTCGCAGTCCATTGAGGGACATAGATTGATGATAATTGAACAGCCTGGGGTTGTTATGCTGCCTACAGGAGAAATGGACATTAGGCACAGACAGAACTGAAGGCTATTCCCCAGTGAAGCTATAAACCCTCCTCCCTCACACCTGCTCAGTTGTAGCAAGTAGTGCCAAAAGAGAATGATAGCATATGAAGGAAGTGTGTCTCTTAATGGACTCTGAGAAAAGGATTTTAGGTGAGTACAAAAATCCTGTTTCTGCTATTGTTCATCGAGGAACACAGCCTAATGATCATAAAATATAACCTAGGGATGTCCAAAATCAGTCCAAAATAACACAAGTGAATCAACCGAACATGGAAAAAAACAAGGGAAACCAAGGGCAATAAATAGCTGCTTTTAAAACCTTTCAACGAAAACTAGCAGATGCTGAAGCAAACACATCAACCTTGCAGAACCTTATGACCAAAACTAGCATTTGTGGAAGCATACACATTGACCTTACAGAACCTTATGACCAAAACTAGCATCTGTGGAAGCAGACACATTAACCTTACAGAACCTTTTGACCAAAACTAGCATTTGTGGAAGCAGACACTTTGACCTTACAGAACCTTTGACCAAAACTAGCATTTGTGGAAGCAGACACTTTGACCTTACAGAACCTTTGACCAAAACTACCATCTGTAGAAGTAGACACGTGGACCTTGCAAAAACTTAGAGAAAGTATGTGCAGAAGATCAATTTGCAGCTGAACAAATTTGTGATATTAAGGCCTGTTAACGAAAAGCCCAAGAATCACTCATCACTATAGTGGAGTGGGCCTTTAAAGGGGAAAGAAGGCACTTAATCTCAGTACCCATAGGCCTGCACAATACCCTATCATATCCAGTTAAAAATAGTGGATCTGAGAGTTAGAGAACTGCTTTTGGAACCTTCTGGAATGACAAAAAGAGAATCTGTTAACCTAAATGAAGCAGTGGCAAAGAAAAACAAAAAAACGATATGGCCCTCACCACATACAAGCAATTGAGAAGTCTCCTTGGGGTGAACCAGTGCTAGACACGGGGAAGGCAAAACAATATTCCAATACGGGTAATAGGGAAAAAACACTTTAGGTAAAAAGAAGCTCTGTGGTCCCAAACAACCTTAGCCTTATGTAAGATCAAATTTGGCTCCCTACAGGACAATGCTAAAAATTTAGAAACTCTTCTTGCTGAAGTACTGGCCACAAGAAAGGATACTTTATGAGACAGTAACACTAAGCAGATGCCCTGAATAGGTTTGAGGTTCTTTTAACACTAACAATACTATATTTAAATTGTACAGCTGGAGAGAAGACTTAACAGGGGAAACAGCGTGAGCAAACTCTTGTATAAGAGTGCACCTCTGCAAATGATTAGCAAGAGGACATAGAAAAAAGCAGACAGTGCAGACACCTGGCCTTCAATGCTGCTAAGTGCCAAATGTTGTTCTACCCCCAATTGGAAACATAAAAAAACACATCCCACTGAAATGGCACATTTGGACCCCCACACCAGTGAACAAAAAAAGTCTATCATTTGAGGATAAACCCTTTGGAAAGTAGATATATTAGCTTTAAGCATGGTTGAAATCACTAAATCCAAAATACCCATCTCTCAGAACCTGTGTTTTAACAACCAAGCCATCAAAGTCAGTGAATGAGAAGCAGGATCGTACAATGACATAACAGTATCAGCTCTGGAATAACAGTTTTGGTTCCAGTGGCGGCTGGTCCATAAAGGTGGGGGGCGCTTAATCTCCACGCGGGTTGCCGGACAAATAGATTTCTACACATGAGACATTAGCAAATCAATATTCGTTATTGTCTTCTGGCTTCTCCTCCTGGCCAATCGGGACAGGAAGTGTGTCTTAAGCCCAGATTGGCGGGGAGGAGAAGCTGGGGAAGCCGCAACCTGCATGGGGTAGGTGCAGACCTGGCGTGGGGGTTTGTTTTCCGCCCCCCCCCCACCAAAGATTTCCAACTTCTTGTTGGACATATTTACTTTAGGTAAAAACCTAAAGTTAAAGTGAACTGAGAAGCTAGCAAGTCCACATCTGGTGTTTCCCAACGCTGACATGGGTCACAGAACATCTCCTGATAAACAAATCATTCCTTTGGGTTCAGACATTGTGTGCTGAGAAAATCTGCATTTGAGTTTGGCACCCTAGAATGTGCACTGCAGAAATTGCTGGAAACTGAAACTCTGCCCAGGGCAAGATTGACTCTACCTCCATTGACAACAAAACTCTCTTGGTCCCCGTCTGATAAATATTGTAGGCCCCAGCTGAGGTATTACCCAAATAAATTAAACCAGATGACTGGTTAGTAGGGAGATCCAGTGAATTAACAAAAGGGGTAATGCTCATGTTGTTTGGAAGCATCAATTCCTTCTTAGACCAACAATGCTGAACAAATGGAGCAACAACTACCTCTGATGGAAATGGTGGGAAGTGGACCTTCACGTAGTGGTGAATTTATTCACAAGCTTGGCTCTTTTAGTTTGCCATGGAAGTTTAGAACCTTCTAAGCCTGGGGAAGGCTTGTGGGTCTAGATACTGGAACCTGACATAGAGGAACAAAAATAAACCTATTCTTGTAGGATCGGAAGGAGTCAAACTGCATCACTGATCCTTAGAGTTGCATGCTTGGTACTCAGCAAAAGACATAATCTGACTAGCAACGTAGAGTGCCAGAAACAGCTTAAGGGCAAGAAATTGAAGATATTAGAAAAAATATTTGAATAGGAGATGCTAAAGTAAACACTTTTGGTGGAGTAGATGTAGGAAGAGATAGCTCAGCTGCCGCATACCTTGCCCTGCCTGAGTGGTTAGCAAGTAAAAGCAGCCTCAGCTCGATTCATCCAAGCCATGCCCCCAATATGTTTCGCCCCACTGGGCTATCTCTTCCTATTTCTACAGCGCTCTTTGGGTCTGGATGAATCTTTCCTCAGCCTGCACCCTCACTAGTCAGTGGCATCCAACTTGTCAGCCTGAGCCAGGGCCACCGTTATAGGGGGAGGAACAGAGGAATATTCCAATTCAGGGTGGAATGAACTTCCTCAATTAGACAAGGTTTTCTTCTGTGATGGTAAAAACTAAAATGTAATTTTCTAAGAAAGGAGGAAACTTAGCATTCAATAATGAGTCCCCTGGAGGGTCTCTGACAGAAACAGAGATATTAGGCCTCTGTGTCAGACTACCCCAGAGAAGGTGGGGATGGGTGTTTTTATTCCCCTTCCTGTAAGACAGGAAGGGGAATAAACCTCAGAGGAAGAAAAAGTGGGTGAGTTGGAAACGGCTAGAGGCTCAGATGGGTCTGAATGATACCTATGAGAAACACATAAGGCAAAATCCTCTCCTGCACCAAGTTCAACTTTGTCCAAAGTGCAAATGAGGTCCTGGTAAACCGCAATCACATTTCCTGAAAGCCTAGCAATGTACTATATACACCTACCCTGAAGAGGAACTTTTTCTCAAAAGCGAGGTTTAATTTTAAGATTTGTTGTCCTTTCAGCCACAGTGGAACAATGACATAAGTTTTTTATTTTTTTAAGCTTATTATAAAAATCATTCAGGGGATAAATGATGGTGTGCTAAAATGTGAAAATGTACTGCACTAAGAATTTTGGATGACGAGAATGGTGTAGTGTATGATTCTGGAAGGTGAGTAGAGTGACTTATTCAGTGTGTCTCTGACAGCTCTCATCAAGTTGATAGTTCCGTGTATGTGTGAACTTTGTAAAGCAGCAGGGTCAGTGTTTACACAGTAGTGCTATTCCCTAAATCATCTTCACATGCCATAACTATTCACTGCAGAAAGAGAGAGCCCTTTTATTTTTTCCGTTGAATCAATCCTGAGTTTTGTTATTTACATTCAAATTTATGAGCGTCATTTACACCACAAGTACATATGCTGGACAATTTTGAAAGCCCGGAATTCCTGCTGTCAATGGCAGAGAGTCAGAATGGCACTAATTGCTATATTGTTAGCTTGTACCTTTTAGCTGTTTCTTTACATATATTACCACAAGTTTGCAAACTACTGTATGATGAAACTGTAAAACATGGGGCAATAAATGTTTACAAAGGTTTCTTTCTTGAGATGGGATAACATCTAGTTTTTATTAAACTACAGATCCTATAATTACACAGTTGCTAACATTTTAAAATAATATCCAGTTATACCTTGCAGCCACAGCAGTATACATAAGCTTAGAGCACTATTACAGCAAACGGTGACGCATTAAGAGGGGTCCCTCGTAAGGCATGCATGCTTGATACCTGCTGCCCATGGGACCGGCCCACCTTCTGGGAAATTAAGGATATACGAGAGGGCAACTCCTTCATACCATGGCCGCCTATAATCATTAAGAACAACGTGACTGGTAATGATGTAACATATGGACTTACCCATGTTTATACAGATATATATAATTTTTTGCCTCATTTTTCTATGTATGTTTACATCCCTACAGTTGTCATATATCTATCCTCTGAAGAAGACCCACTGGGGTCGAAACGCGTCAGGTTTCTACGTTTTAGACTTTGCACTATTATATCTTTGCTGCCTATGGTGTATCTTACGGTACACTGCCCCCTGTCATGAGTATTTTTCTTTTATGAATTTTGTACTCCAGTTCATATCCTGACTTTTTAATGTCAGGATTTACTATTTATACTTTTTGTACTAATAAAAATTACCGTTGATTATCCACCCATTTTGCATTGTGTTACATCACATTATTGGCTGCATTAAAGCCCCGTTAGGGGGTTTCCCGTTTCTCGTGTGTATCTTTTGGAGTGCGCAGCCCTTTTGTCTGTACTCTTCTGAGTGTCCCCTTTTCTGTTCTGATATCCAGCATTATTCAACCCACTTCTTCTGAGCCCAGGGCACCCTAAACCCACTCCAGCCTGTGACTGGCTAGTGAAAGAAAAAGCAGCACAGTGATAAGCTCATTTCTTGGTCACTCTGCTTTCTCCTCATATCAGCATGCTTCTTGCCAGCACATTAACTGATTGGCTCCTTGTATTGCTGTTCCTTGCATACTCCAGATCTGCTATACAGGGACTGAGACTGATACCAGTTCATGTTCAGGTATTTACATTGATTTTTAAAAATACATTTAGGCCCCTTTTACACAAGCACCATCTGGTCCAATAAGCAGGGGATCTGTGAATAGCACCCCAGCTGAATCAGTGCAGAATGGAACGCGTCACATTTTTTACATCTGTGTCTGGTTTTCTGCTGCATTGAAATCACATCCATCACATTTAGGTCCAAAAATACAGAAAAAGATGCAGACCTTTTCTGTTTTGTTCCCGGATCTGGATAAACTTGGAGGTAGTACATCTATAGATCAGGTCCGCCTGAGCTGCTTCAAGGGGCCTAAATGATCTCTTTTTCCAAAATTGTATTTCTATTGAGTTTTCAAAAGAACAAATATAAAATTGTTACACAATGTACAATACATAGGTATCGAAAACATAATGATATCAGAGAAAAATAAAGAAATAGGAGGCACAGATAAACAATGTCCACAAGTACAGAGCACAGGGGTGATCTGCATGGCATATCAAAGATATATAAAGTAAACAACTCGTAGGTAGGTAATAGAAATTCAAAATCAAAAAACAATCATAAAAGTAAAAAAAAATAATGA
Organism: Lithobates clamitans; assembly: GCA_037952925.1. Taxonomy (NCBI): domain Eukaryota; kingdom Metazoa; phylum Chordata; class Amphibia; order Anura; family Ranidae; genus Lithobates; species Lithobates clamitans. Next base: position 4,882,754 of record JBBGZY010000578.1, read on the forward strand.
AAAAAATAAAATAAATCAATAAAAAAAGACAAAGGTTTTTATGAAGGGTATATGGTAAGAAACAAGAGACTCAGAAAGGCACCAAGTGGCATACATAGAAATAGGGGGGGGGGGGGGATACGATCAAAAATAATACAATGCTAGTATAGTTTAGGATGTGGTAATTGGCATAGGGGTCCCATATTTTGATTGATCCCAAAGCTCCCATACTCCATCAAATTGGAGGATAATATCATGTACAGGGGCCGTTAAATATTCCATCCTCTTTTCTTGTAAAAAAAAAAATATTCCATCCTCCAAATCTCACCCACCAGATGGAGAAATTTGGACCACGAAGGAGGTGTGTTGGACAACCAGCACAATGGAATAAGCCTTTTGGCAACTAACAGAATATAAGAGATAAGCCGATTGACTTTTCTTGTTATACCAGAAAAAGGGAGACCCAACAAATAGTTTAAGGGATCGAGTGGAAAGGACACATCCACCACCCTCTGTATTAGTAGCCTCACATCATGCCAAAAGGGTTGGATCATAGAACATTGCCAGAAAATATGAAATAAGGAACCTGGGTCAGTCCCGCAACGACAGCAGCGCAACGAGACTGAGGAATCATATTTGTGAATTACATCAGGGGTTTTATACCAAAACATGAGGATCTTAATGGATGCCTTAAATGATCTCTTAATGCTTATAGAGCTGCATTATTTGACTATACAGTATCTACTTAGAGTTCAGTTTTAAATTTTCACTAAACCAACATCATAAAAAAAAACACAGTATCAATAAATGGTGTATTACATACTGTTCCTACTCACTCAATCACTATGAGATTTGTTTTCTGTATTTTGCAAAAATCCTGGTTTATCCTGCTGCTCTCTTTCTCCCCCTTCTGTTCATGTCCCCAATTCAGCTAGGGATTTTGCAGCTGTGGTGGCAACTTTGCACATGCTCAGTTTTCAGTGAGTTTCAATGCTGAACATTTCCTCCCTATCACATTTGAGCAGCCCATGTGGGCGTATACACAGTGGTAAATGACAGCTCACGCCCTCCCTCCTCCTCCATGCCCACTAACCAGCTAAACACAATGGGGTGGGGGGGTATTATGTCTTGAATGATGGGGGCTCCACCTCCCTGTTATTCTACGACACAGGCTGGAGAGGCATGACACAGCCTGTGACTGGCAGAAATCCACCCACAACATGTTATTTCCACAAAGTAATAAAGATTTGATTTTAAATATATATTTGTATGACAATTTAAAACAGTTTCTAAATATTACTTATTTATTTTTACTCTGTATTCTAAAGGCTGTTTTTTTTATTTTGACATTTGAGCAGTAGCAGAGGACTAGAATCTCCTTCTGCTTAAGTTTTCATGCAGACAGGCTGGAAAAGTGTTGGGTCATGTGACAACTGTATACTGATTAGAAAAAAAGTACTTACATTTTTTTTTAAATTAAAATAATTACAGTGCCACCCACATAAAGAAATAGCAGGGACAATGTAAATTAAACTGTGTGTGTTTAGTATCACTTTAACTACTGCAGAGGGCACGCATGTTATTGCCCTGTGTGATACGAGGCCATAAATATTGAAAAGACTATTTGGTCTTCATTGAATCACAAAGTACTTTTCAATATTCTAAATGTAGAAGAATGTTTTTCTCTTTCCTTGTTGCCCTAGCTCATAAATCTGAATCCCAATGAGTACACTATCTGCACTGTGTTTGTATGTCCTCCTTGTGTTTGTGTGGGTTTCCTACCAAGAAACATACTAGTGGCTTTAGCAGGCTTCCGACCAAAGTTAGCCCCAGTATGTGTATTTGAGTGTGGTAGGGATGTTAGATTGGAGGTCAGGAACTGCTGTGAATAGTGCTATGTAGCATTTACACAAATGTGGGCAAAATAGATATACGACTTGCATGTACACATCAAAATTCACAGGAACAGCTCAAAATATCTAATTTTGAAGGTACACCAAGATAACACTTTTTTTTTTAAATATATGACTGCAGTAACAACATATGTGTGGAAACAGTGAAACTCTATATACAGCAAAAGCAGTTACAATGCAATACAAATTCTATTGTTTTGGTGCACCTTTCCCTTCTCAGCCTCCAGTTACACATCAGATATTTGTTTAGAAGCCACAAGACAGTCTTATATGAAAACAGGTTTTTATTAATACCAAAATGCTTGTAGATACAAAAACATGATATAAATGAAATTATAAAAAAACAACTCTGTTAATAAAACATTGTCTCACCATAAACGTACATAGTGTATGATATAATTACAGGTCAAACTGCAAAGGTTCCTATTGATTGACCATTTTATGACCGGAAATGAAGAACTTGTATTTTACAGAACACATTGGGGGAATGAAAAAACATTCCTGTGCCATTATAAAAGCACACAAAACTGGTGCGACTGGCAGGTCCCCATCCACTTCCCTTATGTAGAGTAGACATGGACATAGCCCACCTTCCTCTATGGGCAGTCCGATGTAAACAAACCGCCTGTCCGTTTACATCCATCTGTCGTCTGACCCATCTGTTTTTAGCAGATAGGATCGGATCAGATGTTGGCGGGTGTAAAAGGACACATGCCCCCAGACATTGGCTGCTTCATAGATGGTCTGATTGGGTCTACCTGAAAAACTGACAGGTGGTCCAGGTCGGTCCGCCTATCCGAAAGGGGCTTAATTCTCACCCTATGTTGAAGAGTATTACTGCTCAAGTTACATAATTTTCAGTCATTTTTTTTATAACTATCCCTGACATATATTCCTCAGCAGGCTCATTAGGTTGATGTATTAGAACAGCCCCCCCCCCCCCCCCTTGCCACCATTTAGTTATTGTAATTTTTAAACATTTGAAATTAAAGTGTATGTAAACCCCTAATCTATTTTTCAGTATGTTTGGCACCGTGTCTCAATGTATGCAGTTTTCTTAAGAAAATTATTCTTTGTGAATCAGTTGCAAAGTTTCTTACCTAAAGATCCTGCCAGTAACAGCATTTCCTGTTGCAGGCTGACAATGCTTAGCCACTGCCTTTCAAAAAGAAGCAGCGATGTCAGCACTCCCTGTGAGCTCCTTTAATTGGCCATTGGACTGCATATCTGATAGACCTGATAAGCAGCCTATGGGCCAACTGAAGGATCACGCACATCAGGCTGGCACTGCTGCTACTAATTGCGAGGCTGTTACTGTTGTCAGCCTGCAGCAGGAAGTGCTGCTACTGGCAGGATCAGCAGGTAAGCAACTCTGCAACAGATTCACAAAAAATATATATAATGAGAAAACACCAAGAAACAAGATTGGGAGTTTTGAGGTACCAAAAAATCAAAACAAATTAATAATACAAATTTCATAGTTTTATTTAAACATACATGATTAAAAAAACAATAAAGTTTTAAAACCAGAACATGAATGATCATGTGGTCACAATACAAAAGTTGGTAGTCTCTACATGTTTCGCCATAATCATGGCTTTTTCTAAAGCTTTTGTAGGACCTCTATACAATGTCGCTGAAAGAATAAACAATCATTTTAATAAATGCAAAGAAAAAAAAGAAAAAAAAAAGAAAGAAAGAAAGAGAAGACAATAGTACAAACAAAGACCACAAAGGGTCTGTTAAATGTAAAATTCATACTTATCGGCGTATAATACGCACTTTTTTCCTCTTAAAATCAGGGGAAAATTGCGGGTGCGTGTTATACGCCGATCCCGCCCTATGATGGACATAACACAGGGACTGGGCGTGACTGTGAGCGGAGCTAGCTGAACCTAGCCGAGTACACTGAGCTATGCATGTATATCGGCGGCGCTCAGTTCCACCCACAGGACTACAATAGGAGCCGAAAGCGGCCGAGAGCCGCCGAGATACACAGGACCGGCTCTGTGTATGTCAGCTGCGCCATATTTAAAAGCTGCAGTGACACTGACAAGTCTGCAGTGTCACTGGGCAAGGCTGCAGATGACACTACAAGACTGCAAATGACACTGAAAGGCTGCAAATGACACTACAAGGCTGCAGATGGACACTGATAAGGCTGAATTGATGGGCATTTAAATGTAAGTTTTTTTCCCTAAAATTTCCTCCTAAACTTGGGGTGCGTGTTATACACCGGCGTGTGTTATACGCCGATAAATACGGTATTTACATGATTAAAAATATATATATAATTTAATAGAGGTTTTAAGGAAACAAACAAACACTCAATTCTCGACCTATATGCTTTCCCGCTACAATTTTAATACCTGCAGATACGATTACATGTTTATACTTGCTGACCCTAATTTCAAAGATATATCCCTTATGTGATGAATGTACACTTGCAACTGTTACCCAATGACTTGTCATGCTCCCGCTAACTTGTGATACCACATATACGTATAAAAGAACAAGTGTTGCATTTTGGATAACAATGTTTTATTACATTTTGTTTTTTCTTTTCTTGATATGTATAACATGTACTGACCCTTTACTTTCAATAAAAAGTTATATGTAAAAAAAAAAAATATATATATATAGATCTTCTGATGAATGTACTCTCACCCCAAATGTATATACAATGAGACATGACGCCAAACATAGAAAGTCGATTTTGGATTTTACATGGTTGCGTTTCACACTTCAAAATATTTTTTGTGTAGTTTTCTGTAAATGTGGGCTAAAACTGTTGAACACTTCAATAAGCTGACATGAAATCAATGTATCTAGTGGTTTCAGAAGGTACATATGGCTAATTCAATAAGCAGACAAAAACAAAGCACTGAGTACATAGTCCAATAACACAACCAGATCAGAGTTCCCTTTCCTAAATGTATACAGTAAAATTAATATTTCTGGATGGTTGTGGGGGATTTTTGTGCAGTGAGCCCCCTTAGACTTGTATAGGGCCATATTCTAACAATGGAGACACAAAAGAAGGTCCCATACTAGCCTATGATGGCTTAATTTGATACAGCCTGTAGTGAAAAAGATTTCAGGCCAGAGAGAATGAAAATGAGCAGGAGGCCACGACTGTCCTACCAAGGCAAGTAAGAGTTGGATTGGTGGGTTTCAGTGTAGTATATGTCAGGAGAGGTAGAGAACCTGGGTTAGTGTTGTTTATAGTGAAGGCACAACTTTAATTAATTATTATGACATCATATTATTAGTCAGTTTGAATGCCAGGACATCTATCATATATATGATATGATAGGAGGAAGGCAGGCCTCGAGATAGCCAGGTCCATGACATCTGAGGATTCTGCCTCTCTGAGGACAGAAGATTGTAGCTGTGTATGCCCTAGATACACCCCACTGTTTGGGATTTATAGGAACTTTGATAATAGGACAGAGGTTATGTTCTCAAAGCATATCATTTTAGATAATTTAATTCCTTTTTGTACCACCTCCTCCTTCCTTTAGATTGTAAGCTCCATGAGCAGGACCCTCCTATTCCTTCTGTATTGAACTGCATTGTAATCGTACTGTCCCCTTTTATATCGTAATGCGATGTGTAAACTGTTGGCGCTATATAAATCCAGTATATTAATAATAATAAGTCTACAAATACAATGGTATTGCGGTTGTAATGTTTGGTAGATCTAAAAACGTGCTGTGTTCATCATACAAATATATGCAGCAGTTCTTCAGAGTCAAAGGTTCATAGAAACTCCAACAAACTCAAGGGGGGGGGGGGGTCAAAGAAGATAATACTCTGGCTACAAATTATACTTTCTTTCATGTGATGGCTAACCCATCACTCAAGGAAAAACCCACCTTATCTATTTAATACTCCAGTCACAGTAAAAAAAATGTTTTATAATAGGATAGAAAATAATTCACATTCATGTAATTGTAGCTGATACAAATACAAGAGTTACAGTCACTAAATGCAATGTGTAAATGAAAGATATACTCAGAAATATATAAAAGCTGCCATTGATTACCTCCTTCAGAAGATGCTAGCTCCTTGGCTGTTTTTGGCTCCAATACTTTATGAGTCACTGACATAGAACAAGAATGCAGCAAGCAAAGTCACAAGGAAGTCAGAACTTCTGAAATGCATTTGTTCCAAGTCAGAGATTGAAAAAGCACTGAAGCCATTGGATTGGTATCGGAGCATAAAAAATAGAATTTTCAAAAGGAAAGGTTAACAATGGCAAGTCAATATTTCTCTCAGTACAGGTTTCCTTTAATAGCCATTTTTTTATGTCTAGATAAAAAATACATTTAGATTTCTTGACTTTCCTCTTTACACAAGATTGTCAACAACTCATCTAGCTACAGGTAGTTTCTGTATACAGCTTCAGTACTTCAGGTATATATTCTTCTCTGCCAGGCTAATGAGCGGAACGTAAGGCTTGTTGTCTACGTTTCAACTCCTGTTCTGCCTGTTCCTGTAGAGTGCTCACCTACCAAATTAAAAGGAAAAAACATAAGTACCTATAAATGCTTACTGCAGTATTACGATTTATAAGGTCAGAATTACTGTGACATTTTCCTCTGTTTTTGACTCAAGCATACGCCTATAACTATCACTAGTACAGCTGTTTATGTTATTCCTTGCATTTCTCAGAAATATCAAGCATTGGAATTTTAAAGGGGAAATCAACACAAATAGACTGATATGCTGGCCATACTTGTATCTTTTCACCTTTTACTGAAAAAATGAGTAAATGGGATAGAACAGTCTACAGCAATCTGTCACTCGTAATTTAAGAATTTCCTAGTTTCAAGCAACCAAACATGTAAAATTGGGTGTAAACATATCAAAAATGCAATGGTGCTGCAATAAATTTAATATATTTCCATCATAACCTTAATTGGTAGGTCACTCAAAACCCGTAAAAGATGTGCACCATGGTTGATGAATTTTGTTTTTCCCCAGTGAAAGATGATGAAAAAATGTCATGTAATTGGCCAAAATAAGAGAACACATAGCCATGTAGAGTGGACACACTAGTAAATTCCTTAGAAGAGCATAAAAACATAAATAAACATAAAAATCCAGATATAAAACATGTCATGTTGAGATCTTGAATTTACAACCATTTTGTCAATGGTTCATTGCTTGCTAACATGGGAAATCAGAATTAAATGACAAAAGGAAAAGAGAGCACAGTCCTGTAAAAATAAACAACTATGATAAATTTAAATTGGGCTTCACAAAACTATCAAGTCTCACCAACAGTTTATGTCTCGTATACAATGAAATTTAGATGGGCATAGTCACAAAACATGAACTATCATTCAAGGACATGAGGACAAGTGTGGAAAACACTGAAAAACCAGGACCAGAAGTGCAAACATGATTACTGTTGATGTTACAGTTTCCCCAACCAAATGAAAGTTTTTTAGATACGTGGTAACTGTTGCCCATCGTATTATCATAAAGTACTAGAGAACGGTGCCAACTCTCTTACTAGCTGAATGGAAATATCTGGTTAAAGAAATTATGAGACTGAAAGACCTCATGACCCATACTTTATGGCTTGATTTGGCAGCTTCTCTCAAGATTTACCTTACTTTTGCTGACAATGCATTTGGCTGATTAATAAAGCATGTTCAATGTCATTATTTGCTGCCAATTTCACCTCTTTAAAAAAAATTGACATCTAGACTTGTTTTTGTTTTCCTGTTGAATAATTCTTTCTGCAACAATTGCTGTTATATTTGCTGCAATGATTCACCAGTCACAATTCAGCACTTTAAACTGGCACAATACATAAATTCCTATGGAAACTCACACTTCTCCATAAACCTTTTGGCTACATTTGCTGTAAATCTGCTGCAGATCTCCTAGTACCTTAATTTGGGTTCATGAGGGCACATCTGGGCAAGTGAATGTACCTAAATGTATTCTTTGCTAGAACACTATTCTCTTGCGATTACAAGGACAAGTTCTTTAATCTGTGCTTACCCTGCCTTACATTTTAGGATTCACCAGATTATCACACACTCATACGATATACCTGTCAAGTTGTCTCACCAACCCAAATGGACTCTCTAATGACAAAGGAGCACTAAACCATGATATACAGTAAGGCTCCATATACACTGGGCTTAAAAAAAAAAACGCTCATATAAAGTGCTTTTTGTATGAAGTTTAGACGAGTTTAGGAAAGTTTTGCATTTTTTTCTGCCATAAAGCTCCAATCAGAAACGCAAACTAGAAGGGTTTTATTTATCTGCCTCTAAATGCTGAGCTTAAAATATGCCTCTAATCGTCCGGTCTGCAATAGCCACATGCAAGATGGCCGCGCAAAAACCTAAGGGAAAATGGCCGCCGGAGGTTTCCGGTGTGCAGGCATGCAGCACATCGCACAGTATAAAAGGAGGGGAGGTGACGCAAAGGGGGCACGCTCCAGTTGACGTCCCAATGACGAAACGCGTAGGCCTATTTTGATGCTTTTGCACCATCTCCCAGAGGATCACCAACTTAAATCTGACGCTCTCCTGTTTTGATGACATTTGGTTGCCTATTATAAACTGCTTAAATGTGAGTACCATTCTGTCATCTGCGTTCAATAAAGAGTGTTTTATGGTTTTACGCTATGGAATCTCCTCTTTCTTCTCCTATGCCTAAAACATCACCGTGACCCAGAAACAGCCTGTGGATTGCCGCACAGGGGCATACACTGCGACTGCGCATTACCCCCGCAGGGGTTAAAGAAGCTGCCTAAAACGTCACCGTGACCCAGAAACAGCCTGTGGATTGCCGCACAGTGGCATACACTGTGACTGCGCATTACCCCCGCAGGGGTTAAAGAAGCTGGTGAGTGTCCGCATGATCACAAGACACGAGCACCTGGTCACAAAGATTAATATAAATACCTGCCTTGTTTTACAAAGAGGTCAAGTTTTTCACTTAAGTTGCACTGAGCACTAGTCACGATTTAACCTATGTAATTATTCAGCAATGTTATGTTTGTCAAAGACTTTTAAATCAATCACTATATGGGGTTTTTATGCGGATGGAATAGTTTTGGCTAAAGTCATTTTTTGATTTCATCCCCTTTTCCCCTTCCCCCTCCCCCAATTCAAAGGGGGTCAACCTAGCTGTTAAATTTGCTATGCGATTTTGTTTATATTTTGTTTATAATTTACATGCGACTTTACATGTGGGATTTGGCTACACACGATTTACAAAGTATTTTTTAAACTAGGACAATGTTACACCTACACACTCCAAAGGGGGTCACTTTGCTGTTTTATGTTTGGTTTTATTTTCGTTGAATTTTTTATTTGCAATTTTGGCCTATACTTTATATGCGACTTTACATATGGGATTTGGCTACACACGATTTACCAAGTATTTCTATGAATTAGGACAGCGCCACACCCACACACTAACCCTTCACTTACCTTCTGTTTTTTCCACCTTGGTGGAAATCACATCTGTGGAGGCAGCAGTCCTTTATGCGATTTCTTCCATTGTTTCCATTTTTTTTTCCATTTTCTCCACTTTTTTAAATTTCTGTTCCGTTGCGCGGATACACCACTCATATTTAATTTCCATTGGACATTTGTTGTCTGAATTTCCAACAACAAAAATTTGAGAGCTGGTTCTCAAATTTTCCGACAACAAAATCCATTGTCGGAAATTCCGATCGTGTGAACACAATTCCAACGCACAAATTTCCACGCATGCTCGGAATCAAGCAGAAGAGCCGCACTGGTTATTGAACTTCATTTTTCTCGGCTCATAGTACATGTTGTACGTCACCGCGTTCTTGACGTTCGGAATTTCCGACAACATTTGTGCGACCGTGTGTATGCAAGACAAGTTTGAGCCAACATCCGTCGGAAATAAATCCAGGATTTTGTTGTCGGAATGTCCGATCAATGTGTACGTGGCATAAGACTGTGTTCTACACAATGACTACTGGCAAATCTTTTCTTAAATTGTAATTTGCCCTAACACAATCATAAGGGAACATACAGTATACAGTGGATATAAAAGTCTACACACCCCTGTTAAAATGTCAGGTTTCTGTGATGTAAAAAAATGAGACGAAAATAAATAATTTCAGAACTTTTTCCACCTTTAATGTGACCTATAAACTGTACAACTCAACTGAAAAATAAACTGAAATCTTTTAGGGGAGGAAAGTAAAAATAAAAAAATAAAATAATGTGGTTGCATAAGTGTGCACACCCTCTTATAACTGGGCGTTGTAGCGGTGTTCAGAATTAAGCAATCACATTCAAACTCGTTTTAAATAGGAGTCAGTACACACCTGCCATTATTTAAAGTGCCACTGATTAACCCTAAACAAAGTTCAGCTGTTCTAGTAGGTCTTTCCTGACATTTTCTTAGTCGCATCCTACAGCAAAAGCCATGGTCCACAGAGAGCTTTGAAAGCATCAGAGGGATCTCATTGTTAAAAGGTATCAGTCATAAGAAGGGTACAAAAGAACTTCCAAGGCATTAGATATACCATGGAACACAGTGAAGACAGTCACCAAGTGGAGAAAATATGACACAACATTACCAAGAACTGGACGTCCCTCCAAAATTGATGAAAAGACAAGAAGAAAACTGGTCAGGGAGGCTGCCAAGAGGCCTATAGCAACATTAAAGGAGCTGCAGGAATATCTGGCAAGTACTGGCTGTGTGGTACATGTGACAACAATCTCCCGTATTCTTTATATGTCTGAGCTATGGGGTAGAGTTGCAAGACGGAAGCCTTTTCTTACCAAGAAAAACATCCAAGCCCCGCAAAATTTTGCAAAAACACATCTGAAGTCTCCCAAAAGCATGAGGGAAAATGTGTTATGGTCTGATGAAACCAAGGTTGAACTTTTTGGTCATAATTCCAAAAGATACGTTTGGCGCAAAAACAACACTACACGTCACCAAAAAAACACCATACCCACCGTGAAGCATGGTGGTGGCAGCATCTTGCTTTGGGGCTGTTTTTCTTTAGCCAGAACAGGGGCCTTAGTCATGGTAGAGGGAATTCTGAACAGTTCCAAATACCAGTCAATATTGGCACAAAGCCTTCAGGTTTCTGCTAGAAAGCTGAACATGAAGAGGAACTTCATCTTTCAGCATGACAACGACCCAAAGCATACATCCAAATCAACAAAGGAATGGCTTCTCCAGAAGTAAATTCAAGTTTTGGAATGGCCCAGCCAGAGCCTAGACCTGAATCTGATTGAAAATCTGTGGGGTGATCTGAAGAGGGCTGTGCACAGGAGACACCCTCGCAATCTGACAGATTTGGAGTGTTTTTGCAAAGAAAAGTGGGCAAATATTGCCAAGTCAAGATGCTGATAGACTCATACCCAAAAAAGACTGAGTGCTGTAATAAAATCAAAAGGTGCTTCAACAAAGTATTAGTTTAAGGGTGTGCACACTTATGCAACCACATTGTTTTATTTTTTTTATTTTTACTTCCCTCCCCTAAAAGATTTCAGTTTATTTTTTATTTGACTTGTACAGTTTATAGGTCACATTAAAGGTGGAAAAAGTTCTGAAATTATTTATCTTTGTCTCATTTTTTTACATCACAGAAACCTGACATTTTAACAGGGGTGCACCCCCTGGCTATTGAACTTAATTTTTCTCGGCTCGTCGTACATGTTGTACGTCACCGCATTCTTGACGTTCGGAATTTCCGACAACATTTGTGCAACTGTGAGTATGCAAGACAAGTTTGAGCCAACATCCGTCGGAAATAAATCCAGGATTTTGTTGTCGGAATGTTCGATCGTGTGTACGTGGCATACATGTTTTAACATGCAGCATTAAAGTATAACTGAAGGCAAAACTTTTTTTATTTAAGTTTTGGATAGAGTAGAGATGGATTAGAACATCTGTTAGGTTTTTAATGCTCTCTGTACCCCTGTTAGGGAGATTCACCCTCTCTATTTGTCCTGTTTACCATTTTCATTGAAAGTAAAAGAAAATACCAAATTTGGAGTTTTTCCTAGAAAAGTAATACAGCGGAAATTTTCCAATGGAAACACTAGTTCTGGTCACCTGAAGGGCTCCAAAGGGATTCCTTTAATTTGCAGGAATTTCCTCTCACCTCCTGGATTATCTATGGGACAGGAAGTGAAGGGGAATCTCCACAATGGGACACAAATGGCAAAAAAAAACAAAAAACGGATAGGGGTTATAAACCTCCCTTACGTATTTGCCTATAGTTCTATTTTAAGTTATTTTTATTGAACAACAGAAACTGTTGCCTGAAATATTCTAACCCAGTAGATCCATTGCAGCACAAAAGACATCTGCTTGTCATCTACCCCTGTCAGAATGGAACAAATTTAGCAACAGGGGGTTTCATCAATATGGTTTTTCTTTCTCAGTAGGAAACAGCCACACTAGTTTACCTGTTCCTCTAGGCCTCTGATCCTTTGCCTGTGTGCTCTCTCTCTGTTCTCCAGTGTGATCTCTGCCTGTTGCTGAGCAATGCGAAGCCTCTCGCTCTCAGCGTCCAGCTCCTGCCGATGTCTCACACTCACTTCCATCAGTCTCTGAGAATGAGCTCGTTCCAGATCTGTCATCTGAGCCTGTTTGTAGACAATGGAAATACTATTATTTTACCTGGACAGTATACATCAACATAATATTGGTGAAGAGAATAATCACTATTAAGCCTCATGTACACTGGATGTTTTTACAGCTGCTGTTTTTGGCTTCAGGTGTTTTTTTCTGCAGCCAGTAAACTCCCCAGCATGTTATCCTATGTGTCCATGCACACATAGGTTGTTATCAGCGTTTTTGGCAGGGGCATTTTCGGACTCGAAAAAACACCCAGAACTAGTGGGTTTTAAGAGGAGTTTTTTCAGCTGTAAAAACACTCTAACTCCGATAAAAAACGTGGCCATTCGGCGCTTACCCGTGCTTTTGAGCCATAAGCTTTTGTGGGAGTATAATTTTGCTAAAAAAAAAAAGAAGCTAAAAAAACGCAGAAAAATGCTGAAAAACGCTACTGCAAAAACACTGCAAAATTCATTCTACAGCTAACGCTACTGGCATACTGGCATTTTTATAAAGTCCAGAGTGCATAAGGCCTTAAGCTAGCTATATATTCAGGGATCTGTCTACTAATCTCTCAACAAAGATATTCACTATTCAGGAAGTGTTGGGTGATCTCCCCACTGCTCAAGAGCTAGGTATGAGTGATATGAGCAGAACAGGGTGAATATTTTCCTCTCAACAACCCCCCCTTTTTTTCTTCCCTTTTTCCTTCTCAGTCTTTGCTATTAGATCTCTTAGGTCTTCTCGCCTATTCCCTCTAAATTTAGAGAAGCTACTGCTACCTCAGGGTGCAGACCTGTTTTTGTGTGATGAGGGGTGCAGCTTCCTTTCCCTGGAGGTAAAGGTCCCCTTCTACGAACTATACAGCTTATACCAGGCGTATTACCAAGGCATTGTGGTCAATGAGCTGATTTTAAGTTTGGAAGCACAATATGTAGTTGATCTGTCCTCTAGTGAGCAGTAGGCCTGAGATGTGGCTTGTTAATGCATCACTTAAGAGTCCTGAACAAGTCTTGGGGTTACCCCATACTGACAGTGCATTCTATACCGACTGTGAAGTTTCTCATTTTGGAAGAACACCCTTTCTATGCTCATTTATGTTTAAAAATATATGAACTATTACCCATTCTGTAAGTATTTTGCATGGTGGGAGATCCACATTCTTTGTCGTAACATTCGTATTCTCTTTTGTGAAAATATTCCAATAAAAGTATTGAAACAGAAAAGGGTGAATATTAAGCCATCTGGTCACGTCCTACAATTGTTCATGTCCCATAGGTACCACCATCTCATTGTTTTTGGCACATGAAAGATCTGTGATATCCCCTACCATGTATAATGACATGCAAATAAAACATCCCATGTAGGGTCAATTTTAGTCGGCACCTAACTCTGCTGGTGAATTAAAAAGGCAGGACGTTACCTCCAGGTACTGATTCTGTCTTTGGGATTCTGCCAGATCTTTTTTCAGGGAAATCACCAACTGGTTGATTTGTTCCTTCTCTATGCTGAGGCGTTGTACTTCCTCCTCCAAACGCAGCTGCTCGCGTTTTACCTGTATGAGTCACAAAACATTACATTTAGCTGTAAAATATGTGACCTGACAACAAATGTCACAACAATGTTAGAAATCTAGAAAAGGCACATACCGTAGCAATACTAATAAATGTTTTATCTCCAAAGCTATAACAGAGAAATTTGTGTAAAATCTTAACAGAAACTGCTCCATTATCTTAGCTTTGATGTTTATTCATTCCATTAAAAGTAGAACAGTCACAGGCCTGGAATCTCTAGTTGTGGACCTCGACATGCAAACGGTGGTTCACCCTGAATAAGTGCTTGGTGTGGTCTTTTAAAGAACATTAACCGGTCTGGATGTATGCTTTGTACCAGGGCCTTCTGACCCCCCCCCCCCCCGGTCTCGGGGGTACACATATTATTGTTATATTGTTGTACCATTTTGCCATTATTTTGTTTAAGTTACTCTCACCGTGTAACTGTATACAGCTTTTTCTGCCATAGTAATATTTTTTGGTCCTTTAAGGTCCAGGCTTAATGGACCCTTTCCGAGTTGTTGTGTCTTGGTGGATGCCTTGATTTGTTTTGTATGGTTTTAAAGATTCTCAATAAAACTTTCTTATGTAAAAAAAAAGAACAGTCTATCCCTATTACTATGCTAGAAGCTCAAACAGTACAGTGAAAAGGGGATGTGAAGGAAAGTGAGTTTGATCTCGGAATATGATGGATATCTAAGTATATATTTGAAAGAAAAAAATAGACGATCTTTCAAACAAAAGTGTGTTTGACTAAAGACACAAAACATCATAACATAGGGGTTGGAAAAAAATCAGGATTTCTTTTTTTTTAAATGAGATCTTTTTTTTTAATGAAATTTTTAAGTTTAAAAAAAAAAAAAAAAAGCCTCATAAGCAGCACGTTACAGACTACAAACTAAGAAGGTAGTCAGACATACAGTGACAGTTCAAGTAATCCAAACAAAGCTATTAGCAATTTTCGGAAGCATACGGATACCCATAATCAGCAAACATTAGCTTGTTTGGTAGCAAGGTAGAGAACACAACAATAACATAAAATTATAACTATCAATTCACTTATACGCTCCAAGTAAGAAAGGTACACTGTATAAACATGCATCTGTAGCTAATAATCTAAATAATATAAACCAAACTTGCACAAATAGACCATAGTACTGATCGATTACATATGGCTTGTGTTACAATGGGACCTCTTTAAAGAAGAAAAATCTAGACTTTAAAAGCATTTAGTGCCTCCAAACTCACAGGGACAGTAGCCTGTCTGAAATCAGGTGTAACGGGGTGAAACCAGGCACTGCCAGCTAGGGGTTCAATAACCTGTCAAATTTTCGGGTACAATTCCTATGCTGGGATATGAGCTTTAATCGGGAGATAACAATGTTTACTTGCTTTTTCCACTCCACAGTTGGAGGGGTAGAGGGCATCCATTTTTGGGCAATTACTTTCCGTGCTATATGAAACAAACTAATTATAGGATCTACTGCCTCATCAGGCACCATGGAATCATCAAAGATATTGAGAAGACACATTTTAGGGTCCAGGGAGTAGTTTGATATATGGAGGATATGAAAGACACAACCTCTTGCCAATAACGATGGAGTTTTGTGCAGCGCCATATCCCATGGATAAAATCTGCTGGGTCCTGGCACATGTAGGGCATACATCCGTATCCTTACGCCTCCACCTATACAGTTTAGCAGGGGTATGAAAAACTCTATGAAGAATAAACAGTTGAGTGAGCCTCTGAGCTGGTGACAAGGACACTAGGGGAAATTAAATCAGTGCCTGCTCTCACAGGTCTCTTGTTAAGGGGCCCAAATATTCCCCTCTAGCTCTTCCTAGAAGGGATTAGAGTACGGTTTTGTATCTTAGTCATTAACATCCCATATAAATGAGAAATAAGCCATTTTCTGGAGTCAGCTTTAGTTAGTAGTCCAATCATTTGAAATTCAGGATTTTAAGACAAATGTTTAAATGATCCTTTGTATATGAACTTTGTCAAATAATTCTATCTGTGGATCTAGATTTTTCTGTTCTTTGTTTGCATGCCTATTTTTCCATCTTTTGCTCCTGGAAGCATCATAAAACAAATGTTTTACTGCTAAAAAATATTACCATGTGTCCATATAGGCAGATTGGGAGTGACTGGGGCAAGGTTTAACTTCTGACTTTGCTCAAAGTCAAACATTATATTATATGTGAGTGCCTTTTAAAGCATTTTTTTAAAGCATCTTGTTATATTCTAATAGGATATATAAATAAATCTCGTATAATAATAATAATAATAATAATAATAAATAATTTCACTCTTTTACTTTAAGTACAGGGACACTTTGAGTGTGAAAACATTTGGTAACAAGGAGTTCTATAAATTCACATTTAAAATGTCCGTCCTTCTTCCAGCTCTTACGCCAAAGTGGATATTTGTGGCTGTGGTTCTGTTGACAGTACTTATTTATTAATTGGACTTTTT
The DNA here is from genome assembly GCA_037952925.1 of Lithobates clamitans. Classification (NCBI taxonomy): domain Eukaryota; kingdom Metazoa; phylum Chordata; class Amphibia; order Anura; family Ranidae; genus Lithobates; species Lithobates clamitans. Next base: position 4,899,271 of record JBBGZY010000578.1, read on the forward strand.
TTTTCATCTTCCCTGTGTTTATATATAAATGTACATAGAAAATCAATTCCCTAAAATCTACTGTCACAATCACATATACACACACACACACATTATAGGTAAAAGCTAATGCAGTGTGATTCGATATTGTGGGAAGAAATTCATGCCACCTGTGTTAAAAAAGATATATATATATTTTTTTTTAGAATCATACTTACCTAGGTGCTTGCAGCATCGGTCCGATGCTGCTTCTGTTCCCCTGCGCCCCTAGCACTCTAGTACACCGCCGATCGCTTGGCTCTCACAGCTCCTTGAGCAGAGAGCCGCTGACTGTCACTCTGCTCTGCCCCCCTGCGCTCATTGGAGCGCTGGGCTGTGGAGGGGGGAAAGCGCCCGGCTCAGCCTCTTATCGGCTCACTGAGAGGCTGAGCAGGGTGCCGGTTCAGGGATCTGGGTGGATCTCGACTCTTTGGTCACGATGACGTCCGAGCCTGGACCGACTCTGTGACGTCAGCAGACAGCGGACTTCAGCCCGCTCTCTGCTAAAAACAGGTCACAGGAGTGCAAAACAAACTGCACTCCTGTGATCCATAAGAGAAGTACAGCCAAACGAGCTTTGGCTGTAGTTCTCCTTCAAACACCATGTCACTGTTATATACACATTGCTAGAGTTCATGATATATTTTACAGTTTTGTGTTATCGGCAGGTAAGACACATTTTTTACATGCTGAAATATGTTCTGTTTATACACTGACCTTTTCCAATGCATTTCTCAGATTGTTGTTGCCTTTCTCCAAAATGACTGCAGAGTGCTGTATATCCTGTTTGTCAATCGCAGACTGTGTCTTGTCACCTTGCAGAATCTTTACCCTATCCTGCAGCTCAAGAATCATGACTCCCTGTTCCTTCTCCCTCAGCTGTTGCTTCAAGAGAGCCTGCAGGGGACAGAACACTTCTAATTCAATACACATAACATTCTACACCTGGGAATGCAGTGTTAAAAAAGTGCTACATTGCACATGGCTGTATCTAGTGATCATGCTGGCAAAGATACCCTTTGCCATGGGCCCCATTACTTTTAATACCAACCACATACCTACATTATTATTGCAAAAGCTAAAATTACAATGCTAAGAGGCAGAATGATGTTTACATCTATTTAATTTGAAAGGATAAGTTCTCTTTAATGTCTTTAGATATCCCCTTTACCCATGTTTGTGTAGCACACTCTAGTGTACTAGAAGGGATAGTGCAGGTTTTTGTTTAGAGTGGGTAAATTTCCAGGCTTTGCTGGCAGCCAAGCAAGGGAGTTCGCTGTAGTAATAATGTATTGTACTAATATCAGATCAACCTGAGCTGTCAGTTTTTCATTCTTTGTTTAAATAAAATGAAACTAGTGGTGTGTACCAGGCTTAAGACAAGAAGAAATGGTGGGATGAATTAGATGGAGGGTAATAACACCTGAGGGTCTGAGTTGAGGTATGTCATACATAAGGTTTTGGTAAGATCTGAAAATATAGCCTTGATGCAAACTGTAAGTCAAACATGGGCAGGGAAGGGAACATGTTCGTACCATGAAGACTGAAGAGATAACCTGCGCAAAAAAATACTCATTGGAATTCCAATTTGTTTTCTTATCAGTTTTCAGACATCCTATTTTAAATGCTCCCCTGCTCCTCATTATCTTGTCTCACCTGCTGTAGATCTTCTGCTCTTGCCTGAAACTCTCTGCATGCCAGCTGTATGTCTCCCAGCTGCTGCTGCTGCTCCTGCACTGTCTGTGAGAGACGCATGTTCTGTCTCTTGCTGTCACTTAGTGCTTGCCGGACAGAATCTAGTCGCTCCTGAGAAAGAATGACAAAAACGCCCAGTAATTAGAAGCTGGATTAGTCATGTGGGATCTAATGTATTTTATTTATTTTTAAATGTCAACATTTGCAAAATAGTCATATAGGTATAAGCCTACAGTAGCAAAATATTTAGAATGGAAGCAGAACGATCTATCTTTTATTATTGTCAGTGAGAACATAATTTTGAATTATTATTAGATTAATTGTTGTATGATTTTCAAAAACTTGTTCTTCTATTTTATTGATATTAAATATAGAGAATTGCAGATTATCAACTCATACACTTGCATTTTTAAAAGAGCAGCAAAGCCATAAACCAATGTGTACTGTAAAGCTGCCCACATGCACATGCTGTATGTCATTACAAATTTTATATCAAGATATGTTTTTTATTGTTTTTATTCAATTAACACATATTGATAAGATTATTTACATCATTTTCATTTTTTTCATCACAATTTTATGCAAAGACTATACTTTCCCTTTAAATAGGACATTCAACTTTTATCACATGGCTCTGAAATCATAATAAACTACAGCAACCAATAAGAATTCACTTTTACTGCAGTCATAATTGCAATGGATTCTGACTAGTTGCTATCAGTACTAACTTATGCTATCACAAAACTTATTTTATCAAAATCTAATAGAACTGGCCACAGTTAGATCCACTAGTCGACACCAACCACCTCATGAAACTTAGATTTGAAAATGAAGTTGCTGGGCAAAAACTTCTGGGTTGAACAGTGACTGTATCCTGCATCCTGTATTCTGACAGTCGTTGAAGCAGAAGCTGTCAGAATACAATGGCTGTCAGGGAAATTCCTTTAGTAATGCTGTTTATTGTGGATGAAGAAATCTAGTTGTGTATGGCTAGCCTTAGTTTCTTAAACTATACTCCTGAAAAAGGAATTTTGTAAAGATGGTGGAGACGTTACCTGCAGGACCCGTCTGTCTTGCTCAGCTGCTGTCAGAGCTCCTTGTAGTTTGTTCACATCTTCCTGCAGGTTACCCCTGCCAGTTGCTGCTTCTCCAAGAGCCTGTGTCAGCCCCTGCGATTTCTCCTGCAGCTGCCTTTCTCCATCTTGTGCCCTAGACAAGGCCAGGCTCAGCTTTTGCCCCTCTCTCAGTAGGCCAGCCTCTCTGTCTTCACTCTCCTTCAAATGTTCCTGTAAGTCTTGTGCTTGGTCCTGTAAAGCCAGAACTTCTGCTTCTCTTTCTGCTAGGCAGAGCCGTGTCCTCTCCAGTTCCCCTTCCAGAGAGCGGCGCCTGAGTTCCAGGTCCGTACTGCGGTTCTCCGAAGCCTCCAGTATTTCTCTTAGGCTCTTACATTCCAGCTCTTGTCGGCTTTCACAACTGCGAGCCCGGCACAGTCGTTCCTACAATAGTGGGGATAATAAAAAAATTTAATGCAATATTCACCTTCAATCCAGGGATTTTTTTTTTTTGCAGTATTATTTTACTGTCACTTGATGTCCTCAAGTCCGATGGCCAGCATCCTTAACTGACATTCTCTGATCCCAAATCATCTTTGACCCTTCCCAGCCTGTGCCTTTATTCTCAAAGGCAAAACAGCACAGTGGTGAGCTCTCTGTCACTCTGCTTTAATAGCCTTTCAGTATGTTCCTATTCAGCACAAGAACTGATAAGCTTTGTGCACGTCTTCTTTTTTCAGAGCTCTGCTGCACAGGAAATACCAGGGGCTAATACCAGGTCAAATTCAAATTTAGGTACGGTACTTACAATGATTTCATTTAAAAAAATAAATTTTTTGATGCAATATTGATTACTGAGCCGTATTAATTTGTTTCATTTGTATCTGCCTAGAATTCAGCTTTAATTTGGTCATTCTGACCTTCTATAACTAGTCTGGGCAAGATTTGGGACATAAGAACAGGCTTATTGTGTTAGGCTTAAGTAGTATTTGGCAGCTAAAGTAACAATACCCTTACTGGCTTACTGAAGAAGAGATATTAATACAAAATCCTCGTTCAGGGGTACATTTATAGAGAAATTAGGAGAGGAATGTTCAAAGAAAACTGAAGAGAAGCAATACTCATGTTCTAGCCATGCTACATACCTGTAAATCCCTCTTCTCATCGTCACACATACGTAGGCTATGCTCCAATTTTGAAGCACGTTCAATAGCAGTTTGACGTTCCATCTCTACCTGACGCAGGTTGTCCTGCAGCAATCGCATTTCTGTGTTTGCTGTGCCCAGCTGTTCCTCTGTCTTATGTTGGCCTACAAAAAAATGATAATATAGGTCACCTTCACATGAAGTAGAAGGAAATCACTCTCATAGGGACACAGACATGAATAAAATCTTGATAGGAGTTCTAAACTTTATGACTATACAAGAAAAATGTGTTTTATTACTGTCTATGGGTGAGGAGGAGTTTCCTTCATTTCCTGTTCTGGCACCCATCAATAGGAAGTGGTGACATTTTCCCTCACTTCCTGATCTGTCTAAATCCTGTCAAATATACAGGACTTGAGGAGTAATATAAATGACAAAACATCAAATAAAACGTTGATGGGATCTAACCTTTCCACATTAAAAAAATGACTGGAGTTGAGCTCTAAAGTAGATTGGACATAAAGAGTAATAATTTGTTATGTTATAGGGAAAGGTTATTTGTACCTAAACAGTACCCAGAATAATTTACCTTTTGCCTGAAGCTCCTCCTGAAAAAACAGCAGCATACTTCTTGGCATGTTATGCCCCGTACACACAATCAGACTTTCCGATAACAAAACCATGGAGTTTTGTTGGAAGGTTGTTGGCTCCAACTTGTCTTGCATAGACACAGTCACACAAATGTTGGCCAACAATTACGAACGTAGTGACGTACAAGACATACGTCATATCTCCATTACGAACGCTAGTTTTACAAGACCGAGCACTTCCGGCTCGTACTTGATTCCGAGCATGCGTGGACTTTTGTGTGACGGACTTGTGTACACACGTTTGGAAAGTCCGACAACAAAAATTTGTTGGCGGAAAATTTGAGAACCTGCTAGCCAACATTTGTTGGCGGAAAGCCCGCCAACAAATGTTCCATGGAGCATACACACAGTCGGACTTTCCGCCTACAAGCTCACATCCAACATTTGTTGTCGGAAAATCCGATCGTGTGTACAGGGCATAAGGGTGCTCATAAGGGTGCTTTGGCATGTACTGTATATCTACAGTGATGTATATAAGCATATATATAAGCAAAATATAAGCCCCCCACTCTATTTCTTGGAGTATAAAAAAAAAAAAAGAATAAAAAAAAGCAAAAACCTTTAATACTTAGAAACACTGAAGGTGGCCACAGAATACAGCTTTCGCTGGAAAAAATCTTATGATGGTCCTCTACAGCCCAATATCTGATATTGCAGTATACATAGTACAGATTGATCTATACCAGTGCCAGAGACAAAGACTCAAGCCACTTCGACCAGATAGCATCAAACTTATTCATGGTGTTCCTTAAAAAATATGTATGCTTTTCAAATATAATAATCCTGATCTGATCTGAAATCCAGTCAGATACAGTCGATGGATGGAGAGAGGTCCACTTAAGGGCAATCTGTCTGCGGGCAACAAAGAGTGCGCGCCTAATAGTGTTGCCTATAGAAAAAGTATAAGTAGCGATATTACAGTAGCCCAATAGGCACATAAGTGGTTCGGCGGAGATATTGATATCCAGTAGCCCATTTAGAGTACCAATCACCTCCGTCCAGTATCTCTGGAGTTTGGGACCCTGCCAGAGAAGATGTATCAACGTAGCTGTGTTAGCACACCTAGCACACCTAGGTTCAGATCTCAGGCCAATGGTATTTAAAAATGTAGGAGTTCGATAAACCCTATGAAGGATAAAGATCTGGGTCAGTCTGTGTGATGGAGAAAGGGATACACGAGGCAGAGACCGGAGAACATCCTCCCGGACCTCTTCCGAGATGGGACCAAGATCCTGTTCCCATCTGGCCCTGGAGGGTATGGGAAAGTTTAACAGAAACCTATCTAACAATACCCTATATGTAACAGAAGTAAGACCTTTTGTTAACCTTGCTTGTAAGATCTTGTTAAAAAACAGGGGTAGGGGGAAAGAGTATCTCAGCAGGCAAAAACTGGGCATGCAAAGCATGTCTCAATTGGAGGAATTGATAAAACCAATTTGATTGTAAAGAGAATTCTCCCCTTAATGCCCCGTATACACGGTCGGACTGTGTTCGGACATTCCGGCAACAAAATCCTAGGATTTTTTCCGACGGATGTGCGGATGTTGGCTCAAACTTGTCTTGCATACACACGGTCACACAAAGTTGTCGGAAAATCCGATCGTTCTGAACGCGGTGACGTAAAACACGTACCTCGGGACTATAAACGGGGCAGTGGCCAATAGCTTTCATCTCTTTATTTATTCTGAGCATACATGGCACTTTGTCCGTCGGCTTTGTGTACACACGATCGGAATTTCCGACAACGGATTTTGTTGTCGGAAAATTTTATCTCCTGCTCTCCAACTTTGTGTGTCGGAAAATCCGATGGAAAATGTCCGATGGAGCCCACACACGGTCGGAATTTCCGACTACACGCTCCGATCGGACATTTTCCATTGGAAAATCCGACCGTGTGTACGGGGCATATCTCTTCAAAGGACTTAAGTAAACCGTTCTCGTACAGTTGAGCTGAAGTTGTTATTCTTCCCCACCTCTGAAAGCCTCTAATGCCGCGTACACACGAGCGGACTTTACGGCAGACTTTGCCCGGCAGACGGGATTTCGTCGTACAATTCGATCGTGTGTGGGCTCCAGCGGACTTTGTTTTCTCAAAAGTTGGACAGACTTAGATTTGAAACATGTTTCAAATCTATCCGACGGACTCGAGTCCGGTCGAAAAGTCTGCTCGTCTGTATGCTAGTTCGACGGACAAAAAGCCACGCTAGGGCAGCTATTGGCTACTGGCTATGAACTTCCTTATTTTAGTCCGGTCGTACGTCATCACGTACTAATTCGACGGACTTTGGTTGATTGTGTGTAGGCAAGTCCGTTCATTCAGAAAGTCCGTCGTAAAGTCTGTCGAAAAGTCCGCCGGGCAAAGTCTGCCGTAAAGTCCGCTCATGTGTACGCAGCATAAGAACTGAAAGTTGGGGGAGTCTATCATTATCCCATATTGGGGTATATCTAGTGGGGTATGGAATGCCCATCATATTTTTAACTGTATCCCATATTTTACACATTAGCTTACAGGTGGGCATATCCGCACATAAAACACCCCCTATTACCCCATCCAAAACATGGAGTGGTGACCGACCCTTACATGCATAAGAAAATAACCATCGAGCAGGAAGGGGTAACTGTTCAAGCTCCCATCCAGCAAAATGCTGTAATTGTAATGCAAAGAAATACCTCCTTGGGTTAGGAATGGCCAGTCCACCCCGCATTTTTGGGATGTTGAAGAGTCTCCAATTTGATATGAGGGGTTTTATTCCGCCATATTAAACACCTAAATATACTATTAATCTTAGTAAAAATCCGTAAAAGTATCTAGATTAGAACATTATGTAAAAGATACAAAAGCTGAGGCATCCATATCATCTTAATTAGATTAATACAGCCTATTAAGGAGAGAGGGCGTTTATTCCAGATTTTGCTTTGGTCTTGGAATCTAGTGAGTAGTGGAAGTATGTTATCTACAATATATGACTGAGGGGAATCAGAAATAACTATCCCCAAGAATTTATAGAAGACACAACCCAGAGCTGAGAAAGTGAGGATGGTAGTGGGTCCTGGGGAAGATCTAAGGGCACCAACAAGGACTTCTCCCAATTTAAGCCTAACCCGGAAAACCTACCAAACTCCTTAACATATTTCATTACTGCCGGTAAAGATGAACTGATATTAGTCAGAAAAAGAAGATCGTCTGCATATAATGATACCTTTTCCTCCATATCTCCACTCCTCTTTTCTATTAAATTCAGTGCAATATTGTCGGAAACCATGAATCAGACTGAGACAGAAGTACAGTTCAATCACACTTGTATAATAATAAAAGTAAATAGAACAAACGCAGTCAAAACATAGCCAAAGTTCGGTAACCGATGCGGATAGTCAGACAAGCCAGAAAGTCAGGAAGCCAGAGATCAGTGTAGTGGAACAGCAAGCAGGGTCTGGAGTCGGAAGGAATGTCAGCCAAGCAAGACTTTAACAGGAATGCAGTCTCTGTGATGTTGACCAAGGAGAAGGCAGAGATCATCTGGGCTGGACGGCTTAAGTAGGCAGGACTGACGAGCATGATATCATCAACAGGTGAGTCACTGTGGAAAGATAGGAGCTGGCAATTAGCCGACAGCTGAGCAGTCAGCTCAGAGAAGGGCTAAGCCCAGCCCTGACAGTACCCCCTCCTCAAAGACCACTCCCCCTCGGAGGACCTCCAGGCTTAAGGGGAAAACGTCAATAGAAATCACGGAAGAGGACAGGGGCATGTACATCCGAGGATGAGACCCAAGAGCGGACTGTACCCTTTCCAATGCACCAGGTATTGTATGTGCCCACGGAACCTAAGGGAGTCAACAATGGACTGTACTTCATACTCCTCATGGTTCTCAACCTGTACAGGGTGAGGACATGGCACCATGGTGGTAAAGCGGTTGCAGACCAAAGATTTTAATAAGGAGACATGAAATACATTTGAGATACGCATAGTAGAAGGAAGGTCTAATGCATAAGCCACTGGGTTAATCCTACGAAGAATACGGAAAGGCCCAATAAACCGAGGTGCGAACTTCAGAGAGGAAACACGAAGTCGGAGGTTGCGAGATGACAGCCACAACCTGGTGAGAAGGCGCAGGCAGGTGTCGACGGTCAGCATGGAGTCTTTACCTATCATTAGCATGTCGCAAAGCCTCCTGGACTTGTGCCCAAGTGTAACGAAGACCACGGAGATGCTCCTCTAATGCAGGAATACTCTGCGGAACAAAAGAGTCAGGCAACATGGAAGGTCAGAAACCATAGTTCATCATAAACAGGGACAATCGGGAAGCAGAATTCAAGGCACTATTGCGAGAAAACTCCACCCATGGTAAGAGGTCTGATCAGTTGTTATGATGGTCAGAAATATAGCAACATAGGAATTGCTCCAAGCACTGATTGGTTCGTTCTGCGGCCCCATTAGACTGCGGGTAATACGCAGAGGAGAAAGCTGATTTCCCAACTGCGCACAAAAGGCTTGCCAGAACCGGGACACAAACTGACTACCCCTGTCCGAGACAATCACCTTGGGTAGCCCATGTAAGCGAAAGATCTCCTGAGCAAAAATGGAAGCCAGTTCCTTAGAAGTGGGCAACTTCTTAAGTGGAATACAATGAGACATTTTCGAGAATCGGTCAACCACCATAGGGATAACTGTGTTGCCCTTGGAGTTGGGTAACTCCACAAAGAAATCCATAGACAGGTGGGTCCAGGGCCTCTCTCCATTGGGTATGGGTTGAAGCAGGCCCACTGGAAGGTGTTGTGGAGTCTTACTCTGAGCACACACGGAACAAGCAGCTACGAAGGCGGTTACATAAGCATGTAGACCAGGCCACCAGAATTGTTGGGAAAAAGAGTTAATTCTTCCCAGGGTGGTCAGCAGCCTTGGGAGAATGGTAAGTCTGGAGCACGGCAGAACGGAGACTCTCTGGGACAAAGCAGCAGTCACAAGGTTTCTCAGAAGGAGCATGGATCTGAGCAGCAAGAATTTTGTCACCCAAAGGAGAAGGGAGACTGGCGCGAACTGTAGCCAAAATATGATCAGAAGGAATCACAGGAACTGGAACTGACTCCATCTTGGAAGTGGAGTAAAATTGTCATGACAAAGCGTCAGCCCTTACATTCTTAGTACTGGGTAAGAATGAGACAATGTAATTGAAACTTTACAAGAAAAGGGCCCATTGCGCCCTTCTGGGAGAGAGGCCTTAGACAAGACTGTGAGATTCTTATGGTCAGTAAGAATGAGAACTGGCACAGTGGTACCTTCGAGGAGATTTCTCCATTCTTTCAGGGCTAAAATGATCGTTAACAGCTCTCTGTCACCAATCTCGTAATTACAGGTGACAATTTCTTGGAAAAGTAGCCACAAGGATGCATAGCACTCTTAGAGGTAGGATGTTGAGACATAAGGGCCCAATAGTTTTTATTGTTATCACGTTCAGAAACAATAAAGCGTGAACACTTCCATAACATTCACATTATAATCAATTGTCATCATAACATTTTGCATTGTTATTTACAAATGTTCTTATGTGGAAGGGTATGTATTGTAATAATATATGGGTTTTTAGACTGTAGCTTGTGATCATTGGCATATATCAACATAATTAGAAAAACGGACATTGGGGGATGGTCTGCTGGCATATCGAATACATGTTAATCCTCCTACTCCACACTCCTTAGACTTTTTGATTGGTCTTGTTTTTTCTGCAAATGCCCCCTCAAAGGCCACAAAAAGTATTGCAGCTGCAGCCTTGGAGGACTTAAAGCGGAGCTCCAGACTCCTTCAGAAAAAAATAAAAGTTAGCAGCTACAGATATTGTAACTACTGACTTTTAATATTAACACACTTATCTGTCCACAAATATAGCGATGTCTTCACCCCAGCTGATTTTTCAACCCAGTTTACAACCCAGAAACCCTTTCCTCCTGAAAAGTGCCAAGTGTGGCAGCGGAGGGGGTGAGGCAGACAAGCGGAGCCTCCCCTTTTGGGTCGAGCTCCGCTTTAATTTTCCAACGAAACTTTGCACAACCACAGAGACAGAAAGTCACTTTGAGGGCCAGTAACTCTATCAGACTAGATATATGCGGAAGTTTTTGGACACTTAAAACCACAGACAAGGCAAAACAATTTTAAATACTTTCACTGTTATTATCATTTATTTAACTGCTGTCTTTTGTCTAGGTTTTTTTTTTTTTAAATACTTTGCACTGTTTTTACCTTTGCTTTCATTAAAGGATATTTTAAAATCATTAAGCTTTATCTTTAAATCTCTACAGGAAACAATAACAAATCCTTGTCTCTTTGAATGCTACTGTATTATAAGATCTGTCATATCGCTGTCTGTCAAAACAGTGTGTATTACAGATGTTTCTTAGAAGTCAGATCTGTTACAGCAGATGCCATGAACGGTGTGTGTGTTTCTGTTAAAATATGTGGTGATAGCAGTTGTGTATGTGTAAAGGGTTAACTGCAGAGTTAACTGACCCAGTGATGATCACTCTCATACTATGTATTAAGGTAAAAAACCTTTTGCATGCAGCTCCCACCCCCAGCCCTCCTAAATACTTACCTGAGCCTGATTTCAATCCAGCAATGTTCACAAGAGCAGCGTCTCTTTCACCTCATTGGACAAAGAAGCAGCAGGAGCCATTGAATCCTGCTGCTGTCAGTCCAAGCCAGTAAGGAGAGAGCAGGGGGCGGGGCTGAGCCGCACTCACAGACGGCTCGGAAACAAGCATGCATGAGTGCCCACATAGCAAGTGGCTTGCTATGGGGGCATTTGGCAGGGGGGAAGAGCTAGGATCGTTGGCGGGGGACCCGAGAAGGGGAGGATCAGAACTGCTCTGTGCCAAACCATTACACAGAGCAGATAAGTATAACATGTTTGTTATTTTTAAATAATAAACACATTGCCTTTGCAATCACTTTAAGGTAGGGCATTTTTCTGTGCTCTTCTGCCCTGGGAGCTCTGCACCAAAAAATAGTATTCATCTCCCCAAAATGAAAGCTAATATATTAAATATTTCATGCTTATCAAGAATGAAGATAATTCTGATTCATCTGTTATCATGGGAGCAATTTGTTTTCTACACACAGCAGACTTCCAGTCCAGTAATCCTGCTGAAGGACTGTGTGAACATGCTATCTTTCCCTTCTGCCAAATCTAAAGTGGCTGATAACATAATTCATGAGGCTGGGTTTGGCTTGTGAACTGGAAATCAGCAGTTAAACATGAGCTGCAGGATAAAAGTGCAGTGCTCAGTCAGAATATTTGGCTGGAACATGGCTGTATTCTCACATGGACATCTATTACAGAAAAAGAACATGATATTAGATTGTTTACTTTGTATGTTGCACACATTTTAAACATTTCAGATCAGTTAACCTAAGCTGACTTCAGGGTCTCCGCTCTATGTCCCCCATCTGGTGTATTCCACTGAGGGTACACACCTGGCTTGTATGATGTGCAGTGGCTGAGATTTTTTTTCTACTTGTTCTGTGGATTTTGGATCAGTTAGTTAAGCCTTAACATGTGTTGAGTTAGAGACCCTGTCACCAGACCACTCATTTCAACAACAATCTTCTGTTCATTTAACATACTCATAGGATTACATGTACATTTTATGTATGTTTTTACCTGTACAAGCCTTGCTTGTGTTGACATCCAAATGGCTACTTCTGGGCACCACCATCTAGGATGTGATGTCAGCAGACTTAGGACTGTCACTTCAGTAACACTCTACAGTATAGCAGGGGTCTCCAAACTTTGAAAAAAAGGGCCAGTTTACTGCCCTTCAGATATTAGGGTGGCTGGACCGTGGCCAGTAGGGGAGGGAGGAGCAACGTGCTGACGTCAAAGCGTTCACGCAGGTCCCGGAGTGACAGGCTGCATTGGAGAGCCGGCCGGCTTGTTTTTTATGCTTTTTTATATTCTACCTAACTGTAAGTGCAATACTTTTTACTTATTAAATTACCACAAAGATTTTACACTATGGAAGCCTTTATTTCTTTATGGGGATCATGTGGCAATATGTACCTTTGAGAGGTATTATCCAGGAAGACAATGAGACCATTGCTGAGTTTACCAAAGGCCCAGGCTGGGTATTAAGCCGAAAGCGCTTGTGATCTCCCGGTATAGGAGATCATTGGAAGTCGGTAAGCGGCAGTGTGTGTTGTGGTGGAAGTCAACTCTCTCCTATCACATTCTTTGGGTGCATCGTTTGTCAGCTTTACATCAATTTTTCATCTTTTATTTGATGGACTTTATTTGTGATATTCATTTTTCAATTTTTTATTACACTTATTTGTTAATGATTCAGGAGTCTAGCGCAACTTAATTATTGAAAGGTGTATGTTTTGTGTGTATCTCAGAAGAAGTTGAAGCTTGGTTTCACATTTTTTATTTGATGTTTGATAGCGCAGTAATTTTAATTTGTTTGTAGGAGTAGAAAATGCCCTGGCATTGGTGGGAGTAAACAATGCCATAGGTTTGGTGGTCAATGGGAGTAAAAAAAATTACATAATTGTGTCAGTGGAAGGATTAGTGCCTTAAGGGCCAGATAAAGGCAAGCAAAGGGCTACATCCAGCCCATGGGCCACCGTTTGGAGACACTTGCTCTATAGCATTACCCTTCTCTATTCCTCCTGCAGCTGCATAAAAAGTTATGTGGGGAGTTAAAGGAAGCTGGACCAGCACAGTAATTAGACTCCCAGAAGAGAAGAGGGCTATGACGTGCAAGGAGGTGGAAGGGGATGGGGACTGTGTTCAATTTTTCTAACAAATGCAAAGGCACATATATTATTTTAATTGCATTTTGTAAGTTGGTAAAAGGGTCTCTTTAGCACTTGCACATTAACTTGCTTGGTGTTATTGTAGCCCATTTATTTGAATAAGCTGCCAATGTTCCAGAACACATAGAAAAAACAGACTTGCAGAATGTTTTGCAACACACCACACCACAATGAATGGTAGTGTATTATGCCCCGTACACACGGTCGGATTTTCCAATGGAAAAAGTCCGATCGGAGCTTGTTGACGGAAATTCCGACCGTGTGTGGGCTCCATCGGACATTTTCCATCGGATTTTCCGACACACAAAGTTGGAGAGCAGGAGATAAAATTTTCCGACAACAAAATCCGTTGTCGGAAATTCCGATCGTGTGTACACGATCGGATTTTCCGACAACTTTGTGTGACCGTGTGTATGCAAGACAAGTTTGAGCCAACATCCGTCTGAAAAAATCCATGGATTTTGTTGTCGGAATGTCCGAACAAAGTCCGACCGTGTGTACGCCCCATTACTGAAAATTGGCAAAGTGTGTTAGGGTGGCATTAAGAATAAATGAATAATTACCATTGGTTGTAGTAATGCATAGGGCAATATACGCCCCAAGTAAATCTCATCTGGCCCTAAACATTTCTACAGTAATAACACTTCTAAAAGGCAGTACCTGTGGAAGTCTTTAAATTGATCCTATTTCCCTACATTTGGAAACAAGGCCCAGGTGTTACATGGGATCTTGACATCTGCCTAATTCAACATGAAGCTCACCCTTCCATTGCTATGCCTCTTCCCTGTCAAAAGCTAGAACTGCAGTGGGAAAAAGATTCACTGACATTTTACAACTGAATGACAGTGCACAGGTTTAGTATTAGGAGGCTGAGGCTTAACCCGAACTTGGGCAGAAATCGAAACCCTGTGTAAAGCCTGGGCCCTTGAATCTAAAAGGATTCACAGGGACACAGGTCAATCTGAAGACAAAGAGTAGAACCTGGTGCCTACACTTCAGCACTGTTATTACTTCAGAATTGCTTTAGACCAGGTAAGGTTCATGTTAGCTTTGCTAAACTAACCACCTCCTTATAGGCAGAAAGATCATTTCAAAAAAGCCACAGGAACCTGGAAAATACAAGTGTGTTGACAGCCTGTCAACCGTACTATTGGTCTAACAGTGCCATCTAGGCTAGAAATTTAAAGCTAAACATAGGCAGATATTTATTCTTGTGAATAAATATAGGCAGGTATAAAACCTCTAAATCAGCATTCAGATTGGTAGAGAAAGGGACAGCACTGTAAAAATAGGACCTTATGCAGTGCTGTGACATAAAATACATAACAAATATAGCTAGCTGATTAAGGGATAGAGCTCACAGATAACCTCCTCTTTAACCTCTTTCCTCCTTCACTATCCAATCACAGAATCGACCAAGCTGTATTGCTTTAGCTGAAGTGAAGAAAAATAAGGCCTAAACATGGCTTTGGTGTCTTGCAGGGTTGTCTGAATTAAAAAATTTGTTGAACAAAACAAATGCAAATACAAAAATTTAAAGGTTAAACCGTGTATTTATCTGTATGCTTTCACTTATGCTTTAAAGGTTTTAGAGAAGTCTACTGAGAGCTGCTGCAAACTTACAGAAAAAAGGAAGATGGTCCAGGTTGGTAGGAGGCAAACATGGCGGCAGTCCATATTCTAAAGAACTCGGTATGTATCCACAAATACCCCAAAAAATCCCAAAAGTATATTTTGGATCCAGGTGGAGTTGACCTTTAGGCCCTTTACACATGGGCTTGTTCGTTTGACGGACTCCACTTGCTCAGCAGGGGATTGATCCGCTGGGGAAATCGGATGAAAACGGGCCGCCTGTCTGTTTTCATCCAATCCGATCAGCCAGAGAGATGGAAAATAGGGTCACCATCCGTCTGGATTTGGCGGACAGGATCGGATCGAATAGCAGCGGGTGTCAGTGGACATGTCACCGCTGACATCCATGTGAAAGGACCCTTAGGGTACTCTTTATATGTTATAAAGACGTTTTTCAGGCGCTTTAGTGCTAAAAGTAGCACCTAAAAAAAGCCTCATCTGCAATCCCAGTGTGAAAGCCCGAGTGCTTTCACACTGGGGTGCTGTGCTGGCAGGATGTCCAAAAAAGTCCCGCAAGCAGCTTCTTTGAGGCGCTTTAGAAACAGTTTATTTACAGCGCCTAAATCAGTAAATAAATAAATGCTTTAGGGACCCTTTATTCGGCCACTAGTGGGGGTTAAAAGCACCCCACTAGCGCCTAAAAAGTGCTGCAAAAACGACGATAAAGCGGCACTAAAACGAATGGCGCTTTACCGCCGACTCCCCAGCGCTGGCAATGTGAAAGGGCTCTTAAGCTTGGTCAGTAACCTTCCTGCCGTCTCTGACTGGACAATGAATGAGAAATTGGAGAAGTCATCACTCTGCTTCCCTCCTATGTTCATGCTTTGACTAATTAAGAATGTAATATGAGGACAGATAGGGGTACTTATGCCAGTTATATTTAAAACTATTGTACGTACAGTGATTTTAGAGCATATAGCCATGTTAAAACTTGGTGTAAACCCTAACAATGACCTTATATTATTTACTCCCTTGTGCTCTATTAAAGTGATACTAAATGATAACATTTTAATTTATTCATACTTACCTGCTCTGTGCAATGATTTTGCACAGAGCAGCCCTTATCCTCCTCTTCTCAGGTCCCCTGTCGGTGCTCCTGGTTTCCCACCCCCCCGCTGAGTGCCCCCTAGCAAGCTGCTTACTAGGGGGGCACTCATGCATGCTTTCCCGAGCCCTTGCTCTGTATTTCTGTAAGACAGAAAGAGTGTGGCTCAGCCCTGCCCCCGCTCCCTCTTTACTGGCTGTCTCTGAGCCAATGAGCAGGAAGAGAACCCAGAGAGCAGCTGCTCTCGTGCACGTCGCTGGATCGAGATCGGGCTTAGGTAAGTACAGGAGGGGGGCACTGGGGGAAGTTGCATGCAGAAGGTTTTTTACCTTCATGCATGCATTCTATGCAAAAAACCTTCAGCCTTTAGAATCATTTTAAATACTGTATACCATTAAAAGCATTTTGTTATCTTCCTTTTGTAAATGGAAAAAATACATGTTGATCCTGAAAGAAATCTTGTCAGCTGATAACTTCCTTCCCCCCTTTGCTGACTGTTATCAGTTAGCGTTTTTCCCAGTTCTCTTTGTTGACTACAGAAGACCCCCACCCAATGTTATTGAGCTGAGAAGAATGGAAGTGTTCAGTAGTTTCATACTTTTTGCTGCTCCTCCATAGATACAGTACAGTGAGTGAGCGTTTTCATCCTAGGACAGTAGATGTGCTACTAGTGAGATCACCAGATACCTTTGCTGAAATGTTGTTGCATTGTTCTGAGGACTACAGCTATATTATGCACCAAAGGACACATAAGTTATACTTTCCCAAATTACCCTTTTAGTCTATTTGAACACATAACAAACCAGAAAGGGCCCATGACATAACGAAGCAATCACAATCATTTTTTTTTGTTCCCGTAATTTACAGAAAAACAGGTGGGGTATTGCATGCAGACACCAAGTTGTTGTTACCCTTATGTGAGCATGACATGTAAAAACCTTTCATCATGTCTTTCACTTTACATAGTTCATTTGAGAGGTTGGATTTTAAAGAACAAAAAGTGCCGTTCCACATTTATGTCATAATCCTAGCCTTTATGTTAGAGCCTGTGAAGATCCTCCAGCGGAGAATAGGATCAAGTCCTTCCCTTCACATCTCCTTGTTAAGGTTGCAGGGTCACACCCTTTTAAAACAGCCCGGGGCTGCAAAGTTTTCATTGCTGAGAGGTGTACATAACATAAACTGAAGGATAGAAAATATGTCATCAAATACTTTTAAAGGTTAACAGACTGGTTAAACTCTGCATACCTTTGACTATATAATATTTTTATGTTTTTTCAAAAGAAGAAATTAGGCGTAAGATGATTCTTTGTAATGTCTGCATTTCACCTCAACAAGGCTCTGCTGGTGGACTTTTTTGACAGGTGGTGATTATAATAACCTGCTGTGGGAGCTCATGTTTCCTTTGTAGCTAAGTGTATAAATACTGTAGCATATATAAATAACTGGATGACTTGCATCCTATTAGAAAATGATCCTAATCTAATAACTGCATGCATAGCATTATTGATGGAGAAGATCTGAAGTCTTGCTGCCATTTGGGTGGTAGGAGGAAGGAGAAACCCATCAGCCAGTTGATGCATATGAAGACAGCTCTACACATCCACTCCAAAAGTAACAATCTAGTTTTCATTTTGCCTCATGTATAGTAAATGGATTAATCCTTTCTACATGGGTAAAGAGAAATAATCCTTTATCTGTCTCAGAAATGTCTAACTTTCCTGTGTATGAGGTCACACAGTTCTATTATACCAAGTAATTGTTATTACACCATCATTTCACAATTCATACAACACCGGCATATTACAGAATACAAAACCATTTAAATCAGTCGCTTCCCTAAGGAAGCTTGCTAGCTGATGTCACTCCCAATGCACTATAAAGAAGGAAGCAAGTTACACATATATGCAGGGGCAGAAAGAGTGGGCCTTAACGTACAACCACTGCACATGTGTCCACCACATGCTCCCAGCACACTGACTGAGCTATCTTCCACAGCTCTCGGTCACGTTTTGTGATTAGGAATCAGCAGAATGGGTTCCTGATCACATGACTGCTGTGAGAGCCAATCGTAGGGACCACGTGATTGTGAAGCCACACAGCTTCAAGTAAATAAGGCCTACTTAAAGGTCCGCCAGGAGATATAGGAAAGGGGTTAACATTGTGTTATTGTTAGGGGGAAACGAAGTATCGAAAGGAAACAAAGTGTTCTTAAAGCCTAAACATTTTTTACCTTAATGCATTCCTTGCATTAAGGTAAAAAATGTTTAGGAATCAGCATTAACCCCCCCACATTTTACTTACCTGAGCCCTCATTTGATCCAGCTCTGTGCCTGTCTGCAGTTCTTCTCTCCCCTCACTTCTGGGTCTCGCTGGCTTTTCTGGGGCACCGAGAGCCATTGGCTCCCAGTGCTGTCAATCAAAGCCAGTGATGAGGGAGCAGGGGGCAGAGCCAAGTCCTGATGTCTGTGTTTATGGAAGCTGCAGTGGAGCTCGGGACTGAGTATGCACGAGTGCCCCCATGGGAAGTAGCTTTCCATGGGGGCAGTGGACAGAGAGGAGGGGCCAGGAGTGCTGGTGGGGTACCAGAGAAGAGGAGGTTTGTGGCCGCTCTGTGCAATCTTATTACACAGAGTAGGTAAGTATAGACATGTTTGTTATTTTTTGTTTTGTTTTATTTTCCCTTTAATCGCTTTAATATATGGAGGAAGCCAATGAAAGCAAGGGGATATCATTCCAAGACTAGTGTGTTCACACCTTGATACTGTACTGTTCCATCCCTTAAATAACACCTACACCAAATAAATAGCAATTGTGATGTTTGGAGTGGCTGCACTACCAACGTATATTGGAGTAATGTTTTTTTTACATAATTTCAGGCAAATCACAAATAAAAAGTGTGAAATTCTAGCACAAATGTATGGCTGCACTTGGCAGACATAATAGCTTGTCCAGCAATGCGGTCATTGCTCAGTAAAATAAATACATACCTTCTTGGAGCTCTGTGACCTGTCTCTGCAGTTTCTGCAGCTGGCTCTGCAATCTCTCACACTGATCTGTGCGATCATCCAGCTGTCTATGTAGAGACATCCCAGTTTCATCCTGTCACAGAATGTAGATGCATGTACAGAATGCATTTTAATATGCAATGATGGAAGTAAAACAAATATCTCTTTGACATTAGCAACTAGTCTACCAATGACTCAAACTGTCTCCTCATTATCAACCCAAAGAATGACAGCAGGCCATGTCCTAGCTTGGTGAGAAAGAATTGCCATAGTCAAGCACTTAGGATAGCCATTCGTTACCACTGACTACAGTATAAAAAAGACGTAGACTAAATCCAGGTAAATATAAAAAAAAACATACAATTATTTCAGTCAAGCTCTTAATTAAAAACAATGTACTGTATTTTAAAATATTTTTAATATAAAAGGCTATCTTTATTTTATCTCCCCACAATTCCCTATACAGCAGTTATAGATCATTCTACTCTACTATCAGAGTAGAATGATCTATACTGTGAGCGATTCTGGTTCTATTGCATTCCATCTTTTCCGGTGCATTCAATCTAACATGCGTCTATGCAGTTTACAGAACAAGGAAAGCGCGTTTTATCAGCAGAAAGTCAACATGGACAAGGCTGCAACAACAAATGCTGCAGAAAATTGGCAACTTGTTTAAATATTAAACACAAAATTCTCCGCTTAGGTAAGAGTATAGCTGCAGCCTCTCCAATTAAAGACGCCACAGAAGTGGTGCCCAGAGAACAAATAATCACAGCAAAGGCGAAATGACGCTGCTAAAAAGACATATATATATCACCTAACCTAAAAGATATTTAAATAGGTGTATGCCAACCTGAGATCTTTATAGGACAATAAAAATTGTATATAAAGGTGAGTCCATAAATGATGTAATGTACCATGTCCAAAGTGTATAGAGTAAAATAATTAAAAAACTCTGTTCACATCTAGGAAATGTGAGTGTATGAGGTCTGTATAGGCCAATAAAAATATATATAAGGTGAATTCCTAAGTAGTGTAATACACCATGTGCAAAATACAAAAAATAAAAACTATTCATATCTGAGAAATGTGAGTGTGCACCATATAATGAATGGCTTGATAGCAAGTGCTAGTTGCTATATGAAATATATAAATATATATATTTGTATAAAACAAAGTGAACCACTAGTATGTATGTATCAAGTCGCGCCGCTAGGCGGGACTTGGTACACGTCAACGTCATTTCCGGTTACTTCCGGTTCTCTGGTTACGGTCTGTGGAACGCACGCTGCCCAGATCTAGGAACTTGTCCGCGAGCTTTGTTTTAAATTGGGGCAATTGGAGCCTTTTTATCTCTTATGCTTATGGAAAGTCCCTTTTTTATATTATATATTTTTTATTCGTGTTAAATAAACAATTTATTATCGGATTTACACTATGGATGCCGTTTTTGATTGCTATGTGGATACCGCACTGCATGCACCTTAGTCCGGAGCAGGAGAGCATACTGGTCCCAGGGACATCTGGATTGGGGACCTTATTTACTACATGCTCTTTACCCCTGCAGGGGTGAGGGCTTCTGGTGAGTGCATATACCTAAGGAGGAGCACAAGAAGTCACCTTATTTGCTGCACAGAAGTCGTGATAAAGTTGCATCACTTGAAAACCAGCACAAGCCACTTCATTGGGAATATGGATATTTACTATTAAGATACTATTTTTTTTCTTATATATATTATTTTACTTATGGACTGAGGATTCATCACTTTTTGTTGATATGTGACGTCACACGCTCACATTTCCTAGATGTGAACACAGTTTTTAAAATTTTTCACTCTATACACTTTGGACATGGTACATTACATCATTTAAGGACACGCCTTTATATGAAATTTTTATTGTCCTATAAAGATCTCAGATTGGCATACACCTATTTAAATATCTTTTAGGTTAGGTGATATATATTTGTCTTTTTAGCAGCGCCATTTCTCCTTTTCTTTGATTATTTGTTTAAATATACCACATGTATTATACCTGTTAAGTGGAATTACGTTTTCAAAAACCAGTTAAATTACCATCATCCTGGGAATGCTAACTGTCACATTGGTTGTGGCTGTGTTGGTTGTGCTCTCAACCAAACTATCAAGCAATCAAATGGCTGGTGTCATAACTGATCACATGTGCAGAAATATGGCAGATCAAACAGAGCCTAAAGCTGACCACAGACCTGCGGCTGCAGGAGAGAAAATTGCTCAAATCCCTCTTGTGGAGCCATTGTGATCTCAGCTGTCCCTGCCAGGAGAACACAGTGATTATTGCTAGCTAGCTATTATAACAGCCGCTAGCAAAAATCACATGTAAAATCCAGCAGGCTGGTTGTACCCAAGTCAATCAATCAATCAACTTGGGTACATTCAAACTGCCCACACATGGTTCCCGCCATCCATGGCCACATTAAGGCTCCATTTACATTTGGAGCTTTGGGATCTCGGGCTGAATCACTGCGATTCTGCCCGTGATCTCAAATTGCACTAGAATCACAAAACATGTTCAGGTGCCATTTATGTCCAATGGCACCTAAACGTGGTGCGTTTTTGCCACGATTTGTGGCACAATAAATCATACGGAAATCGCAGCAAATCGCAAAGCGCAAAACTTTTCAGCCAAAAGAAGCCCCAGCTCTATTTTGGGTGACAAGCTTTGCACGTTGCGGTTTGCTGCGATTGCTGCATAATAGTCATGGCATAACCACAATGCATTTTTTGCTGCTGTTGAAAATTAATGGCACCTGAACATGCATTTTGCAATTGTAGTGGAATTTGAGATCGCAAGCAGAATCACATTGATTCTGCCCGAGATCCTAAAACGCCAAATGAGAATGGTTTCTAAGAGATGGCAGATTCCCTGGTTGAAAAGGACAGGAGGGTTTAGTTCCGCTTTAACTCCTTGGCATCTTTAAAAAACTAATATGGAGCCTGAATTCAATTCTGGTTGCTATTATAACAAAACTTTAGTATCGTTCTTTCTCTTTCCATTATTGACCCCAATTGATCCTTTTAAATACAGTCACATCCTGTAAGGTCACAGTATCATACTGTCTAGTTGCTTACCCTCTCCCTCTGAGTGTCCCGCAGTTCCTGCACAAGGTCCTTTAGTGCTGCTTTCACAGTTTCAGGTTCAAGCTCGGGGTATGGAGAGTGGCTGCGATCTGGGGAGCCACTGCGGGAGCTTGGTGTTCTCCGTCCTTCCAAAAATGTACTAGTTGACCCAGCAAATCCTGTATATGTAAATGTTATAGCATTACATTGCGATAAGAAGTAAGAGCAATAAGTAAAGCTGAACATATACTGATCAAATTTCAGCCAGTTTAGCAGGAACCATGCAAATTTCTATCAGTGGGTGATCGTCCCTGCTCAATCGTTTGATCGACTTCTGTCAAAGAGACATGCTGGAAAACCTTCATCTACAAGTGGCTGCAGCAAGCCCCACTGTCAGAATACAATGTCCGTTTGGGGGAATTACTCCATCCACCTCCTTTGTGTGGATGGTGAAATCTGTTCATTTTTTTGTTCAACTGGCTGAACAAAAAAGAAAATGAGCTGACTATGGCCAGCATAAAGGTGAAGTTCCACTCTTCCTCCTTTTCTCCTCCTCCCCCTCCTTCTTTACATTTGGCACTTTATTTTTATTTATTTTTTGGGGGGGGGGGGGGGGGGGGGCTGACTTTGACAAAAAAAAAGACTGAAAAACTTAAACAATATGCTGCATACACACGATCAGATTTTCCAAAAAACAAATGTTCGTTTGGGAGCTTGTTGTCGGAAATTCCGACCGTGTGTAGGCTCCATCGGACATTTTTTGGCGGAATTTCCGACAACAAAAATTTGAGAGCTGGTTCTCAAATTTTCCGACAACAAAATCCGTTGCTGGAAATTCCGATCGTGTCTACACAATTCCGACGCACAAAATTCCACGCATGCTTGGAATCAAGCAGAAGAGCCGCAATTATTGAATTTAATTATTCTCGGCTCGTCATACGTGTTGTACATCACCGCGTTCTTGACGATCGGAATTTCTGACAACATTTGTGTGACCATGTGTATGCAAGACAAGCTTGAGCCAACATCCGTCGGAAAAAAATCCCAGGATTTCGTTGTCGGAATGTGCGATCATGTGTACGCAGCTTTACAGTTACCACAGGTTTTGCTTTTACTGGGTTTTACACTTTGCTAGGGTAACATTTTTATTTTCTGTTTCACTTACAAAGCAAGATGACATAGTCATTTAAAATCAGCTGTAAAGCCCATGGGAATATCTCACCTTTACTGGGAGAGCCAGCCCTAAGAGGTGAGGGACTGCGACCCCTGATGCCCAGAGTGTTCCTGAATGCTGAATAAAGGCTGTTCAATTGGTTTTCTGCATCCCTGCGTGCTGTCTGGATCCTGTTCATTTCAGTTTCTAGTGCTCGCACTCGAGTTTCACCTGCTCCAAACTTAAGTTTGAGATCCGCAGCCTCACTTGTAAGCCGCTGTAGCTGCTCCTGCAGTGTCTTGCATCCTTCCTGCAGCCTTTGCTCCCCTGCTCGGCTTTCACTGAGTCTCTGCTCAAGTTCTTTTTCACGCTGGCGGGAAGAAGTTTCTACAGCTGAGAGCCGCTGCTGCAGAGCCAATATCTAAGGAATTCAGAGAATATAGAAATTAGTGACACTTGCCTGGTAGACTCCCTGATAAACTTTCTCTTAATATCATCTGGCTTAAGTAAGTCTGCAGGCTTTCATCATCCTGACTTCACCTTGTTATACAAATGTACTTTTGGAGAATCTTTGCCACACATCATCGGACTCATTAGGTAATGCTTACTGTATAGTGTCAGAAATCAAGATACAGCCAGAAAAGAACAACACTTTTTAACTGATTTTCTGAATAAACATATAAAGGTCAGGCCTTCCAGATATGGCCATACACTCCAAGGTATGGCCAAACCAGGTGGAGTCTATAATTTAGTACCCTTTCTGAACTTCCAGATGTGTGTTGCAAACAAAATTCACATGACAACTATATACAATGATAAAGGTGTTTATCTTACAGTAAGACTTTTCATCCTTCGTTATCAATAGGTAAGCATATCGTTATTATGTGTGCTGGTTGCTCATATGTATTTTGCACATAAGGCCTAAAGCTGACTGCAGAAAGAAGAGGTAAGTTCCTAATCTCTATTAGAGGAATGGACAGGGTATGACCAGCATAAATTTTACTTGTGTCAATGCCATCTGTTTACTAAATTGCCCAAAACAGTGGATGCCTAAATCATACCTGATATTGTGACAGCAATGGATAAAAATTGGGCTTTCTACTTTAAGGGGCATACCAGACAATAACCTTGGGCCACTGAGTGGAGATAGGCAATGGAATGTGTTTAAATTTTTTTAGCCTATAGTCTATTTCTCCCTTGTATTATTTAGTCTCCCTTGTTATTTAGACTAGAAACCCTTTTCCAGAACTTTAATTAAGGCCATGATTAACACAATGTAGCCTGAAACGCGTAAGTGTGGGCTACTTTATGTGTTACCCCCTATATCAATAAAATCATTTTATATAAGATCCTTTGTGAGCGCCAGCTTTTGCTACAATATTTTTCCAGAGCTGCCTTGAGAAGTCTTTACCCCTTGTCCTAGTTGGACAAGTCATCCCTAAATGGTTCAGATAAACTGCACTGAAAGCTGTGAGAGCAGGACGATGACCTCATTCTTCCTACCCATCATTTGGCTCTCCTTTTAAATAAATGTAAACACTATATAATCTCCAGAACAGCAGCAGGAAAGGACCTGAAATATTTTTTTCTAAAATCATCATAAAATATATAGACAAGAAGAATTTCCTACAAACATCAAAAGCTAAAGGGATATTTATAGTAAGTGTTCACATACACGTTTTTAATAAGGAAGATATCATTACACATGGTTGTGTAGTATGTGATGATATTTTTCGAATGTCACACACCTCTCTACGAGCAGCCTCTCTCTCTGCCTCGCTCTCTGTAATACGTTGTCTAAGCTCCAGGGACTCTCTGCGGCTCTGCTGCTCTTTTTGCTCTTCCTGCTGGATCCTTGCCTGTAGATCAGCCACCTCTTGCTCCCTCTGGCTGCTTTCTCCACCCAGGGTCTTCACCTGTGTGTATGGGAATAAAGTAAATCTTCAAACACCCAATTTGTCCAGGCATGATATACAGTAAATAAATCACCTTTAATTTCTAAAGTCTATTTATACCTATATATTTAAATATATTTGGTAGGGCTACACACTTTATGCACAAGTGAATTACCTACATGTAAAAACAGAGTGCCCTAACATAGACTGTACAATAAAAAATTAGCAGCACACTGACAAGATCACCTCTTTGCTCTCTCCTTCTGCACAAAGTGTTAGACCGACAGCACTGCACAAAGCAATACAGCGTGTTACACTCCTGGCTCTCCCTCCAGTCAGAATTTTGCTATGTAGCATGGTTGCCAACCATCAGGTAATTTACTGACAGTTTGTAAAAATCTGTGACTTTTACACCTGTCCGTGGATATCAGGGGCTGATAGTTTGTCATGTTGTGTTGACTTTTGTAAGTGTAAACCAGGCAAATTACTTGTTAGTGTTTCCATATCATGTTTATACTGCTTAACCACTTCAGCCCTGGAAGGATCTACCCCCTTCCTGACCAAGCCCTTTTTTGCGATACGGCACTGCGTTGCTTTAAATGACAATTGTGCGGTTGTGCGACGTTGTACCCAAACAAAATTGATGTCCTTTTTTTCCCACAAATAGAGCTTTCTTTTGGTGGTATTTGATCACCTCTGCGTTTTTTATTTTTTGCACTATAAACAAAAAAAGAGCGACAATTTTGAAAAAAAAAGCAATATTTTTTACTTTTTGCTATAATAAATATCCCCCAAAAATATATAAAAAAACGAATTTCTTCCACAGTTTAGGCCAGTATGTATTCTTCTACATATTTTTGGTAAAAAAAATTGCAATAAGCGTATATAGATTGGTTTGCGCAAAAGTTATCGCGTCTACAAAATAGGGGATAGATTTATGGCATTTTTATTAATAATTTTTTTTTTATTAGTAATGGTGGCGATCTGTGATTTTTATTGTGACTGCGACATTGCGGCGGACAGATCAGACACTTTTGACACTATTTTGAGACCACTGGCATTTATACAGGGATCAGTGCTATAAAAATGTACTGATTACTGTGTAAATGTCACTGGCAGGGAAGGGGTTAAACACTAGGAGGCGATCAAGGGGTTAACTGTGTTCCCTTAGCCTGTTCTAACTGTAGGGGGGATGGGCTCACTAGAACATGACAGAGATCACTGCTCCCGTTCACTGGGGGCAGTAGATCCCTGTCATGTTGCTAGGCAGAACAGGAAAACTCCTTGTTTACATAGACATCTCCCCGTTCTGCCTCTCCGTGCCACGATCGCGGGCCACCAGCGGACATCGAGTCTGTGGGACCCGCGGGCACGCTCCCGTGGTGCGCACGCTAGGCACGAATGACGCAGCGGCGTACGGGTGCGTTGTTTTGCACACCCGTGCCACTTTGCTGACGTATATCTCCGTGAGCCGGTCCGCAAGTGGTTAAATATAGATTGTCTTAGTTCTTAACAGGAGTTCTGACATTTTTCAGGTTGTCAGTAAACAAAATGTGCCCCGTTAGTAAATTTCCCTTATTTTGCCAGTAAAAAATGCAGTGGGAGGTTGGCAACCCTGCTGTGTAGGGAATTGTAAGGAATCTGATAAAAGCACTTTACACAAGCTGTAGCTAAAAATACACAATTATTTTAAAGAAATATATTACTTTGGTTGGAGTTTAACGTTTAAAGAGCTTTAAAAACATATTCCAGACACTTTCTGTGCTTTCTAAAGCTGCAAAACACTCGTATAAAGCATGCAGTGACTGGCAGATCTATTGGTAATTAAAGTGACATCCAATGCAAACCTGTCTCCGTAGCTCTTGGAGCTGTCTGCGGGCCTCTATATGAGCTCTCTCCACTTCTCGCAAGCTAGTTCTCAGTTGTACAGCTTCACGATCAACACATGATTTTGCCTCCTGCAATACAGCCATTCGCTGTTGTTTCTCCTCTATTGCAACCTGCAGGCTGTGGAATAGTGACATTATTTCACCAGAATCATCTATTCACTATTTTATTGTTATATCACACAAACCATCCTCTCCGTTCCTCCCAAGACCTCCAGCTCTCTAACTCCCTAGTCTCCTCCTCCCATGCTCGCTTCCAGGGTTTCTCCAGAGCTTTTCCTATCCTCTAGAACTCTCTACCTCAATCTGTCTGGCTACGTCCTACTCTAGCCGCCTTTAGGTGAACCCTGAAAACTCATCATTTTAGGGAAGCCTACCCACCTCCACCTAACTATTGAACTTTTATTTCTTCCATCAGCTCATCCCTCACACTTATTAACATTTGTGCCACTTGCTGCATCCTATTAGATTGCAATCTCTTATAAGCAAGGCCCTCCTAACCCTCTTGTATTGCATTGTAACTGTACTGTCCCCCTTTATATTATAAAGTGCTGTGCACACTGTTGGCACTATATAAATACTGTATAATAATAATAATAATAATAATAATAATAATACTATCCTCACTTAAAGGTCAATGCCACCAAAAATTGCTATTTCAGTTTTAGGAAGGTGTCCATGCTTATATCGAACCGCTTTTTAGATCTTTTGAAGACACCAGTTGTAAGATTTGCCTTCAGCAGTTTGTGTCTCCAGCTCCATCCACAAGGAAATAAGAGAGGGGTAGCTGTCTCACAGCTGGATTTCATATTGTGGACTAACCATTGGGGATTAATGAAAGCATTATAGTCCTTTGTAACAGCCTCAGCGATTGACTGGAACTGGCAGTTCTGATGGGCAAAGGAGTCTCTGAGAGATGTAACAAGTCAAAAATATCATTGAGTTTGCCACAAACCACACAGAGCTGAAAAATCTTTTTACCTTCAAAGTTAAAAATATGTAAACATAGATACATATTTTTTTTTATCAATTAACATATACCTGAAGATAAAAAAATAACCCAATACTGCATCCAAGAAAAACCAATGTTGTTTTTTAACGTAAACTTCTTTAATGTATACACTATTTGATTTATATATTTACTTAAATAAATTACCCTATTCATTCTTTCAGTTCAAAGGTTACAACCGGCTCTTTCTTTTATATCTTTTTAAAATATTCTTTATTAGGTTGTACTTCAGAGTTTGTCAGCCAGTGATACTTTTACCCCAAGGGCAACTCTAATATGTCCATGGAGCTCACCTGTCTATCAAATTAATCTCCATATACTAAGTTTAGAGTTTAGTTGTATTTGAAAAGCCTTAGGAATTCTATGGAAAGCATAAGTAGTTAGTGGGTACAGTTAACACATTAGGGCATAAGAAGTAAATAGTCACTGTAATAATAAAGAGCATAATCATACAATACATTTAAGTAAAGGTACATTATACTCAGTGGCAAAATTAAAATAGGCATAGTTGGTGATTTATTTCCCCAATGGTCAGGTCATGGTTGCAATTTGTAATCAATGACACCTATACTTTATTTTTGAGCTTAAGTAAACTTATGATGTCTCCAATGTAAACTGGGGTCTGACTAAGCCTCCTAGCATGCAGGAACAAGTGTG
This sequence comes from Lithobates clamitans, assembly GCA_037952925.1. Taxonomy (NCBI): domain Eukaryota; kingdom Metazoa; phylum Chordata; class Amphibia; order Anura; family Ranidae; genus Lithobates; species Lithobates clamitans. The sequence goes on from JBBGZY010000578.1 coordinate 4,928,020, forward strand.
GAAGGTTGTAACATAAAAGACAGTATAATGGATTATTTGCAATGACCGTACCATGCTTTGGCATGAATACATAGCCTCTATATCCCAACCCGATGATGCAGGTTATCTCCTAAATCTCACTATTATGTAACTTACCTGCTCCGCTCTGTTTCTGTCTTCTTAAAGGAAGCCCTCAGCTCAGTATTGGATTGCTGTAGAGTTTCCCTTTCTCGAGTCAGATCTCCAAGATCACGACGCAACTCTAGAGATTCCTTCCTCTGCACCTCACAGGTCTCTTCCATCTCTCGCAGCAGGCGCTGAACTTCGATAAGGTCTCTGCGCAAACCATCTCTGGCATCTTCTGCTACACGTAGCTGAGTTCTCAGCTCTTCCACCTGCAAAGATGAACATTATCTATCCTGTGTTTTGGTTTTCTTAGAAACCAGTTTTATGATTGTCTAATAAGAATTAAATTGTCATATTTCCAATCACATACATAGAGAAAGAATGAATGAAACAATAAAAATATAAATATATAAGGAGTGGACATACAATTACATTTGTGAATATCTCAGCTTACCTCCTTGTTTAGGCTCTCCCTGTCTTGGCTCAGTTGTTTGACTCGCTCACAAAGACTTTTGTTGTCTTTTGCGTGAGCTGACACAGCATCCTCAAACTCTGCCTGCAGTGCTTTCAGTTCTGAAGAAACACCATCCAGCTGTTCCTGATCAAGTCAAAAAAAAAGATCAAAGGACCAGTTGATATTTTCACACCTTACTTCCATATGCTCAGTACGATACAGTATTTTCAATGTCACCATATAGGAGTAGATCTTCTTTCAAATATGACAAGTGGTCTTAGCATGCTTCAAGGTTCTTGACCAATGTTACAATATGGCATGCACTCAGTGAACCCACCAGTCTATTCTATATGTAAAAATAATAATAGCTATTGGCTGCTAAAATATTTCCAACACAAATTCAGTGTGTGACTATGAGTATTTTTAGTACTCATTATCTGCTTTTATTTAAAAACTGCACTTCATAAAGATGAAATTATTCACTGGTCAAGGCATTTGCATGGAACTAGTTTGTGCTGTTTTGAATCAGGGAAAGGTTGGATCGATCAGATTTTCTCACACAGGTGTTTTTTTATGACCCCATGATTGCATGACAGTGTATATCCACCTTAAAAAAGACTATGTTTCATAGTAAACACTAACCTTGTCCTGATCTTGCTTGACTTGAGTCTCACGTCTAAACCTCTCAGCCTCCAGTCTAGTGTCAGAAAGCTCCCTTTGAATCTGCATCAGCCGCTCACTTAGAGAATTCTTCTCAGTCTCCTTCTGGAGTAAAGCCTGCAAAAAGAGACTTCACTGATCCACAAGCAAATTCAATATACATTTGGATGACAGATGACAGATGGAATATGATTTAGACACAAGGCAGCAGATTTAGAACTATATGATCCAAGATCCAAGGTACAGTAATTCCAACAGCCAGCTGCAGTCATTTTACCAGTTCAAATAAGCAACTGCAATCCATTTATAGGTGGAATAATTAATATATACACATGAATCAACTAAAATTTCTTACTTTTTGCTTTTCATTCTCCACTCTGTACAGGCTCTCTTCTCTGTCTTCCTGCAGGCGTACCATCTCTGCATTCAGTTTCTGCTTTATGTTTTCATGCTCAGATAGAAGTTCTTCTTTCTCCATCTCCATCCGCTGCACTGCTTCCTGCTTCTCCGCCATCACAGCTAAACGCATAGACTCCTGATCATGAAAGATGAAGCTCATTACAGCTCATTACATGGCATTATGTTAAAAGGAAACTCTGTACTCTATAGGTTTGTGGCAGATCCTCTTTGATTAACATGTTCAAAATATAAGGGCAAACCTAAATTGACAGGAATAAACTATGCTAGAATATCTATACTTGTTCATATGAAAACAGCAAATACAAAACTTATTTCCCAACCCATTAATTGTGAATTTCCAATGGACTACTACTGAAGTTGTTTTCACTCCATGAATATTCAAGTATTTGAATTAGAAATGTTGGAATTGTGTATTCCGCTAAACTATGTTTCACTTTCAATAAATGTTTGAGGTTTTTTCAGGTAGAGATAATACACAAAAGTCTAAGTATACAGAACAATGAACGAGTGATAAAGGGGTGACCTGTTGCTATCTTGAGAAGGGTCAAGCGGCTGGCAAGTCACTGGACAAAATGCACTTCTACGTCTGGTGAAAAAGTTTAACCCACTAAACTCTATTTCAACCCATTTTACTCTCTTGTTAAAGTAATATAAACAAAGAGAATGCATTTCAGTAAACCAGCCTTACATATTGTGCTGCATCAATTTCTTACATATTTCAACCTACTGAGCTTATTTGAAAAGTATATGGCCCAATAGAGTAAAGCATGTAATCTGGCATTGGAAAGGAATACATCAGTCTGCCTGGCAGAAATAGGATTACCAGTACATTACATATTGTCCTTTGCTTTATGAAAAAAAATTTAACTGGTTGTGTTTTTGTGCAAGCTCTTAGCCTAGGCTATATGCAATCTGGAAACAAGACAAGCTAACTACATGGCTCTTACCATTCCAGTGCCTTATCCCCCTTATTATGTAATTTGAATTCTTTCATCCACGATGCAACATTTTGTCAAGCAAAAAAAACAATAAAAACCTTTTCTTTCTTGAGTCGCTCTATAGCATCCTGATGCTGCTGGGCCTGGTTACAAAGAGAAAGCTGTGCTGCCTGCTCTGTCTGTGCCAACTGCAGCTCCAGCTTGACCTTCTGCTGCCTCAGCTCTGCCATAGCTTCCTCAGCTTCCAGTGCCTGGTGCTGTGCTTCCACTAAGGTAAAGAAGCAAAAATGACATTATACCATGAAACGGATACATATAGCATATTGCTGTAAAGAAACTTGAGTGTTCTGGTATTTGTGTACATGAAAAATCCTATTTAAAAAAAATGATGTACAAATCAATTATGCTTCTTTAGAACCATAGACCAAATGTATACTATAGGTAACAATGTGCATTTATATTGTAGTTCACTAAAGCTTAAGTATAGCAATGGAGAAAGATAATGTTTTTCAAAATTAATAGGCAAATAGACACTTTCTGACATCTGTAAGTTTTTAATGATGAGGCCTGCTCATGAGGCTTTTGAATGGTGTTATAGCTAAATCCATTAAAGGAGCTAAATTCATAAAGAGCTCTTTTTTTGCCAAAGGATTTGTATTTCTTTTCATTCAGTCCCGCTGTGTTTTGCATGTTCTGAGTTCCAGACATAGGTACCTGAACATATACAGTCCTAAACATGAGTACCACTCTGTAAAGTGTCCAGCCGCTGCCTATTTCAGCCTGTCATACATTTTTATAGGCTTCCGGCAGTGAGGCTGGACAGTGCACCTGTGCCTCTCGGGCACACAAAAATCCCAGAATTACCACATATGGGCTGAACACCCAGTGGGCATGTAGCCTTACACATCGTTCCAGAAAGCAGAACTAGGTAGGTGACCAGATTTTTCCCTGTTGCAGTTGTAGCAATTCCCCAGACAGAGCTGCTTTTGTTTGTTAAGTACGTGCCTCTCAACCCCAAAGAACTGTCCAAGCCCCTCTTTGGCGCACCTAGCAATGTGATTAATGAGATAACACAGTAATAACACACAGACACAGTTCTGCTCTCTCAAGTTTACTTGGACCAGAGACAGCCAAGTCCTGTATAAGTAGCCAGGACTTGGTTGAAACAATTTCTGTTTAAGCAATAAATGTCAATTAGCAACAACAAAAGTAACACCAGTGAGTACAGTGTTAAACAGTAATAAGCAAATCTTTTAGACAAGCTAAGGATAATTGTAGATAATAATATCACTAATGCGACGTACACACGGTCGGACACTGATCGGACATTCTGACAACAAAATCCATGTTTTTTTTCCGACGGATGTTGGCTCAAATGATGGATGATGATGTCTTGATGGATGATGATGTCTTGCATACACACGGTCACACAAAGTTGTCAGAAAATCCGATCGTTCTGAATGTGGTGACGTAAAACACGTACGTCGGGACTATAAACGGGGCAGTAGCCAATAGCTTTCGTCTCTTAATTTATTCTGAGCATGCGTGGCACTTTGTGCGTCGGATTTGTGTACACACGATCGGAATTTCCGACAACGGATTTTGTTGTCGGAAAATTTTATAGCAAGCTCTCAAACTTTGTGTGTGTCGGAAATTCCGATGGAAAATGTGTGATGGAGCCCACACACGGTCGGAACAACAAGGTCCTATCACACATTTTCCATTGGAAAATGCGACCGTGTGTACAGGGCATTAGGGGGAACCCTGGGCCAACCTATAATACCTCAGAGGCTCTTGGGAATAATACACTATAGGTATCAATGGCGTTTCCCCTTTAAAAGCAGTAAATAACAGTGTCCTAAAAGTGAGACCTCACACTATCTTCACCGGCAGGTTGGAGCTCTAAGAACAAGGGTCTTTTGATGTAACAGAGTGATAAGGAGCACTAATTAATCAATGTTTTTAGATATGCCTGGAGTTCAGCTTTAAACAAATATTTCCCTTCAAAAAAGCATTTATCTGTTAGCTATCCCTTTTTGCTCAAGTTGTAATATTGTCTTATAGTCACTGATATGATTTTATGTTTTCCTTTGTCATTTTGCTAATATTAAGATGTAACTGGCCTTTGTAACTTGAACACTCTTTTTCAGTGTACCCATTTCTTATTGCTGTTTTATTTCTTACTTTTACCACCAAGTTATTTGAATAAAAAAGTTTATAACCAAAAAAAGCATTTATCTGAAATGGTTTTTAAACAAAATATTTAAAAAATCTGGTGATTTTCTTATTTTTATAAATGATCTCAGGGGAATTTTTGGAAAGCTCTGTGTAGCCATTTTACAGTCTTTTAATATCCCCACAGAAAACTCAGATATCGTTTACATAAAGATGAATATAACTGGTCGTGCTTTCTTTGTGTAAAGATAAGTAAAGTTTGATATATGAGCACATTGGATCAATGACATATTGAGGTGCTTAAAACTGTCTATTATACCCATGATCTTTGGTGGTTTTTACTATCCAGATGTTACTTATTTTTAAAGGGAATGGAACACAACAGACTTTACTGTAGTTCATAGTCTGTAAGTCATAAAATATTAAGATGTGCAGATGGTTTGATACCTTGCAGGTTTTGTTTTGCTAGCATAAGGGTATGAATCTCTCCTTCAAGTTGTTCTCTGCGATCTTCTAGCTGAGCTGTGCGACGCTGAGTATCATACAAGGTGCTCTCCAGAGATTCCTTTTGTGCACTAGTTGATAACAACAAGAAAGAAGACCCTCAGTAAGCTAGCACTGGACGCACTGCAGAAACTACACTACACAATGTGCCAAGTATTACCGAAGCTGTTCCACTTCATCTTCCTGCTCCTGCCTGTCAGCCTCCAGAGCTGCTACCTGCACACCAAGCTCTGCATTCTGATTGGTCAGGTCTTCCATGCGCTGAGCAGCACGCTGCAAAGCAGCTGACTGTATGTCCAGCTCTCTCCGGGTTTCTTGTAATTGTTCTTGGAATGTCTGAACTGATGCATTGGCCTGAGAACAGAACATAAGTCCAGGTTTACAAAACACTTAATAGATTTTTCACAGGAAGATATAGCAACCTTAGAAGAGGACCTCAATAAAAAAATGGGGTGGGCAACTACAGGGCGAATGAGGTTTAATGTTGAAAAATGTAAAGTAGTGCACTTGGGGGCTAAAAATGTGAATGCTAGTTACTCGCTAGGGAGAGAACATCTGGGGGAATCCGGGATCGAAAAAGATCTGGGGGTTCTAGTAGATGACAGGCTCAGCAATGGCATGCAATGCCAGGCTGTTGCAAGCAAAGCTAGAAGAATATTAGCATGCATAAATAAGGGAATTTACTCAAGAGAAAAAAACAATAATTCTGCCACTTTATAAAACGCTAGTTCGCCTACATCTGGAGTATGCCGTCCAGTTCTGGTCACCAATCCTCAGGAGGGAGGTGCAGGAACTGGAGAAGGTCCAGAGAAGGGCAACAAAGTTATTAAGGGGACTGGGGGACCTAAGGTACGAGGAACGACTAAAAACATTAAACTTATTCTCTCTGGAGAAGAGGCGCGTGAGAGGTGATATGGTGGCGATATATAAATACCTCAATGGCGATTCTGGCATAGGGAATAAACTATTCAGTCTCAGAGAGTGTAAGAAGGACATGGGGTCACTCAATGAAATTGGAGGAGAAGATGGTTAACCTTAAACTGCGTAGGGGATTTTCACTGTCAGGGCGGTAACGATGTGGAATTCACTTCCACAATCGGTGGTGTCAGCGGGAAGTATTAATAGTTCTAAAAAACTCTTGGACAGGTATCTTAGCCAACACAGTATACAGAGATACAGGAAATGATTTTTGACATGAACACACACACACAGGCTGAACTGGATGAACTGATGTCTTTATTCAACCTTACCAATGATGTAACTATGTACAGTAACTATCTGAAATGATCAATTAACATATGGGCCTAAAAGACACTAACTGGTTCATCCTTGTCTTTTAAACTAGTAGAATACAATTTCTTCTCACTTTTTAAATTCTTAGGATAGTAAAATCCACTGGTATATGTTAAATTGTATATTTTGTGGTTTTACTGTTAGTTAAAAATGTTTTTTTCCACCTAGAGAGTATGTTTAAAAGTTTTTTCATTTTCTTCTCCATCTTCATTGTTACCTGTGCAAGCTGTTCCTTTACTTTTGCTCTTTCTCTGTGCACACTGTGAAGCTGCTCCTCCACCTTCTGCAGCTTCCCTTCAGTGTCTCGACATCTCTGCTCCAGTCTGGCTCTATCTGTCTGTAGTTGGGATACCTCCAGCTCCAGTGCTTCTCGCTGCTCCTTCAAAGCAGCACAGCTGGCCTCACTAACACGCCGGTCCTCCTGCAGGGAAGCCCGTTCGGCCTCTAGCTATAACCACAAAAATCAAAAGTAAGACCAAATAGATGCAGTTAATAAAAAGGTCTGAATTACATTATATCAATTTCGTATAAAAAAATATAAAGTGTGCCCACTCTAATTTAAATTGAGCATGTGTTTTTGACAATACACATTTTTAAATGTTGTTTGTTGCATAGTGGGCATTAACAGAAATTTAAAGCAAGGCTGATAGTGGCTAATCTTTTCCACTTTCACACACCAGTTAAAAAAGTAATGTGCAATATCACTGCAGGCTTGATTAAAAATTTTATCTGGTGTTTGGAACATACTTCAGGTGGTTATACTGGATAAACTGTTAGATAATTGGAAGCACTTTTAAAAGTAAATGCATATATATATATACTATATGCTGTATATTACTACGTCATGTTATTATATATACAGCACAAGTACCTGTAAGATGACACGGTTCAGAGCCACTTTATCTTGCGCTAAACCTTCGTTCAGAGCACCCATCTTGGCCAAAGAATCGCTCAGTCCCGCTTGTTCACTTCGCATCTGGTTTAGTGCCAGTTCCAGCTCTGCTCTGCTTGATTCAGCCTGGCATGGAAATCCATGTTAAAAACACAATCCACACCAGAGACACTGTGTACTGTACTAAGATCAATATTTTCCATCTCGCACTGAGAACTGGATTTTCTATGTGGCATGTCCTAGAGATGACCTTTCTCCGATTAAAAGGAAACATGTACATTTTCAATAATATCCACATCCTGATGAAATTTACATTCTATCGTGGTTAAAAATAAATTGATTTGACCTTGCCACTGAGATTGTAGCATTTAATTGGGCTTTATGTACAATATGTATGGTGGTACTAAAAGATTTACCGAAATGTTTGAAAAAAACTGCATTGATTCTCACTGTAATGGTTGAAATTGTTATTTGCAACATAAACAGAGGGGAAAGCCAGTCTATATTGTAAAATAACAACCCACTGCTACCAGGAGTCTGCAGGAAGAAACAAGCAGAGCATCCAAGTGATAGCCATCCATCACATAGACAAACCTTGCTAAGAGCAGTGGTGACAGCCTCCTTCTCTCCTTGCAGGACATCTCTTTCAAGCATTGCTTGGCTTAGATTCTCTCGGACGGTAACCAGATCTTTCTTCAACATTGATACCTTCTCTTCCAACTTCTCTTGGGTTCTCTGCCTATTATAACATGAAAAAGTCAATGTTCATGCTGTACTTGGGCAGTTACTGAGCCTTCAAAATGGTGCACTCCAGTAAGTACAAAAAACCTGCTCCTGAATATCTTTCTACTTCTCTGTTTATACTCACCTGACTGCCCACAAGAGGAAATTGGTTAAACTCAGGAGATGATAATCATAATAATATTGGCAGAACACTTTGGAGGGCCTGTACTTATACAGTATGTACTATATTAATTCTACAAGCTCATTAGAGAGTGGACATAATGGGAGATTTCTTTACTCACTCATTCAATATCTTTAAAAAGTACCGTACATAAACCCAATATCCATTTGTCAGTATATTTGGAACCATGTCTCACTGGGGTGGATTTACTAAAACTGAAGAGTGCAAAATCTTGTGCAGCTTGGCATAGAAACCAATCGGTTTCCAGGTTTTTTTGTCAAAGCTTGATTGGACAAGCGGAAGTTAGAAGCAGATTGGCTACAATGCAGAGCTGAACCAGATTTTGCACTCTCCAGTCTTAGTAAATCAACCCCACTGTGTACACTGTTCATAAGCACTTTATTATTGTGACTCTATTGCAAAATGTCTTACATGAAAACGCTGCCAGTACTAGTACTTCCCTTTGCAGGCTGACAACCTTAAGCCATTGCCTCACAATTAGCAGCAGTGTTATCAGCCTGCCACATGAGCTCCTGAGGAAATATGCACACAAGGCTGAAAATGCTGCTAAATGCAAGCCTGAAAATACTGTTATTGGCAAGATCTCCAGGTAAGAAAATTTGCAATAGAGTCACAAATATGACTTGCTTGTGGTGCTTTTCGTGGTTGCACCAGGTCTTTTGGGTTAGTTCTGTCCCACTCTTACGAGACCCCTGCCTAAATTTGTTTTGGAGTGGTTTCAGTGGACAGGAGGAACTTTAAGTCACCGCATGTCCAAAAAAATCTTTGCATACTGTAGATGTTTGTTTATATTGTTTATATTGTTCTTAACATATTCATATGTTTAATACTTTTATATTTTGTTGATTCCCTCTTGTTTTGCTCTTGATGAAGCGGAAACATGTAATCCTATAAATGCGTTGAGCTTTTTGCAAAGGTCTGTCATTATCCATGGCAAGAGAATTGTATATACTTTGAGAGTATTGTATACTCACTCAAACTGTATTACTCTAAGTGGGTGACAGATATGTGTTAAGGGGGGTCATGTTTTCAAGAGTGTTGAAACTTTGAATAATTAATTATTTCACTTATAAATAAAATAAGTGTTTTATGAAAAAAATGTATGTTATAGTGCCTCAAAAGTCCCTTCCTTTTTTGTAAAAATATTTGGTGAATCTATAACTGGCTAGGAAGTGACAATAATATAGTGGACATAAAGTAAAAACTTGACATGAGGTCTAATACTCTCTCATGAAATCAGCAGGTTCTGTGTGAGGCAGCATCACTGATTGGCAACTTCTTTATGAGCAAGTAGTACTTTTGCTTCACACAGAACCTTTGTTAAAAAAGTGAATGTGTCATGGGGGTAATCAGAAGCCCAAGGTAGTAAGTGGGTAAGTTTTTTTAACAGAAGTATTTGTTATTTTTTTAACGTCAGCAGGTTAACTAAAAGAACCTAAAGTTTATTTTGGATTTTAGGCTTGCTTTAAGACAATGTCCTCAGTGACTACATATACAGTAAAACCTTGGAATGCGAGCATAATTTGTTCCAGCAACATGCTTGTAATCCAAAGCTTGTATATCAAAGCAAATTTCCCCATAAAAAATAATGGAAACTCAAATGATTTGTTCCAAAACCATTTATTCATAGGTCCTTCAGTTTATAGTTCATATAAAAAGATTATAGCAATGTGGTAGGTTGTGTAACCATAAAATGTCCATCCACAAATGAAAGCCTCCACAAGGGGATTAGAAGAAAAATCCAGCAGGAGATACAGAGTATAAAAGAGAAGAGAGGCGCCTCTAAGTGAAGCAATATGTTGCTAAATGTTGTACCTTCATTAAATGTAACCATATTGCTACACTTAGAGGCACCTCTCTTCTCTTTTATACTCAGTTGTGGCATGACGCTACATGTATAGCAAGGCATCGCTTGTATATCAAGTCAAAATTGATTGAAAACATTTTGCTTGTCTTGCAAAATGCTCTCAAACCAAGTTACTCTCAAACCAAGGTTTTACTGTATATGAATAAATCAAGCAATACACTGATACAGCTTACCTAAAATAACATTTTAGCTTCAGATCCAACAGAATTATTATCTATAACAAAAACCTTGGGCAAACTTTCATATATTGTAGTGCTACACACTCCAACATGGAATTCCCAAATATTCCAGAAGAAGGTGAATTGTAAAACATCCATCATCCTGAAGTACTCATACTGTATATAATGTTAATTTGGCATTTGTAGATACATTCTACTTCTAATATGTTGCATAAATGGCCCCAGCACGTTGCACAAGCTGTTATCTAAATTGTGCATTCATAACATAAAAACGCAGTTTTGTTCTTCTCACCCTCTTTCCAGCTCTTTCTGGTTACGCTCTCTCTCCCTGTTTAGCTCCTCCTTCTGCTCCTCCAGGACATCCCTCTGGCGTAACAACTCTGCATTCACTGCCTTCAGTCTTTCAATATCCAGGAGTGAGGCCTCAGCCCGCTGCTTTGCTGTCTGCAAGGATTCCTCTACAGTTTCTTTCTCTCTAGGAAAACAACACAATGATACTCTGTTCAGAAATTTCATAGCAAATGACTCAACTGATTAGAACCAAAAAGTTCTTGGAAGCTCCTGGATAAGAACCTACCTCTGTAACTTTAAAGCATTAGGTTGGCCATACACGGAGCAAATTTCTTTCCTACAACCACGGGTTGCAGGAAAGAAATTTGCCTGATTCCCCCATCAACACACACAGTGTTGATGGAGAAATCCCTCCTGCTGTGATATTGCCTTTTCCCGGCAGGGGGGTGGGCAGGCGTGGAAAAACATGCCCGCCGAGAAAAGACAGTGATCATCGCTAGCGGCTATGGCAGCCGCTGGCAATAATTGCCAGTGAATTCGGCAGGCTGGTTGTACCCAAGTTGATTGATCGATCAACTTGGTACATTCAGCCTGTAAATTAATGGATTGAATCTCGGCCGGTTCAGCAGGATCCATGGCTGGCCATAGGTTCTTGAGTAAGGAATACTAAAGGATAATAAACATATTGAAGGGGAGGAGTTGTATTTTTCCTGTGTTAGAGTGGTTGGTTTTCTTCCGAGTATTTCTCCAAAGATCCAAAATCATATTGGTAAGTAAAGTGGCCCTAATAATTATGCCTGTGGTAAATAGTCTGTAAGCTCCTTTGTGGTCGAGGATAAAAAAAATATTGGGCACCTTATACTGGAACATTACTAAATGCAGGCTATATTTGTGGTTCACAATCAATAAAAAGAAATCAGTAAAACACGTTATATTGTATACTTTATATAGACAACTAAACACATGTCCTCCCTTATTAAACAGAGTCTCTGCTCCTCTTCCATCCTCTTTTTTGTGTTCCTATTGTCTTTGTGGTTGAATGTATACTTTTTGAAGGGCTATTTTCGTTGTTGTTGGATTTTTACATATAACCAATGAGAAATCTTTTCTATATATATATTTTCTATATTATTATGGATTTTTTACAATGTTTTTTTTATGTTCACATGTATGAAATTTTGTCGATTTTACTACTGTTTGTGCAGAAATGTATTCACATGAATCAGTGTATTGATGGGATTTCTTACCCCATCAACTTGATGTAGTTCACTAGATATTTATTCACCATTTAGTCTTATAGGGCGTACACACGGTCGGACTTTGTTCGGACATTCTGACAACAAAATCCTAGGATTTTTTCCAACGGATGTTGGCTCAAACTTGTTTTGTCTACACACGGTCGCACAAAGTTGTCGGAAAATCCGATCGTTCTAAACGCGGTGACGTAAAACACGTACGTCGGGACTATAAACGGGGCAGTGGCCAATAGCTTTCATCTCTTTATTTATTCTGAGCATGCGTGGCACTTTGTCCGTCGGATTTGTGTACACACGATCGGAATTTCCGACAACGGATTTTGTTGTCGGAAAATTTTATCTCCTGCTCTCCAACTTTGTGTGTTGGAAAATCCGATGGAAAATGTCCGATGGAGCCCACACACGGTCGGAATTTCCGACAACACGCTCCGATCGGACATTTTCCATCGAAAAATCTGACCGTGTGTACGGGGCATTACACAGCGCGATTCAGGTTTTTTCTAATTTATTTGATGTATGTGTGCCATATATTTTGAATTGCTGCTCTGATAGGGATTGTTCACGTGGTATTTCCAATTTTATAGCGCGGTTTTATTTTTATATTTTTTTCTTAGAACTCATCAGTGCCTTGCCTCACACAGGCCACACCCTTTAACTGTGGACAAACCGAATTAAAATGGTCTAATCCAGGGGTAGGCAACCTTAAAGAGGTGGAGATCTACCTCAACAACATGGGAGAAGTCAAGGATCACCGGGCACAGTGTCATCTCCTAACACCTGATTTAAACCTCTAATTGCCTTACTACCGTGTCGCAATTGCGTGCATTGCACGGCATTCATGGGTTTAAATCAGGTGGTAAAGAAGCAACATATCGCCTCCTCATCACCTGTCAACATACACACACTCGAATAACATTTCAGAAGAGCAGCAGTGCCTGCTGCACTTGTGAATGGCCCCCTAGTTGCATTCATCAGCGGCACCCTTAGGGCACTAAAGTTGGAGGGTGGTAAAACAGCAGGATATAATAGAAGTCTATGGCTAAATACAGCAAACCCACAGGAAAGCTGCAGGTACACTGCACTGCATCCGCATTGTGGGTAAATCGCAGTGCATCAGTGTGAAAGCAGCCCTATACTATTATGCCCAGTGCATTGCTTTACACTGACATGAAGAGCTCTTCTTTCCTGCTGCTGGCACCTCTCTGGAGACCACTAGCTGGGATAAGAGATGGAGTGCAGTTGGTATCAGTCCATATGGGACAGGAGCCAGCACTACAGAGGAGGCATCAGCTTATGTGGCTCTTGCACCCTACTACAGCGCCAACTTTACAAGTAATCTCTCTACATTGCACTCTGGAATGGCAGGTCAGCAAGCCGAGATCTAGCAATCACCTGTCCGTGATCTACTGGTAGATCGCAATCTACAGGTTGCTGACCCTCGGTCTAATCAGACCTAGAGGGAGCCCACCCTGGAAGGCAGTTAAATATTTTGTTAGCTACTGTTAGTTTAAGCATGGGCACTACTTTAAAATTCCGCCAAAGCATTTTTTTAATGTTTTGGATACAGCAGGTTCCCATTGGGTTTTTTTAACCTCACTTCCTCTGTGGCAATGGTACAAATGGCAATAAAAAAGGGGTTAGTATAGCAGGGAAGGTTGGCCAGTTTTTGCTGTATGTGTCTGTGGTAGGGATATTCGTCATGACAACTCGTTCCTAACGAGGAATGGAATTGAGATGAATTTTCACCAATAGGGACATGGATAAACACAAAAAAAATTGTTCTAACCCTTAGGTATTCTATCCATAACAAAGACTTTCACTAATATCAGCAGGTTGATAAATAATTATAATAAGGTCCTCCAGTCATTTTATTTGTTTTTTGCCCTTCTTTGTACTCGCTCCATTTCCAGTACATCCTTCCTGAGGACTGGTGCCCAGAACTGGACAGCATACTCCAGGTGAGGCCGGACCAGAGTCTTGTAGAGTGGGAGAATTATCGCTTTATCTCTTGAGTTAATCCCCTTTTTAATGCATGCCAATATTATTTGCTTTGTTAGCAGCGGCTTTGCATTGCATGCCATTGCTGAGCCTGTCATCTACCAGGACCCCCAGGTCCTTTTTCATCCTTGATTCCCCCAGAGGTCCTCCCCCTAGTGAGTAGAATGCATTCATATATTTGCCACCCAAATGCATTATTTTACATTTTTCCACATTAAACCTCATTTGCCTTGTGGTTGCCCACCCCATTCATTTTTTCCATGTATTATTTTTAAAATAATACATGGAGTATTATTGCAGTAACATTGTTTAGCAAGATGAAAATGAGAAGCTTGCTGATATGCACACCACTTATAGTTTACCTGTTCAGGGAGTCCAGGCTGGCCTGACATCTCTGTGATTCTTGTTTCACTTTCTCCAGCAAGTTACTGATCTCATCCTTATCTCTCCTGAGCTCCAATCCTCGCCTCTCAGCTTCCTGCAGACTCTCCAGCAGTTGCTTCTTAGTATCCTCCACTGATTGCCGCACCAGTGTCAGTTCAGACAGAAGCTCCTGCTCAAGAATAAATACTGTAAGTACAGACACGCTGATGGATTTTGTACTGATTTATATAATGGAAGAAATTTGCTGGGTAATACTATTTATTTCAATGATATTCACCAGCTTGGGTATGCAGTTCAAAAAATCTTTATCATTATCAATAAATTATAATGCCACTTTATGGATAATGATGAATGTTAAAGTTGTACAATACTTATGAGATATAATGCCATACTATCTCACCTTCTCTCTTTCCTGGTGTCTGTGCAGTGTACTCTGAACCATTTTAGCAGCTGCATCTTGTCTATATGGGGAACGGCCACGACTGGGAGATCTCCTACTAGATGGAGAAGCAGCCCGTCTAAGTTCATCACCTCCGGGACTCACTGAACTCTCCGTATCAGGGCATAAACCATCTGCTTGACATATCTGGAATAACAAGATAGGGATAGCCTCTATAACAATAGTAATAATACAAGATATATAGAGAATTGTACCATCATCCACAAACTTAGAAACAGAGGGATCGGGAGCTTGGTCCCCAACCAAGCCTCCCCAAAGAAATGAGGCATTTGGACTATCTCGGGACGGTGAAGCAAAAGTAAATTCAAATATGTAAGCTATAAAAAATAATGGGTTGGGGACTATAAATAGCAGGCATCTGCCTACTGTTTAGTGCTCTGGACTTTGGGCCCGGGAATCGTGTATCTCAACAAAGTTTACAGCAAGTTTACCTTGGCGGTTTATATTTTAAATGCAGCCCCCCCCCCGCTTAAGGGAATTGGAGTGGTGTACTTATTCACTTTGGTCATTGCCTTTTTTTCCATAGGTTATACATTGGGCAGGAGTGTGTGTGCTTCACTGCGCTCCCACTTCTTACCTTTTCCCTGTAGTGGTGCAAACTGCCGCTGTACACCGGTACTCTCTTCCCTAGTGGGACTCTACTTCCCAGGACCGCTAAATCTTTTGTATCTGTATACAAGGTACAGTTGTGCTCATAAGTTTACATACCCTGGCAGAATTTATGATTTCTTGGCCATTTTTCAGAGAATATGAATGATAACACAAAAACGTTTCTTTCACTCATGGTTAGTATTTGGCTGAAGCCATTTAATATCAATCAACTGTGTTTACTCTTTTTAAAACATAATGGCAACAGAAACTACTCAAATTACCCTGATCAAAAGTTTACATACCCCAGTTCTTAATACCGTGTATTGCCCCCTTTAACATCAATGACAGCTTGAAGTCTTTTCTGGTATTTGTGGATGAGGCTCTTTATCTTCTCAGATGGTAAAGCTGCCCATTCCTCTTGGCAAAAAACCTCCAGTTCCTGTAAATTCTTCGGCTGTCTTGCATGAACTGCACGTTTGAGATCTCCCCAGAGTGGCTCAATGATATTGAGGTCAGGACACTGAGATGGCCACTCCAGAACCTTCACTTTATTCTGCTGTAGCCAATGACAGGTCGACTTGGCCTTGTGTTTTGGATCATTGTCATGTTGGAATGTCCAAGTACATCCCATGCGCAGCTTCCTGGCTGATGAATGCAAATGTTCCTCCAGTATTTTTTGATAACATACTGCATTCATCTTGTCATCAACTTTGACCAAATTTCCTGTGTCTTTGTAGCTCACACATCCCCAAAACATCAGCCATTCACCTCCATACCTTTCATCATAGGCTTTGTTGACTCCTCTGGAAATGTATCGGTTAAAGCTAAATTTTGGTCTCATCACTCCAAATGACTTTGTGTTAGAAGGCTTGAGGCTTGTCTCTGTGCTGTTTGGCGTATTGTAAGCAGAATATTTTCTGGCATTTGCGTAGTAATGGCTTTCTTCTGGCGACTTGACCATGCAGCCCATCTTTCTTCAAGTGCCTCCTTATTGTGCATCTTGAAACAGATGTTTGCATCCCAAACAATTTTCCTGGCAGTTATGGCTGAAATTTTAGTTGATCTACCTGACCGGGGTTTCGTTTCAACAGAACCCCTCATTTTCCACTTCTTCTTTAGAGTTTGAACACTGCTGACTGGCAGTCTCAATTCCTTGAATATGTTTTTATATCCTTTTCCTGTTTTATACAGTTCAACTACCTTTTCCCGCAGATCCTTTGACAATTCTTTTGCTTTCCCCATGACTCAGAATCCAGAAACGTCAGTGCAGCACTGGATGAAAGATGCAAGGATCTGTCAGGAGTCCAGAAACTCATTGACCTTTTATACACACACACTAATTACAAGCAAACAGATCACAGGTGAGGATGGTTAACTTTAATAGCCATTCAAACCCCTTTGTGTCAACTTGTGTGCATGTTATCAGGCCAAAATCACCAGGGTATGTAAACTTTTGATTAGGGTAATTAGGGTAGTTTCTGTTTCCATTATGATTTAAAAAGAGTAAACACAGTTGATTGATAATAAATGGCTTCAGTCAAACACTAACCATGAGTGAAAGTTTTTGTGTTATTCATATTCTCTGAAAAATGGCCAAGAAATCATAAATTCTGCCAGCGTATGTAAACTTATGAGCACAACTGTATATACTATGTCCTTGCTTCATAGGTTCCTATTTCAATTCACTTTCTTTTGGTTTTCTTTCCCTTCCCTCCCCCCTCCTTCCTACCCTCTTCTCCCCCCCCTCCCTTCTCCCTTTTCACCTTCCTCTGCCCCTTTCTCTCATTTCCCTGCCTCTCTCCCCTTTCCCTCCCTCCCCTTTTCCTTCCCTTTCCCTGTTGTCCTTCTTTTTTTGTCCCCCCTCTCCTCTCCTTCCCTCACCAACTTCCCCTTCCTTTTTCCCTCCCCCCTTTTTCCCTTCCCCTCCTGTTCTCTTCTTTTCCTGTCTGCCCCTCTCACCACACTTTTTCAATTTCAACAATTTTTGCTTTTTGATTTTTTCAATTTTTCACATTTTCATTTACTCACAATTTCTCACCAATTGTCTCCCATCCAACTCAACTATCACAGTCACATCCTTTCACTCCCAGTCTTCTATCCAATTTAACCATCACAGTCATACCTTTCCACTCCTAGCTCCTTCAAAGTACTTAGTTTACCTACATCACCTGTCTTATTCCACTTATTTAGTTTCCAGTTCACTGTTTTGTAAGTCCCCCCTAGTCCCAGCGGGGGACCCCCCTTTTGGTGACGCCTTGTGCCCTGTGCCTGCCAGGACGTGTGGGTAAGCAGCTTCACTCTTTCCCATTATGTATATACATTGTCTATTTGACACTTTTGTATTAAATGCTGTTACCATAGATTTCTTTGGTTAATTACACTGTCATTGATCATTTGTCAATCAAATTACAGATATCCTCCAGATGAAGCGGCATTAGCCCGCAAAACTAGTTGAGATGTTATTCGTGATCAACTATCCCACTGTGATCTTCCCCGTTCGGGGATCATTATCTTGGTGATACACATGGATTTTACCATGCTTTTATCCTGTAACTGATTATTTGTTATGTGTTATTAATTTTGTATTAATAAACCTTTGTATTATTTTTTTACATATTTGCGTACATATTTGAATTCACTTTTGCTTCCCCGTACCAAGATAGTCCAATTGCCTCATTTCTTTGGGGAGGCTTGGTTGGGGACCAAGCTCCCGATCCCTCTATATCTGGCATAACAAACAGCAGAATGGTCTATAATGTAGACTCAATGATGTATCACCAGACAGTTGCCTACAGAATGGGTATTGTTTGCTAGATCTGTTATTTGCCACAGTGAAGAATAGGTTTTCAGATAAAGCAAAACCAATAAAATGAACCAGTTAGCACTTATCTTTCCTTGGTCTATGGTAAATTGATAAAAATTCAAACCTGACTGATTGCAGTAGATTACAGTAGAAATAATTGCTGCTTTTTTGCACCTTCCCGTTAAGTAAAAAATTAAAATGATTTAATTTTGTAGTTCCACAGAATGTGCAAAGCTTTCGTAGTGACTGTTACCCACTTTCAGAGAAAACATTTTCAACTTTGTTTTAATGGTTTAATTGCAGGTCTCATGTTGCTTCTGAATCCCCAATCACTGAGCGATAGGCAGGAAGGCTGTAAGTTTCTGTCTGAGTCTGAAACCAACGCCTCTCCATTTCTAGACATGGTCATTGTTTTCTGGACTGTGGATGCAGGTGCTTTGGCATTTTCAATGTGTAATTAGTCTGTGTAGGTGCCCCCCCCCCCCTTTAGAAGTCTTGTGTTAATATAATTGCCATTTAGGTTTAAGGTCCATACACAACCAGAAAATCATACAAAAAATACTGCTTTCGACGTGCTCGTATGATAATCTGATCTTTAGTATACAGCTTTCGAGAGCCGATCATGATAGTTTATCCAAAATTATCCGAAGGGAAAAACACAAAAAAACTTTGTACGATACCAGATCGTATGATTTTTATTTAATCAGTACAGTTTTCTTCTGAAAATACAATATAGATACAATACAATACATTACAGAACTCCTGAATTTTTACTCTGTCTTGCGAGAATTTTCGTAACTTTAGTAATCTAAAACATGCAATCATTCATCAGATAATCTCATCATGTTTACCAGGCTTCAGTCTCAATTGTAGGCATTGCTGGATCATTATGCCTTTTTTGTTTGTATGGTGTTTTTTTGTTTGGTCTTTCCATGTCCTAGTCAAGTTGCTTTTTTTTTAGTCCTCATTGATTTTATGTACTATGCATATCTCCCTTTTTTCTTGCTTAGGGCTGCTTGCCGCTTTGTTACTGGCACTTCTGTTGTACTTTGTATCTCTTAGTCATTTCTTGGACTTTGTGGCTCCTCCTGCCAACCCATATATTAAGTCTCTAGCAACTCTGTTGTATTTTATGTCTTTCAGAACTCCCTTACACCTGTCTCCTTCCACCATAAATCTGTACCTTATTTGCGTTTCATGCCTTGCGGTTCCTTGTCTTGCCATGTTTAAACCTCCATTATTCCGATATTAGCCCTAGTAGTCTGGACTCTGTCATAGGACGACCAGCATTTTTTTCTAAATTTAGAGTGTTTACTCCCTCACTAAAAACAGTAAACACACATTTTCTTTCAAGTTGCAATAACTATCTTTTTAAAAAGGTATGTCTTATGTGAATGATAATTTATGAATATACTGCATGCATGTTGGAAACACCTTAATAATAAAAAAGGTTTTTTTCAGAGAGAAGAGAATGCCACAAAAGTTATAATGATGTAGAACTGGAACAGCACATTCTTTTTTTTTCAAATTTTATTTAACAGTTAATTCCCTTTTAAGGTGCTCTTAAGAATCTTCATAGGTTTATTATATTTAATGGCAAGACATTCAACAATTCACTACTTAACTTAACCTCCCTGGCATTATGAATATTTCAAATTTTTGTGTCTCAAAGCGGTACAATTATTTTGCATAGAAATTTGGCGTTTTATATTGTAATTCTTAGCAATAACACACTTAAATCTGTCCACCAAGAGTCTAGTAGATATCCCGGGTATGATGAAGTTTGAAACACAAAATCATAAATTAGAATATAATAAATAAATATAAATAATTATAAAAAATATTAATATAATAATAATAATTTAAAAAAATTCCCCCACGATTCACTATCGCTCAATTCTGCAAGTGTTCTAATTTACTATCGCTGTTTTCTAGCTGGTCTAAAACCACTTTTGACGTAAAGGGACACTTTTTGGTTGCTATGGACAATCTCATGTTTCCAGGCAGAAAGAACAGTATATAATATAAAACTGCATGCAGGGCATTGGACAGAGCACTGGGGACAAAAGGGATGTGAAATGATTTCATACAGTAATGTATTCTGTAAGATTACAGTGTACTGTATGTGTTATGAATTTTCAGTTTTTTGAATTTCCTACCAGGCTCCCTCCCTGTGCGTTGCGACGCTCGCAGGGAACATAGCCTGGCACACAGGACATCGGGGCGGAGGACAGAGCCCGCAGACAAAGCGGGGGGGACAGGTAAGTACACTGCACCAGCATCCTGCAATGAAATCCTGAGTGTGGCTCGGGGTTACCGCTAATGGTGCTGAAATTTAACCCAGAGCCAGACTGGGGAATACCGCCAGGGAGGTTAATAAACAAATTACTTACATCTAAACTGAATTTTTATACATGAGCCAAAAGGTACATAAAAGTACAAGGATAAAGCTCAAGAGGTGTAAAGCAGAAATTACGTGTCAATAAAGACCCGTTGAAGTCTCAGACCTTTGTAGCCTTATATAGATAGCCCTGTACCCACGCATGTTATGAATTGTGACTCATTTTTTTTGGAAATGCTTTACAAAAATCTTTCTCTCTCAATGAAATTACCATTTCCAGAACTTCTCTCCAATACTCTAGCAGAGTTGAGTAACAGCCACACCCTTTAGCACATCTTCACACAGCGTGTTATTTATCAGCCGGTTCAATAGAAACCAGCCATCATTTGGCCCATGTGTATGGCAGCAGGTCCGACAGAAGCTGGCCGAATGTCTGGCTTCTGTCAAAGGGGCATGACTGAAAGTGGTTTGCCGATCAGTATATGATCAGCGCTCTCAGCCAATAACTGAGAGCGCTGACTGACGTGTTCTGGCAGGGGGGGCGTCCCCCTGTCAGAATACAATAGCTTTAATAAGGGGGATCGCTGTACTAACAGTGCATAGTTAGTACAGTGGCTCATCCTGAGCACTTCAGTTTTTTTTCCTTCATCCCACTGGGTTGAATAGAAAAAAAAAGCTGCTAGTGTGTACTAGGCTTAAGTTTAATGTTTATTTTTTATTATGTTTTTGTCAAGACGATGCATTGCTCTGCTATGTGATAGAAGCAGATGAGGAAAATCAAGGTTTATTAAAGACATACAAAAGGAACAACCAATGTACTTCAGTCTTTATGTTGGTTCATTCAACAATAATAGCTCTAAATACATTGGGACACATCCACAAATACAAATATGTTCACACCCAGGAGCAACATAGATAATAAGCTGTCCATTTGTAAGAAGCATATTAATAATAAGTAATGGCCCATTGGAATGAAGCTACACACCTGAGTTATGGTATTTAGTGCATGTTGCAGTGACTCGCATTCTTCTCTGACACCTTCCAGCTCTTGCCACGTGTTACAACCACTGCTCTCCTGTAAACATAAAGCATATATATTTATCTATATCTTGTAATTGAATGGGGATTAGGCATCTGTGGTCAGCTTTAATTATTCAGTACTGTTAAAAAAAAAAAACTGTCATAAAAGAGATATGACAACTTTGCTTGTTTTCGGCATTCCACCTCTTTTCAGCACAAAATTGCTTCATAGCTGCTACAAAACAATTAGACTTGATATTCATCTGTAAATATAAAATAAACAAGACGTATTCTTGCAAGTACATTTTCTACTTTTCTGCCTTAAGAAAATCTAAAGTACTATAGAAAATTTAAAACTGAAATCATCCTTTAACAATTGCAGCATGAGTGGGGATTTACTAAAACTGGTGAACTCAGAATCTGGTACAGCTGTGCATGGTAGCCAATCAGCTTCCAACTTCAGCTTGTTCAATAAAGCTTTGACAATAAATCCTTGATGCTGATTGGTTTCTATTCAGTTTTAGTAAATCAAACTTTGTGCAACAGCTGTGCTCTGGTGCTGACCACCACCGTCAGTACTATATTTCTGGCAGGATAAACAGGTATAATTTTGCACTTATCGAACATAACAAAACACTTAAATGGTCTATTTAAATGACCAAAGAGAGCAAATAAGAGAAATTAATTGTAAGGATTTACATGAACTTAAACACGTTAGATTCCTGATAGGCAGCTGGGGAGCTGCAAAAATCTTTGGTAAGAAGCAGAGTTTAGTTTCACTGTAATCTACTTGAAAAAGAGCCCTTGTGTCTTGAAAGCTTGCTATGATTTCCCCTATAATTTAACATCAAAGGTAAGAGTTACATTCGATTCTTAAACCTACAACTTTTTTCAACAAAGGACAGAAATGCAGAATGCAAATAAATTGATTAATACATCACATTATATAGGAGTCAAAAATGACTAAACCACTAAGCTGGCTATGCGGACAGGCCTGGTAAAGTGTTATAAGTAATGGAGATATTGAAGCCAGGTAATAGCTGCTTGGATAGGTTTTAGAAAGAAAGCCAACAGGAAATCAAACAAAATTATTGAATATAGGTTTGAAGGTGAAAACGCCAGGAACAATTTTGAGCTTATGTTCAAACATGTATAAATATTTAAGATTATGTATAAAATGTATAATTTCTTGTCTGTATCATAATAATCGTGGCTGTTACTTCATTTATTTTAGTGTCTGAGCTGAAACTAAAAGGTGTTATGTATGTTGTCTGTACACAGGCTAGAGTCCAATAACACAAAATCCAAGTTTGCAGGGAAATTCCAGTTCAAAATTCAGACCAATAGTCAAGACAGATGGCAAATGTCATATACAAAAATCACATGAAAGACTCACAAAAAAAGCAGTTACTGTATTTATCGGCGTATAACACGCACTTTTCCCCCCTGAAAATCAGGGGGAAATCATGGGTGCGTGTGATGCCGCGTACACATGAGTGGACTTCTCGTCGGACTGAACTCCGAAGGACTTTGACGGAGTTCCGACAAAATGGACTTGCCTACACACAATCCCACCAAAGTCTGATTGTTTTGAACGTGATGACGTACGACCGGACTAGAAAAGGGAGTTCATTAGCCAGTAGCCAATAGCTGCCCTTGTGACGTTTTCGGTCCGTCAGATTGGCATACAGACTAACGTTTTTTTCGATAGGAATCGAGTCCATTGGAAAGATTTCAAACATGTTCTATTTCTAAGGTCTGTCAGATTTTTCGACAGAAAAGGTCCGATGAAGCCCACACACGTTCGGAATGTCCGACGGATTCGTTCCGTCTGACCTTTTCTGCTGGAAAGTCCGGTCGTGTGTACGTGGCATTATATGCCGATCCCTGCTGCCTCGGAGTGGAAGGAGGGGACGAGTGCGGCTCAATTACACAGCCACGATCTCCTGTGTATCTGGCGCTCAGTCACACGCAGTCCCGCCCCCCTGGCCCGGCATTGGACCACTGTTCTGTCCATCATATGAGCCTGGCGAGACTATGACTGACTGAGCGCCGGATACACATTGGATCTGTGTAATCCAGGACTGGCGCGGCTGCAATCGTCAGCAAAGGTGAGTCTGCAGATGGATACTAAACAGGCTGCAATGATGGGCATGTTAGAGGCTGCAGATGGGCACTAAACAGACTGCAATAATGGGCACATTAGAGGCTGCAGATGTGTACTAAACAGGCTGCAATGATGGGCATGCTGAAGGCTGCAGATGGGCACTAAACAGGCTGAAATAATGGGCACATTAGAGGCTGCAGATGGGCATGTTAGAGGCTGCAGATGGGCACTAAACAGGCTGCAATAATGGGCATATTAGAGGCTGCAGATGGGCACTGATAAGGCTGCATTGATGGGCACTGACCCTTATTTTAAAATTTAAGGTTTTTTTCTGAAAATTCCCTTTTAAAGTTATGGTGCCTGCTATATGCCAGTGCGTGTTATACACTTATAAATATATGTTATGTAAGACATCATTGGTAGTGGGTCCATGTAGTCATCCATTATCCATCAGTGATAATGTGGGGGGGGGGGGGGGATTCACTGAATCCCACTGATTCGATCTCTGACATTTTAGCCTTTCAAAATGCACGCATTTTTACCCTTTTTATAAAGAATTTTCAAGTGTGAATTTTTACATGTGTTTTCCAGGCAGAGATGGTACTTCATGTACTAAAATGCATGTATGATGCATAAATTCTGTGTTTTTCATACATTTGCTTTCACCACTATGGCAGATGTGTTCAAAGCAAAGAAAGTTAAGCAACATGCTGCTTGCGCACTGAATGAAAATACAGAGATGTGACAAGTTCCAATGACTATAATGGCATAGATCTCATAATGCATTATGTGTGCATTTAACTACACCAAACCACAAAGAACCAAGAAAAAAAACATTTTTTATTCTACTGAGTGAGCCAAATCCTCCTTCATGTGTTCTTTACACACTCCAGACATGGCAGCTCACAGTGGGAGGGTTTCCGCAGCAGAGGCAGTGCTATCAATTCAAAAAACAATGGAAAGGGTTGAGTGAGGCCAGCAGTTATTGAAAAGCTACAGGTTGTGAATTTTCAGTGACAATTCTAAAATCCACACCCCATGCAATGTTTCTCTTCCCACTGTAGTCCAAGCAGGCAGAGTCTACATAAGGGTGATAATGCTGCTCTAAATGTAGGAGCAGTGCAGCAGCTTAGTCATCCCATGTGGCCCGCGGCGCCCTCTGATGTGGCCCTCCACCTCCTGCTCTGGGATGGCAGGTGGACAAGCCCAGATTGCGGGTTTCCCGGCCTGCCATTTCTGAGCATCAGTGTGAAGAACGGAGCCGGCGCTAGAGGAAGCAGAGCCGATACTTCCTGTATCACGCCAGCTCCTGTCAGAGGAGAAGTACATTTGGTATCACTCTGCCTATGACAGGAGCCAGCGTGAAACAGGAAGCATCGGCTCGGCTCTCTACTGCAGCCGCATGCTTCCTCCAGTTCCGGTTCCTGTCACACTGATGCTCGGGGATGGTGGATTGGGTACCAGCCACCAGCGGTAACAGCCAGCGGTACCCGCCAGAAGTAACAGCCAGCGGTACCCACCAGCAGTACCAGCCAGTGGTACCTGCCAGCAGTACCAGCCGGCAGTACCCGTCAGCAGTATCCACCAGCAGTACCAACCAGCAGGACCCACCAGCAGTACCCACCAGCAGTACCCACCAGTAGGACCCACCAGCAGTTGGGGTGCAGGTAAACCTCAGTGCATCAGTGTAAAAACAGCCTTAGGCCCCTTTTACACGATTGGTCCATTTGGGTCCGTCTGTCCATTTTCCAAACAGACTCTACATTCACCTCTATAGAGTGGCAGATGTGTCAGTTTACACATGCTTATCTCCAATCTGATCCGCTTCAAAAAACAGAAGGGTATCTGTCCCCTTCTGTCTGGGCGAATAGGACTGGAGGGCCCATAGAGTAGAGCAGTCTGTGTCTGCTCTGCATATGCAGAGTGGACACAGACCTGTCAGCCGACAGCTAGGCTCATTGTGGCCCGGGGCCAAAATACCAAGTTGCTAAAGTGTCCCTCGCTCTTCAAAAGGTTGGGCACCCCTGCATTACAGGAAGCTGTTTGAAGTGGACTTCACTGGCAGGATCAAAAGGTATTTGTGAGACTTTTGGAAAACTAAGGGGAAATTAAGGTGCAGATGCACATACAATTATATGCCACAGCACATATTTGAGGGAGGGCATTGCTCTACTTTAACGAAAACAAAAAACTGTCAACAAAAGGGTTAAGCAAATTAGTCCAAAAATAAATACAAATAAATTGCTTGGACATTTACCCGACAACATCTGAAAGGGGCATATTTATAAAGCAGTGAATTTGACATTAGCCAAACAATTACTGTAGTTGTATGATCCTGCTCAATACATTTTAATATACAGTAAATATTTCAATCATTGTAATTGAAAACAGCTGCACCAGAAGCAACCACTTCAGTGAATATTTGGTGAATGGCACACTCACTGCTTTATAAACATCCAACTTTAAAGAAAAACTAAACCCATCAATTTACCAGTGTTCCAAAATAGTTACATTCAGGGCATGCCATGAATCATAAGGCCCCTTTCACACTGGGGCGGGAGGTGCATCGGCGGTAAAGCGCTGCTATTATTAGCGGCGCTTTACTGTCGTTTTAGCGGCGGTATTCGGCTGCTAGCAGGGGGGGTTTTACCCCCTGCTAGCGGCCGAGAAAGGGTTAAAAACCACCGCAAATGTGCCTCCGGCGGTATAGCCGCGCTGCCCCATTGATTTCACCGCTCCGAAGATGCTGCTAGCAGGACTTTTTTTCCTGTCCTGCTAGCGCACCACTCCAGTGTGAAAGCCCTCGAGACACAGCAGCGGCTGTTTCGGGTCGGTTTGCAGGCGCTATTTTAGCGCAATAGCGCCTGCAAACCGCCCCAGTGTGAAAGGGGTCTAACTGTCACAGTTGCTTGTGCTCTCAATTGAACTGTCAAGCCATCAAATGGTTGGTGTCATAACTGATCACATGTGCAGCACCATAGCAACTGCGGATCAAACAGAGGATAAGATGGCAACTTTATTCGCTGTAAAGGATAGGAGGGTTTATCTCTACTTTAAGTTGTTTTTTTTTTATTTATTTTTTAAGCAGTCATTATAAATAAATAATTAATTTAAAAAAAAGAATCACAGTAAGATACAACAGGAAGCAACAGGAAGAAACCATACATTTTTCCATAAGACACAAGTAGAAGTTCCCCCCACCCTCTTTCCCCAGCAGTCTTATGGAACAAACATATCAAGGGTCCCAGAAAGCTGCAGGACCATTCAGATAGCAACGTGGCAGCTCATGCTCGCTGCAAGCACTCACAGCCATCTACCCACAGTTACTATACCAACACTGGGGACCGAATCCCGGTGAAGAAACTGGCCGAGTGATGACAGTGCTGGATCCCTGGACAGGTAAGTGTCTAATTATTAAAAGTCAGCAGCTACAATGTTTGTAGCTGCTGACTTTTAATTTTTCCCAAAGGTGACTGAAGAAACGGTTTAATGAACTCTAATAAACAGATTCTATGGTAAGTACAAAAATCCTATTGTTGCCTTATGTGTTTATGTGAAATCTCCATTAATAGCTGTAAAATATTGTAATTAGGAATATTTATCATTTAGCTTGTATCTATGCAGGCCGGAAGATAGTATCTTCACAAATATCTGTGAGAAGACCAGACAAGACAGGGCCCAGGCTTTTGTGTACAAACAATGGGATTCAAACCTCATTGTTTTACACAAACTCACTTCAAAGGATCCCATGCTGGGATATGCAATAAAGGGAGGCCAATATTTAATTTCCCAGGAAAATTCAAGTCAATCTCTGGCTCACAAGGATTTGCATTAAAGTGGGCTGACTTAGGCAAAGTATAGGGAAGCTAATCAGAAGTCACGCTATGCCAACCAATGAGGCATCGACCTGTATTGATATACACAGACTAGATGAGAGGAATCTCTCTCTTTATGGTAGAGCAGCCATCAGAATGGGAGCTTGGTGAGAAACGGGTAAGGGATGGGAAAGGTCTGCCTTTTTACTTGTAACTAAATATGTTTGTAGATTAATGTTTTAAGGAATATACTCTGTATTCCTTCATGTAATTCTCTTATTTTAACCTAATATTTTCTTCCTTGGTGTAGACTATAGATAGATTTTTGTGTATTAGATAGACTTTCAACTACTTACCAATAAATATTGTTATTGTGTTAAAGCTTTCACTCTTGATCAAAGAACTCTCATTTAACCCACATCATATGTTTGAGATATTAAATCTTAAATATAATAAACGGTTAACACTATTTTCTTTTTCCTTCATTTAGGGACACGTGATTTAGAGACAACTGGGATGTCCAAAAGCAGTCCAGCTAAGGGGTGGGACAAAATGCTAACAGGCCTACATAACAAAACAAAGAAACTGGGGGCTGCCTACAGCACAAAGTGTTGCCTGAAGGACCCTACACCTAAAGCTGAGATGAGGCCTGAACATTCACCTGGTAAAACTTAGAAAATGTGTTAACAGAAGACCTTTTGGCATTCTTATAAATCGGTTGCCTTATGCTGAAAAACCAAAGAAGCACTCACAGATATAGTGGAGCAAGCTTCAACAGAAGAGTGGAACTTAATCCTTAAGAACAAAATTTTGAACATTGATCGGTCTGAGCCACCATGAAGCTACAGGCTATTCTTCTGTTCTTAAAGTGGTACTTATTTTTTAGTAGGAGCCAATATGGTTTCTTTAAGCCTGGGAGTTATGGCAGTGGCTCGTTGCTTCTCCAGAATAAATTCATCCTGTAGGGATTTGAGGGACTCTTCATCAGATACTGTCTCTTCAGAAGGCTCACTTCCTATTTTTGGAATTTTCTTCCAGAAATTGGAAGGAAAATGTTCACAGTTGGACAAAGACAGCAGTAAATACATAACAAAATTGTTAAAGTAGAACTATAGGCAAACATTTTTTTTCATTTTGGATAGAGTACGGGAGGGTCATAAGCCCTGTCAGATTTTTTTGCCGTCTTTGTGTCCCATTACGGTGATTTCCCTTAATTTCTTGTCCCATAGCCAAACAGAAAGTGAGATGAAATCCCTGCAAATTAAGGAAATTCCTTGGGGACTCCCAGGTCACCAGAACTAATGTCCCCATTGGAAGATTTCCCCTGTATTACTTTTCTGGGGACAACCCAAAATTTAGGATTTTCTTTTACTTTCACTTTCAATGATAATTGTAAACAGGACAAATAGAGAGGGTGATTCTACTTCTACGGGGGCACAGACAGCAATAAAAACTGACAGGGGTTCTAATCCCTCTTCACTCTATCCAAAAATAAAAAATAAAGTTTTGCCTTTAGTTATACTTTAATCCTTCCACAATCCAAAGAACATGTTTTGGCAAGAACAAATTAAGGGAATATGTGGTTCTTTTCTTTATAAATGTAACTATTATGTTCAGATCTAAAAAAAAAAAATGTTTTCATGTGCTCACAGTTAATTATAGAAAAATATTGCATAGTAATATTAACCTGTTTTAATCAGCAATTAGTACACTTAAGGCTATTGTAAAAAAAATGTCTACATGACATGTTGTGGATCCATATACAATGTTTTTGTTTTTTTTATGTTTACTATGTATTACTTGGAGCATGAGCTCTTAAGCATCTGCGTATGCTATATTCTTTGTTCTTACTTTTACAATTGTAATAAAAAAATATCAAGAACAAAGAAGGGACACATCATCTTTATCCATTCTTTTTTTTATTAAACTGCAGACTGTCAGAAGGGAATCGTGTGTTAAATGTTTATTTGCAAAAAGAAATGAAAGAAAAAAAATGATATAATATATATCAGTTTATAAATTTGTTACCACTAAGGGAAAAATAACATAAAACTTACCCTTTATGATTACCCTATGTACCACCTGGCGTTATACCATAGGTTGCAACTTTATTATTATATTTATTTAAAATGTATCGCTTTAAGTCACTTTCTATTTAGGTTTCATACACGTTTTGGTAAAGCCATCATGTGGCTCACCTGAATTAGCCTGACTAATGGGTCACCCAGTCAGCCTTCACCTGGAATGAGATGTGGGCTCTGAGTGACCTAATCTCACACAGCAGAGCCCTATTCACTCACTACTTCAGATTTATAGCTGTTTTATGAAGTGTCTGCAAGTGACCACGTTAACAGAAAATCCCTGGAGAGTAATGATGGAAAGTGTCAGTCAAAGAAAATAATCAGAGTGTGTAAAAACCGTGTTCTCTAAATACTGTTTTCAAGAGCCCTTCGGGGAATTTTACGTGGAGTACAGCTCACAGTTCATGCTTCATGAGGTGACCGTGCAGCAACTCTATTTCATTACATAGATAAAATAATCTTTCTACAAGGGGTTTACAAAACACCTGCAGGAGTTCCATGGGGGTGAAGTTTAATGTCATAGTGTAAAGTAAAAACACCAGATATTACCAGACACTGTACAATACATTTTCACACGTATGCCTAAATTAAATTCCAACAAAAACTACAAAGATTAACTTTAATGTACCTATAGTCTTCTCACGCTGCTCCAACTTTAAAGGGTTAGTGTATCTTTACCAAAAAACTGTCAATGCAGGTAAAGGGTGCATATAGATAAAAACAAATGATTGTAAGTGCTTCATTATTTTATTAACACCTTCCCGCCCACCTGTAGTCAAATGACGGCCGGGTGGAAGCGCTGTTATCCTGGGTGGAAGTCATATGACATCCTCCCCAGAACACGCCTTGCACACGCACCACGTGCCACGCTGCAGTGCGATCTGTCATCTGCTGTGTCCACCGGAAATATGGGGATTTAGTTACACCATATGGCCATATAGTGCTAAGCCCACTACAACGACAAAGTACCCCAATATCAGTGGGTCCTACTCTATCCATAGAATGGAAGATCCTGCTTCTCTGAACCATGGGAGAAATACACTCCTCTATATGGGAGAGCTAAAGGACTCCTCCTATAACACAGGTGGACACTAATAAGAGGTAATGATGGAGGGGTAGGGTGCTCCAGCCCAGAAGCAGGATTCTCCATTCTATGGATAGCGTAGGACCCACTGATATTGGGGTATTTTGACGTAGTGGTGGGCTTAACACCATATGGCTATGTGGTGTAACTAAATCCCCATAATTTCTGAATATGTTCAGGTGTTTTAAATAGCAGGAGTTAAATGTCATTGTTGCATGTGTGCGCTGTAATCTTTTATTCGATCTCTGTGATTGGTCACAATAATCATATGGTAAAGACAGGGCCAATCACAGCCCATCTATACCATGTGATTAGCTGTGGCCAATCACAATAGTAAACACTGAAATAATAGTTTTCATTCAGAAAAAAATGGTTGCTTATAACAGTGAAATTCACTGTTATAAGCAATCATAGTGTGTAAAAAGAAAAAACCTGATCACCTCCCCAGAGTAGTACAGTATTACACAGTGGTCACAGTATGTAAAAAACAAAATTGTAAAAAATAAAAAAATAAAATAAATAAACAAAATTGAAAAAAAAATCACCAGTGTCCCTGATCACCGCCACACCAGTTATATGATGATGCTGTATTGCACTGGTGACAGCGTGTAAAAAAAAAAAAAAAAAATTGTAAAAGAAACTATTATATTATATCTCTTCATTTTCCAAAAAAACTACAACTTCAAACAACTCGCCATGCCTCCTACTAAATATCTTGGACTGTTGACTTTTCAAAAAGGGGTCATTTGGGGGTTATTTGTACTGTTCTGGCATTTTTTGGCTCTCAAGAAATGAGATAGGCTGTCAGTACATCAGGATTGATCAATTTTCAGATATACTGTATATACCATATTTTGTAGACTCTATAACTTTCCTAAAGACTAAATAATATACACTGATTTGGGTTATTTTCACCAAAGAAATGTAGCAGAATACACTTTGGTCTAAATTTATGAAGAAAGATTATTTATTTGCAACATTTTATAACAAAAACAAAGAAAACCCCGTTTTCTTTCAAAATGTTCAGTCTTTTTTCATTTATTTAGCAAAAAATAAAACACCCAGTGGTGATTAAATACCACCAAAAGAAAGCTCTATTTGTGTGAAAAAAAAATATACAACTTTCATATGGGTACAGTGTTGCATGACCATGCAATTGTCAAAGTGCGATAGCGCTGAAAGCTAAAAATTGGCCTGGACAGAGAGGAGGTGAAAGTGCCCAATATTAAAGTGGTTAAAATAAAAAACATGCTATATGTACCTGTTCTGTGCAATGGTTTTGCACAGAGCAGCCCAGATCCTCCTCTTCTCTAATAAAGCAAACAGAATATTGGCATGAATTAAAAAGGGGATCAACTCCAGAGATAAAACGATAATTCTCCCACTCTACAAGACTCTGGTCCAGCCGCACCTAGAGTATGCTGTCCAGTTCTGGGCACCAGTCCTCAGAAAGGATGTACTGGAAATGGAGCGAGTACAAAGAAGGGCAACAAATCTAATAAAGAGACTGGAGGATCTTAGTTATGAGGAAAGGTTACGAGCACTGAACTTATTCTCTCTGGAGAAGAGACGCTTGAAAGGGGATATGATTTTAATTTACAAATACTGTACTGGTGACCCCACAATAGGGATAAAACTTTTTAGTGGAAGGGAGTGTAATAAGACACGTGGCAACTCATTAAAATGAGAAAAAAAGAGGTTTAACCTTAAACTATGTACAGGGTTCTTTACTGTAAGAGCGGAAAGGATGTGGAATTCCCTTCCACAGGCGGTGTTCTCAGCGGGGGGCATCGATAGTTTCAAAAAACTATTAGATAAGCACCTGAATGACCACAACATACAGGGATATACAATGTAATACTGACATAAAATCACACACATAGGTTTGACTTGATGGACTTTTGTCTTTTTTCAACCTCACCTACTATGTAACTATGTAATGTGCACCATCCCCCCCCCGCGCTCCTACCCTCAGCTGAATGCCCCCATAGCAAGCCGCTTGCTCTAGGGACACTTTTGCTTGCTCGCTCCTGACCCCCGCTCTGTGGTGAGGTAACCCTTTAAAGCTAATCTCCGGGGACATATAAAAGACTCTAATTATTGCAGCTCACTAATTAAATGTAATTTTATTTAATGCAAGCATTTAGTATCTTTATTCAGCCTTACAGTCCCTGTGTAGAAGAACTCAGACTAGGAAAGAGAGATGTAGCACAGGGAGCCAATCAGTTCTGCTGCAGTGCTCATGTGCTAACAAGGGCCATGCTGATAGGAGGAGAGAGCAGAGTGACAGCTAGATGAGCTTATCGATGTGCTGCTTCTCCTTTTACTGTCCACTCACAGGCTGGGTGTCATGGTTATGCAATAGAGTTTGTCGGTCAGCTTACCTGTCTCCATGTGTTAATCTCTGGAGACCAGCTGACCCTCACCTGACTGCTTTTGTAACCTCTCCTCTAAGCATGGCCCCACCCCAGGCCCTATCAGGGAACACTATATTAACCTGTGCACTGCAAGCCAGCAGTGCTGATCAACCATTGTGTGTTAGCGTTCCTGTGTACTTGCTGTGTTTCCTACGTCTGATTCCAGTTACCGACCTTGGCCTGTTCTTAACTATTCCTGTCTGCTCCTGACCCTGACCATAGCGTGTCCCCGACCATCCCTGTTTGCCTGTGACCCTGAACCTTGGCGTGAACTCTGTTGTCCTTGTCTGCTTGTGGCCCCGACCTTGGCTTGTCCCTTACTTTCCTTGTTGTTCCAGCCTGCTGCCTCCTTCCTCTTCTCCTGTAGTCTACCGTGAGTGTGAGCTGTGAGACCCTGGGGGCCGCGACCTGGAGCCAGACTGCAGCGCAGTCCATCCTCACCACTGGAGGCTCTGGTGAACACCTGCTGGCTCTTAGACTCCGAGCCCTGGGGAATCTATGCTCTAGCTCCCAGTGGGATCTGTGTCAGTGATCCAGTAGACCTGCTTCCTGAACCTCCCAGGGTTCAATCCGCAGCAGTCAGTCCTAGGGTCCACTACCTAGTGGTGCACTTCTGACTCCTACAGACTGCATCTGTCACCTAGCCTCAAGGTGACCTGACACTGGGGAAGTGACAAGGTCTGTAAGGGTTATATACAGTAGAGAAAGGTTATTTTCTGATAAACATGAAATTAGTCTTAAACAACATACTATTTTATCAGTTAACTCACCAGTTTTTGCTTCTCCTTCTCTAGCTTACTGTTCTCCTCTTTTAGCTTGTCAACTTTAAGTGACAACTCTGTCAATCTGAGGGAAGAAA
This sequence comes from Lithobates clamitans, assembly GCA_037952925.1. NCBI lineage: Eukaryota > Metazoa > Chordata > Amphibia > Anura > Ranidae > Lithobates > Lithobates clamitans. The sequence goes on from JBBGZY010000578.1 coordinate 4,961,939, forward strand.
TTTAAAAGTATTATAATAATTCATGTAATAAACAATCTGAGATTACTATAAAACAAAGAATGGGGTTTAATTGTTTTATTTAACCCGGCAACCACAGCTAGCTGCTCACACCAGTCAAAAACAGCAGTAAGAATCAGTAAATTCCTGTCACTGCCATTAGCACCATGGAAAAACGCACATGCAAATATAGCCTTAGTCTGTCGTTTTGGAAATTTTTTTTAACAAAGCTTTCCAACAAAAGTGTCATTCAAAGGGTTGAGACAAACCATTTCACACTGTCAGGCACTTACAAAAATCTGCTTTTACTAATGTATTTAAGACTTAATAAAGGCTTAAAAAAAATCTGAAAACGTAAAACCTTGCTGCAATTGCTTGAAAAGTGTTTGATGGAATTCAGCTTTCATTAATTAGTGAAGTCCATCTAAATCTGCTTGTGCATCTAAAGCCTTGTACACATGATGAGATTATCGGATGAATGATCGTCCGTTTTTTGTTGCATGCTAGCCTCATATTGAAAATGAACAGGTTAACTAAAGTAACGAAAAATTCTGGTACAACAGAATACAACTTCCTAAGTAATGTAATGTGTTACAATAGGTAATGTATTTTCATTTCTGAGCATGCGTTGTCTTGGTCTTCTGATTTTTTTCAGACGAATACCGTACTGATTAAACGAAAATCGTACAATCTGGTATCGTACGAGAAAAAAATTTGTGCTTGTTCCTTCGGATATTGTGGAATGAACTGTCATGATCGGCTCTCTGGAAACTGTGTACTAATGAACAGGTTATCGTAAATCACTCCGAAAGCGATTTTTGGCATCTCATTTACTGATTGTGTGTACTAGGCATTACGCTACCCTCTCCCCAGATTGACAATGCTGCTGTCCAAAGGTGTCTCTGTAGCTCTTCCATCCAGACTAGAGACACCCTAAGACAAGAAGTATTTTACTTTGTGGATCATCAGGCTAAAATCAAGTCTAAAAAAGTAAACATTTACCATAATTAAAGTAGAACTAAAGGCAAAACTTTTTCCTGACGTCACCATGGCAGCATACTAATGATAGGCTCCGCCTTTCTTCCACTCCCTTAGGACAAATGAATAGCATAAATGAAAGCTTAGTTAGGCCCAGTCCCATTCTTTTTTTCCCTCATACCTCCACTGCACCAGTGAAAAGTAAGCAGTTCTGTGTCCCCACCTCTGCCTCGGGGCAGTATCCGCCTAGGTTAAACCTCTCCCAGTGCGAAGTCCCAGCATCAGGCTGCTAAATGCGCCAGAGTAGCTTGGGAGCTCCTTCTGTGGGTCTTTATGGGGCCCTGCAGTGTTTCCTCTTTAGGAACAAAATCTGCCATTGAAATTAGTGACTGCAGCATTTGTGGGATTTGGAGGGGCCAGCTATGCATCCTTTCTTTACCTTTGCCCATGTCTCTTGTTATATCTCTCACTTCCGTCACCTTCTGTTTCCTTTCCTCCTTCAGTGGCTCATTTCTAGGCACATTACCCTCCCAAAAAGCGGGATCTTTGTTCCTTGCTGTCTAAGCATTCCTTTAGGGCAAGAGCGGCCGCCCAGCTCTGTTTTTCTAGGCTTAGACGCGCACAGTGACGTCACTGGATTGCGCCACCTCGTGCATGCACACTGGCCGGCCGGGAGAACAGGCTTCTAAAGGACAAATTATGCCCTTTTCCAATAGTGGAGAGGAAAGTCCAGGAAAGAGACTTTCTGTCTCTCCAGAGATAGTTTTTTTTCTTTAACAAGAAAGAAATGTTTATTCAATGTTTACAATGCAAGCGATGCATATACACAGTTGTATACAGACATATTATCACATGAGTTGTCACAAGCCGAATGAGCGACATCTTGAACAGTGCTTAGCGCCAAATCCAGAGGTTGTCTTTGGGAAATAGACGTATGAGTGCTGCCAGCATTGCTGCAGAGATTGAAGGGGTGGTGGTCAGCCTGTCAGTGCTCAGACCACACGCCACACACTGCATCAAATTGGTCTGCATGGCTGTCGTCCCAGAAGGAAGCCTCTTCTAAAGATGATGCACAAGAAAGCCAGTAAACAGTTTGCTGAAGACAAGCAGACTAAGGACATGGATTACTGCAACCATGTCCTGTGGTCTGATAAAACCAAGATAAACTTATTTGGTTCAGATGATGTCAAGAGTGTTTGGCGGCAACCAGGTGAGAGTACAAAGACAAGTATGTCTTGCCTACAGTCAAGCATGGTGGTGAGTGTGTCATGGTCTGGGGCTTCATGAGTGCTGCCGGCACTGGGAAGCTACAGTTCATTGAAGGAACAATGCCAACATATACTGTGACATACTAAAGCAGAGCATGATCCCCCCCCCTTCGGAGACTGGGCCGCAGAGGAGTATTACAACAAGATACCGACCCCAAACACACCTCCACCTCCAAGACGACCACTGCCTTGCTAAAGAAGCTGAAGCTAAAGGTGATGGACTGGCCAAGCATGTCCCCAGACCTAAACCTTATTGAGCATCTGTGGGGCATCCTTAAACAGAAGGTGGAGGAGCGTAAGATCACTAACATCCACAAGATCTGTGATGTTGTCATGGAGGAGTGGAAGAGGACTCCAGTGGCAACCTGTGAAGCTCTGGTGAACTCCATGCCCAAGAGGGTTAAGGCAGTGCTGGAAAATTATGGTCAAACAAAATATTGACACTTTGGGCCCAAATTGGACATTTTCACTTAGGGGTGTACTCACTTTTGTTGCCAGCGGTTTAGACATTGTGTGTTGAGTTATTTTGAGGGGACACCAAATTTTAACTGTTATACAAGCTGTACACTCACTACTTTACATTGTAGCAAAGTGTAATTTCTTCAGTGTTGTCACATGAAAAGATACAATAAAATATTTACAAAAATGTGAGGAGTGTACTCACTTTTGTGAGATGTTGTATGTATGTGGAGGGGTGTATATGTATGTATGTGGGTATGTAATATATACACACACATGTTATAAAAGAAAAAGAAAAGAAATATATATAAAAAAGGAAGGGGAACCTCTTTTTACTAATATCTTTTCCTCCTCCTTCTCGGTCGTTTATTCAGCTATATGTTTCTCAGCTGGCGGTACCATTTCTCCACAGATCAGGAATCAGTCACCGCCCATACAAAAGACCCTCAACACTTACGGTGGGGACCATTGTGTCGGTAAGTTTTCAAGAAAAGAGTACACTTTCATGCAGATTGCTTTGCTTCGCACGCCCACGGTCTCAAAGATCAGAGCCAGAGGCCAGGGAAAGGTGGACATTCTTCAGAGAAGCATAGCCCGGATGCCGTTCCCACTCAGGAGAAGAGTTCCAAGGAAGACGTCTTAGTTCCTCTTTCCCAGAGCCAGCACCCCAACCAACAAGAGTCCTGCAGGACCTGTGGCGCAGTAGGCTGGTGAGTAGAGTCTGCCTGGAGGAAGTTTGCTGCTAACAGGTAATGTCTTTATTATTTATAAAGGTGGCACAAAATTCTGTTTTGAACTAACTTTAATTACCCTAGCTAGGCAGCCCCCTCGTTGCTGATCTAGCCACTAGCAGCACAGCCTGGCACATGGATCACTCATCCACTCAGTTCTCCTGATGAGGGGGGCAGCCTGCAGATGATTTTAGCTCTTCACAAGAGGAAGATCTGGAGCTGCTTGGTTTCAGTTTTCCTTCATGGAACTGTGTATCCAGGCAGTCACGCAGGCCATTACATGGGTAAAAAGACAAAGTCATATTTACCCTTTCAAATGAGCAATCCCTTTTCCTTTAGGAAACAGGTTTAAACCAAGGCGCATATAGTATCGCTGAAATCCATGCCTACGGTAAGACCGGCTGTAGTCCAATGAGGCGGCTGTAAAGGGCCTGCCACTCGGCAGTGGCCCTTACCTTGGTAACATGTACCATTGGGCTGGATCATTGTTACGAATCATATCGGCAAGACAGCCTGGAAGGCGCACTGCGAGGGACTATCATTCAAGGCAAGCAGAGATTCCCAGCCAAGGAGAGTAGTCTCAAAAGCGCTGGAAGTTCGAACAGCCTTATTTATCACTTTGGCCTTGCTACACAGAATCAAGGGAAGACCAGTCATCTTGCGCTTGAGCAACAGGACAGCAATTGCTTATATTCGGCTCCAGGGAGGAACTTGCGTAAATATGCTATTGAGAGATGTAAAAGCCATAACATCTGAGTCGGAAGATCAACAGCAAATTCCGGAAGCAGTTAACCTTCTAGGGGACTTGAATACATGGACAGACTGTCCATCATGCAAACTTGCCAGAGCACAAGTGGGAAGCTGGTCCACAGGTGGCCTGCCACAGACAGACTTTTTTGCTTCTCACAGCAATTACCAACTTAAGAAGTTGTCTGACTCGGTTTCTGCACCTCAAGGCAGAGAGGACAGAGGCTGATTTTGTCCATGAAACTGCAATCAAGCCTACAGTATATACATCACCCCCCAACTTCTCATGTAATTAAAATCCTCTTAAAGCTATCAAGAATGAACATTGTAGTCACAACCACTCCTCCATTCTGACCATGGTATTCTTGGTTCTTCCTGGCCATTCACTTCAGAATACAGAAGCCAATTCCCCTTCGCACATGCGCAAACCGGAGATGCAAGCATGGTGGATGGAAGGTGAAGCCGGAGAACCTAGCTTGCTCCAAAGTTGCTCCAGAGTGATCTCTACTTTGTGGTGTGCAAAAATGCACTCTACTAACAACTTCTATGCCAAGATCTGGAACAAGTTTGTCTTTTTCTTTTTGGTATGGCGAGATATTGATCCTACTGCGCCTCTGGTGGCAGCTGTTCTGGACTTCTTGTAGGCCAGATTAGACATGAGCCTTACCCTATACTCTTTTGAGGTTGCAGGTGTCAGCTATGCCGGCAATAACAAGGTTTAAATTGGCCGAAGGTCCTTTAGATTGCACAAATTTTGAAGGCAGTCATGAGGATTTGTCAACCGCAAAAGAGAATCTTTCACAGTAAAGTCTATCGATGTTCCTGGTGTTTATGGGTTTAAGACATCGCTTACTAAGCAGTATCTAGCGCAAAAACTTCAAACAAAAGTCTGTTTGAGTTTCAAGCTCTTAGAGCTTCAGGAAAGCATATTGCTTTCGTTACAGGAGTAGAGTTGCATCCTGTAGATCATCTTGTATCAGAGGTAGCGACAGCTCTGCATCTAACAATCATCTGTCCATTGCCTACCTTTCAAGACGCTCATGCAAAAAAATCACACAAATTGGTCGTTCCCGGAAACTGAAAGATCTTTCTATCCACAATTGCTCTTTTCAGATCATATGAAAAGTCTTTCATTGTTCCAGCTGGAATTCATCAGACAAGAGAGGTTACCTCCTGGACTCTAGCAGGCTTGGTTGGGCAGATGGGCGATGGATCGTGAGCCTTCTTAAGTGGCAGGATGCATACTCTTCCAGAGTGGTTGCGGCCTCATAGGCAGCCCAGTTGAAAGCATCTATGGAATCAATCTACAGGAAAGTGTCATGGTCTTCCCAGCATACCTTTTCATCCTTTACAGAGTAGATCTGGGTGCCTTGTCATCAGTGGGCTCCGAAGGAACGACTGTTCAGTCTTCTGTCCCATTTTAATTTTAAAAATTGGTTTGTCAAGTAGAACCCACCCTGTCAACTAGTTTTCAATCACTAGTATGCTGCCATGGTGGCGTCAGGAAAACAGAAAATTGTATCAAATACTTACCGTATTTTTCTTTCCTGGCACCAATCCATGGGAGAATACAGACCCACCCTTGTGCGTTTCGGTATCTAGCTAATTACGAAGAATGGGGTGGGGCCTAACTAAGCTTTTATTTATGCTATTCATTGGTCCTGAGGGATTGGAAGAAAGGTGGAGCCTATCACTAGTATGCTGCCAGGGATTGGCGTCAGGAAAAGAAAATTACGGTAAGTATTTGATACAATTTTTATTTTTTTCATTTTGGAGAAAGTAAGGGAGACCTATAACCCCTGTCATTTTTTTTACCAATATCTATGTCCAATTCAGGAGATTTCCCTTCACTTCCTGCTCCATAGCCAAAACAGGAAGTGAGAGGAAACCTACCCAAAGTGAGGGGATCTCTGGCTTTCACCAGGGTCACCAGAGACTAGTGTCCCCATTGGTAGCCTTCCCCTCTATCACTGTTTTGGGGATAGCCAAAAATGGGGGATTTTTTTAAACTTTCGGTGATGACGTTAGATGTGACAAATAGAGAGGGTAAATCTCCCTAATGGAGCCATATACAGCAATAAAAACCTGGCAGGTGTTCTAATCCCTTTCTACTCTATCTACAACTAAAGCAAGATTTGACATCACATCACATGATCAGACTTACCTACCAAACTTAATTGTTTAGTAAAGCATCTTGTTTACTGCCTCCTTAATTAAGCACAGGATCTTTTTTTTGTGTTTTCTGTCTACACATCGTTTTCTGCGGTTGCTGTCAATAGCAGTGTGTCGCTGGAGCTACTGCAGCATGAGGCCCCCTTTTCCTCACCTTAAGGCTATACATCCTCATGCTCTGGATGTTTGTGTGCTCTGAGGAGAACTTGCGATTTGCCTACTTTCCTTTGAGTGAGAGTATAGCCCATGAGTGAATCCTAGCCCATACTTTCCATCTATAACAATGCCAAATACCAAGAAAGTGTATTCTAATAAACCCTGTAGTCTTCATAGTAAAAAAATAAAAATGTAATAAAAAAAATTGGGCATTAAAAGCAGAGTGCAAAGGCTCATGGGACATTTCATTCCACTGTCAAGGCTTTGGGGATAGAATGTGTGTGCGCTCAGAAGAAGCCTGAACAAAGAGAGAGAGCGAAGACAGATGAAGAAAGGTATATACAACAATTATAGGTGGAATACTTGGAAATAATGCTGTGTGCTGGAGCATATACTTGGTGAATATATTCTACTTGAGACTGATCGTTTTTAAAAGGAGAGTTTAACACCACTTTAAAGTGTATCTATGTATCTTATTTTGGATTGTCACACATTAATATTGCTTGCATTGATATTGTAATGTTGATGTCATAAAATCAAAGTGTATGATGTGACTCCAAAGCTCGGTTCACATATGTCCAGGCCACGGTTTCACATATGTCCAGCCCGGACATACATGAACCATCTCCAAAGAAAGCCGGTTCAGTTCACATGTCATGCGAGTTCAGTCATGTCATGCAGTTCAAAATGCATCCAATTCGCATATATGTGAACTAAGCCTTAAAGTGGTTGTAAATCTCTCACATAAAAAATGAACAAAGCATATCCTTCTTTAGCATGTACTTGCCTTAGTCCAAAGAACAGATGGTATTTGCATGAGTGGGGAGGGGGGTGGGTAAAGCAGTTTCAGCACACAGTCTGGGATTGACAGCCTCAGCTGTGTATGTTTCCCTAGGAGATTGTGTAAGGAACAGGGTCTCCCTTCCCTCCTTTTAGGTCTCAGATTACACTCAGCGCTCTTCTCTGAGCTTGTGCAGAGTGTGACATCAGATCCCCACCCCCTGCCTCTGGAAGTTCAGAGATGCTGTGTAAATTCTAGACATTAAACACATGTAGAGAAGAGATGGCTGCCGATAAACAAGTACAACTTATTGTTGTAAATAATAACATTTGTTTCATTTTTGTGTATTACCCGAAGCTAGTCACTTTACTGGGTAAGTGTGTTTACAACCACTTTAAAGAAGAACAGCACTTTTTGGACCCAACCTGAGATAACAATTAACCTTCTGGGTGCCCAATATTGCCTAAGGGCAATATATAAAAAAAGGTCCTGTTTGTTCCCTGTCATACCCCTGCAGGTCTAAGCCAAAAATGTATGCCCCATGTCACAACAGATGCTTCCTTGATCTACCTACTAAATATTGGTAAGGTGTTGGAAGGTGACATCATCCCAATATATAGTCATATCTAGAAAACCCTCTTTATGTAGGACTATCTAGGCACATTGCAATTGCAATTTTCTCAGCTTGTGCCTATATAGTCCCACATAAAGAGCACATAAAGAGCTAGATATGACCTTAATCGACCTAATGCAATGTATTGAAGATGAAAGTTACATATGTGGGCACAGACACAAACGTTTTCAGGGTGCCAGGTCTTGAAAAGCAAATTTCCCTAGTAAGTAACATAGTTAACTGATTGCATTTAGTGATTTTAGCAGCTCCTCTTTTGACAACAATATCGAACTTTTCCATGGGACTGGATTTTTCTTTTAACTAGAGACATCAAATGTTCTAAATATTGTGTGTAAAAAGTTCAACTAATGATCATGAAAATAGACACTACTGCTTTCCCTGGACACAGCAACATCACTGAGAAACAATGCAATGTTCATATATAAAACTGCTGAGACAGCAGTTACGGGAGCACCAGAGGCTTTAACCTCCAAATGATTTGGCTTTAAGTGCAAGTGAGAGAAGGAAAATCTGACAGAAGAAACAAATTAAGGGTCCTAAGAGATTATTCATAATCTGTACTCATAATTAACATGTTTATGTTAACTATGACCAATAAAGCACCTAAGACAGTATTAACCTCCTCCGACTAAAGTGTCTACATCGACTTTGTAAACAAATGATTGGGTGACGTACAGACTACAGTTCAAGGTAATGAATCACACACACTGCTAACACCATTTCTTGGATTCCGGGTGTTGTCTACAAATATCAGACAAAGGAATCTATTTATTCTGATCATAAGAAACGTATCAAGCCTTCCTGTTTCTTTCTGTTTGCGTTTTCAGCCTCTCAAGAAGGTCAGAAGGTTATTGCCAATCCGGCTACTTATACAGGATAATACTTCCGATCCTGACAAACTGTTTCCAGCTTACGGCATCAGAAGTTTTGGCTCAACCATGCCATCAGCACTTCCCATAGCAGTTACTGTAATATTTATCTAAACTTCGTACAGGTGCTACAAGTGTCTGGAACAGGAAAAATAAATCTTGACGGACTTAAAACAAATAGTGTTTACATATAGTTCTTTTGCTTGTATTAAAGCTGAACTCCAGGCACAAAAACTCAAATTTGAATATATTTCTCAAAATCCCCCCCCCCCCCAAAAAAAAATTAATTCCACTTTGTGTGCACCAAATGCCTTCACAAACCCTGCTATTATTTTGTAAAAGCAGCAGTGACAGCATTAGGGACCTAGCAGGCCTACCCACTACAGGCTGCCTTCAAAAAACTACATTAGGGGGTGGAGACAAGACCAGTCACCCTACACAAGTAGAGATAGCAGCAGTGACGGGTCTTTATTACAGGAAGCTCCTTCACAGAGGCAAATTTCCACACTAGATTACTGGACAGATCTGGAATAAATACACAGAGCACGCCATAATTCAAGTTAAAATATATACAGTGCTGTGAAAAAGTATTTGCCCCCTTCCTGATTTTTTTTTTTGCATATTTGTCACACTTAAATGATTCAAATCATCAAAACAAATGTTAATATTATACAAAGATAACTCAAGTTAATACAAATTGCAGTTTTTAAATTATGATTTCATTTATTGAAGGAAAAAGCTGTCCAAACCTGCCTGGCTCTATGTGAAAAAGTAATTGCCCCCCTAAACCTAACAACTGGTTGTGCCACCCTTGGTGGCAACAACTGCAATCAAGCATTTGCAATAACTGGAAATGAGTCTTTCACATCTCTGTGGAGAAATTTTGGCCGACTCTTCTTTGCAAAATTGTTTTCATTCAGCCACATTGTTAGGTTTTTCAGCATGAACGGCCTGTTTAAGGTCATGCCACAGCATCTCAATCGGATTTTAAGTCCAGACTTTAACTAAGCCACTCCAAAACCTTTATTTTGTTTCTTACGAGCCATTCAGAGATGGACTTGCTGGTGTGTTTTCGAATCACTGTCCTGCTGCATAACCCAAGTGTGCTTGAGGTCTGGAACTGATGGTCGAACATTCTCCTTCAGGATTTTCTGGTAGAGAGCAGAATTCATGGTTCCCTCAATGGCAGCAAGTCGTCCAGTTCCTGAAGCTGCAAAACAGCCCCAGACCATCACACTACCACCCCCATGTGTGACTGTTGGTATGATTTTCTTTTTATTATATGCTGTGTTAGTTTTACATCAGATGTAACGGGACGCACACCTTCCAAAAAAGTTCAACTTTTGTCTCATCAGTCCACAGAATATTTGCCCAAAAGTCTTGGGAATAATCAAGATTTTTGGCAAATGTGAGAGGAGCCTGTGTGTTATTTTTGGTCAGCAGTGGCTTTGGCCTTGGAACTCTCCCATGGATGCCATTTTTGCCTAGTCTCTTTCTTATTGTTAAATCATGAACACTGACCTTACCTGAGGCAAGTGAGACCTGAAGTTCTTTAGATGTTGTTCTGGGTTCTTTTATGACCTCCTGGATGAGTTCTTGTTGTGCTCTTGAAGTAATTTTTGTTAGCCGGCCACTCCTTGGAAGGTTCACCACTGTTCCAAGTTTTCTCCATTTGTGGATAATGGCTCTCACCGTGGTTGGCTGGAGTTCCAAAGCCTTAGAAATGGCTTTGTAACCCTTTCCAGACTAATACATGTCATCTACTTTGTTTATCATCTGTTCTTGAATCTCTTTAGATTGCGGCATGATGTGTTGCTTTTTTAGATCTTTTAGCGTGCTTCACTTTGTCAGACAGCTTCTATTTAAGTGATGTCTTGATTCTACAGGTCTGGCAGTAATCATGCCTGGGTGTGGCAAGTGAAATTTAACTCAGCTTTCCAAACAATGTAATAAATTACAATTCATTCATAATTTAGCAAGGAGGGGGGGATTACTTTTCACATAGGGCCAGGCAGGTTTGGACAGCGTTAACCACTTCAACCCTGAAAGAATTTGCCCCCTTCCTGACCAAGCCCTTTTTTGCGATATGGCACTGCATCGCTTTAAATGACAATTGCGCGGCCGTGCAACATTGTACCCAAACAAAATCGACGTCCTTTTTTTCCCACAAATAGAGCTTTCTTTTGGTGGTATTTGATCACCTCTGCAGTTTTTATTTTTTGCGCTATAAACAAAAAAAGAGCGACAATTTTGTAAAAAAAAGCAATATTTTTTACTTTTTGCTATATTAAATATCCCCCCAAAAAATATAAAAAAAACTAAATTTCTTCCTCAGTTTAGGCCAATATGTATTCTTCTACATATTTTTGGTAAAAAAAAAAAAAAATTTGCAATATGCGTATATTGATTGGTTTGCGCAAAAGTTATTGTGTCTACAAATTTTTTTTTTTTTTTAGTAATAGCGGGATCTGCCATTTTTATCGTGACTAAGACATTGCAGTGGACAGATCTGACACTTTTGACATTATTTTGGGACCATTGACATTTATATAGCGATCAGTGCTACAAAAATGTGTAAATGTAACTGGCAAGGAAGGGGTTAAACACTACGGGGCGATCAAGGGGTTAAGTGTGTTCCCTCAGTCTGTTCTAACTGTAGGGGGGATGAGCTCACTAGAACATGACAGAGATCACTGCTCCCGATCACTGGCAGCTGTAGATCCCTGTCATGTTGTTAGGCAGAACAGGGAAATGCCTTGTTTACATCTCCCCGTTCTACCTCTCCGTGCCATGATCGTGGGCCACCGGCGGACACTAAGTCTGCGGGACCCATGGAGGTCGCGCACCTGCACCGCGCACGCTAGCCGCCGATGTTGTGACGTACGGGTACGTCGTATTGCGCACCCGTGCCATTCTGCTGATGTATAGCGGCGTGAGCCGGTCGGCAAGTGGTTATCTATGTGTAATAATTAAATTTGTTTGATGAACTGAATCATTTAAGTGTGACAAATATGCAAAAAAATAGAAAAATCAAGAAGGGGGCAAATACTTGTTCACACAACTGTATATCTCTTGTATTTGGATAATATTTGCGTATCCTGGAGTTCAGCTTTAAATACAGAAATATCGACGTCATTTTACACCCCATAACATAAAAGGGTAAGATTCTTTAATGATATCGGTTGTTTTGCACAGCAATAAATGAGTAATTTAGTAAACTTATAGAAAGTGTGATTTTAGATCATTTGTAAAGTAATAAATACAATATATTTTATATAATCCTGTAAAAACAGAGTATTCATCACTTATATAGGGTGTGTGTGGGGGGGGGTTATACATCAGAAAGGAAAGGCAAGAGAGGATTCATCTTTCAGATGTGAGGAATATGGCTGGTTGTTATGGCTGTGGTTACTCTTCCAGCTGTCTTTGCTCGAGTTTGTGCAACTTAGAGCCAGAGTTTATTATTATCTGCAACTATGTAACTACATGTTACATGCATGTATCAATGAGGGATATTATCCTAAATAACACATTGCATGACAAACTCTGGGAATTAATAAAGAGTGTCATAGACACTATTTAGAATCCCCTTGTGCCTCCATGCAGCAAATGTTTTTGCGGGTGACAGTGCTTGGGGCAAGCACTGCAAGCGGAGGTGCCGAGATGCAATGAGACAGGAGTGTCTATACAGACACACTGTCCTCAGAGCAGCTGAGCTCCCTCTCCAGCCACTGCAGCTGTCACACAGACAAAGCTTGATGGCAATGAGACAGAAGTTCCTCATCAGGTCAGCACACCTTGTGACTGACAGCAGGCAGTGAGTGGATTTCATAGCCAATAGACAGCTTGCTATTGGCTATGAAAAACCGCCCACTGTCTGCTGCCAATGGCCAAGACAGAATGGATCTGAGAACTACTTCCTCAGCTTCCCCATCAGACTCTGCTCACTTTCAGCATCACTGGTTGCTAGGAGCCTGTCAACTGTGAAGCCAACAGAGTCCTTGACAATCAGTGACAGGTGGGAAGGGAGAGAAGTGAGGGTAAACATGTTGCTCTTCTACAGAGTGTACAGAAACAGGCACTCTGCCTGTTTCTGTATGCCAGCTTAGAGTTGGTCTTTTCTCCATTTTCATTAGCTATAAACTGGAGGTATTTTTTTTTAGTGCAGCCATAGTGCTACATTTCAAAAGTGGTGCTATTAAAAACTACCTGAATATTTCCTAAGTTTCAATAAAGCTACCATAACTGGCTGAAATGATATTTTAGTCTGATGCAGGCCATTTTGAAGGGGCCATCCCTAGAAAGTGTCACAATGGCTTTACTGAATTCCTGTCACTGTCAGCAGGACAAAATAAAGCAGAGTTCAGTTGTCAGTTTCTCACACCTACATGCATGCCATGTACAGGAGACTTAAAGAAAAGCATTTAAAGTTAGGCTAGTCCCGCATACAACGATCAATGACTTGTGTAATCAAGCAGCAAGTTAAAGTTCCAATGGGGAAATAAGATAGAGGGATGTTGGAGCAAACAAAGGCTATAGTGTTAATATGGGCTAATGCTACAGTCTGCATTCACTTTAGAGGTATTATGGCGCTAAGCAAAAGGACCATATATGAACATATATCTACTGCAACCAGATTTAATAAAGTCCAAGGGGGCTGTAAAACAAGAGCCCACATCCAAATATACAAGTCCTTGGGTGACTTTGGAGGCAGTGGTCACCAGGGTGCTTGGTTTTGATTCTGTCTGCATTGGAGCCAAAGGGAAAAGCTGACCATTCAAACTTGCATATATCACATTTCAGTTATTATAATCAGCCTATTTATTGAATGACAAAACTGTTATGTGGTGCTACTACCTGGAGTTCTGTTCCACTTTCTCAGCATCCCACTGGCTCTGCATTTGGATCATTTGTCGCACTTTGTCTCGCAGTTGCTGCTCAAGGCGGGCTGTATGAAGGGAAGCCCCAGCAGCATTCTGAGACAGACGCAGGTTGGAGTCTAAATTCAAACAGGCTGTGTGCATGCGCCGTGAACTACGTGAAATTTCGCTCTTCATCTCACCAAGACCCCTAGATGGGAAGAAAAAGCACAATGTATACAATTAATTGTTAGCCCTACAGAAGTGGAGGCAACCATTATTTGGGCTAAAGGAAAGTTCAGGCTAACGGTTCTTTAGGAAATAGTGAAATATTTCAATCTTGTGCCTTAATGTTACCAGTTCCTATTAAACTAATAAACTGTAATTCTATAATTTGGTCCAGCACAGGGAGATATGTGTTTTTGAACACTATGCTTGGTCACCTATATAGTGCCATATAGATGTCATCTGACTTATTTATGTAGATCTGCTGTCTTACATGCAAATGGTCCAAGTTATGGTCTTGCAAATGTAGGATAAACCCCTTACCTGTCTGCCATAGAGCGAAGATCGAGGAATTGGCTACGCAAGGTGGCTGTCTGCCTCCACAGAGTCAGGATACTGTTGTGTTCACTGCTCAGGTAAGACGTATAACTCTACAAAAGACAGAAACATAATTGGAAATAAAACCTAATTTGGTTTACAAAAAATCATATTATTGACATAAATCTGTACATTGATCAATACTGAAAGCTAAAAATGCTGCCATAGATGCAAACAAAAGCTGACATAATGAGGCTGATTTACTAGAGAAGTTGAGACTTACGCAATAAAATTAGTTAACATTTACTGTACTTCAATTATCCAACAATGTGAAAAAGCAAATTCTTATTAAAGGGTTTGTTAACCCACATGATTTACTTTATATAATCCGCTTTGTCCTCTAATGATATGTCCTCTGTGTGTGTGCTGTTTAAAAAAAAAAAGCCGTATATACCTTATCTGTGAGCGCTGATCAGCAGTCACGTGACGCGCCGCATCTCTCCTCTTCCCGTCTCACAGATGCAGCAGGAGGGGTCGAGATTCCCCCGCTGACGTCAGTCTGGAGGGGAGGAGGAGAGAAGGCGAGAACCGGCGTGTCACGTGATTGCTGATCAGCTCCCACAGATAGTATATACAGCTTTTTTTATACAGCACACACACACAGGGGGACATATCCTTAGAAGCGCGAGTAGATTATATACAGTTAATCATGTTATTACAGCAGCAGCAGGGGGGTCGAAGGAGGCGGGGCGGACCCTGACACAGGAGAAAAGAGGCAGGGAGGGGAGGGGGGAGGACGACACAATAGCAGAGAGGAGAGACAGCAGGGCTGTGGCTGACGGAGGCACGAAAAATGACCACAGTGTCAGCACTCAGCAGCCATGATTACAGTGGTCAGTTTACACAGGGGAGAAACTGGCAGGATCAGCAAGGTTTTTTAGGTGTTACAGGGATCCAAATGACACAGGGCAGGCACTGTGTCATACAACATGCTTTAAAGGAGCAGGATACATTTTTTTTTGGGTTAACATACGCTTTAAGTTCATCAGTATGTGACTGTGTATTCAAATGAACACAGTAGAAAAAGTCTCACCTTTACTTGTCACTTATGTGTGATAGTGAGAGCCATTCTCTGTAAACATCCATGGCAATCTTAAAAATCAGCACCAAATTCCCAATTTATTCAGAAACTTCATAGGTTTTGTTAAAGAAAAAAAATGGAGCCCTTGCCTTACCTCACTGTGTGGATCACAGATATTAATTGTAAATCCTGGTTTTGAACTTATAACCTTTTACTCTGTTCTAACTATGTAAATTCTCAGCAAACTCAGCTGCTGAAACAGCAATTCTGTTGATTCATTGGCTTTCCATTGTAAGATTACTATTTGTTATCTATAAAATGTGGTCATTTTTCTCCTAAGGAACTTAAGAAAACATTAGTAAAATGCTACCTGTTTATTTATGACTTTTCATGTGAGAAATATGACAATTGGCAACACTCCCCAGCATGCACCACAGAACCCAATTTGGCTCTGCACATTTACTTTAGTATAAGAGCTCTAGCTATGGTATTTCATATATTGGGAGAGTGGGAGAATTTTACAGCAAGTATTTCTCATAAAAGAATAGTTGACAGGAACAATATATTGCAATAATATATTACAATATAAACAATATGTTTTTTAATCAAACTAAAAAGCAAAAAAGCAAGTGAATAAAAGTATTATTTGCACCGTGCTTTACAATATAATCGTTGTCCAAGGGAAGGCTAACTCGGTGACTCGAATGGCTGAAAAAGATATCCATTTAAAAGGGATGGAACTATCCCATGGTACCAAAATTAAAGCAAATACATCTATTTATTACAAAATCATTCAATATTTAAAACAACCTCTCATGGCAGTGCTTTCTTAAATATAATATACCTTCCTATTTATTTACAAAGGCGAGCATCATAAGAATAAAAATAGTTCATGTTGACTGAGAGTAAAGTTCTGCTTTAAGGGAGCAGCTGTGACACCAGAACAAGAAAAGGAGCAGTCGTCTTTGGAAGTCACTGACTGTAAAAATAATATGCCAGGGGTTCAAACCCTTCCCCAATTTAAAAAAAAAAAACAAAAGTCTTTTGTTGCAGTCTGCGTTACTTCTTTCCTTTAACCTTTTCTGATTTAATTTGCCTCTATGCTATTTAGGTTTAAAATCAGTATAATATTACTATTTATATGTACCCCTTTTTGGTTGTATATTACCAGTTAAAAAAAATTGCAACTTCCCTAGGCATTTTTGTTAATGTGTTAAAAGTTGTATACCCCAACATGCATTCTTTTTGCAAGCTGAAAAGAAATAATGTTGGGTAAAAATAATCTGGTGCGTTTTTTAAGCCATTGACTTATTTTTGTTAAATCCCCTGGTATTGATTTTAAAGGGGTTATAAACCCTCAAGGTTTTTCACTTTAATGCACTCTATGCATTAAGTTGAAAACCTCCTGTCATGCAGCAGCCCCCCAGAGCCCCCATTTTACTTAACTGAACCTGGTCTTTCCAGCGATGGGGACGAGCACACCAGCTCTAACCAGTGTCTCGGGTCCTGATTGGATAGATTGATAGCAGCGCAGCCATTGGCTCCTGATGCAGTCAATCAAATCCAATGATGCAGGAGTCAGGGGCGGGGCCGAGCCCTGCTGTCTGTGTCAATAGACGCAGCAGCAGAGCAGCAAGACACGGGAGCATGCCTGCACGAGTGCCCCAAGGGAGAGCGGCTCTCCAATAGGGCACTCAAGAAGAGGAGGAGCCAGAAGTGCCGCTGAGGGACCCCAAAAGAAGAGGATCGGGGCCACTCTGTGCAAAACCAACTGCACAGAGGAGGTAAGTATGACGTTTTTTTGGGGTTTTTTTAAACAAGACTTTAGATATCCTTTAATTTGCTTTAAAATCTCTTATCCTCCTGAAAATTAAACTGGTAAAGGGATCATTACAGTACATTTCAAACCAAATCTTATTTTTTTCTTCATGGAACAGAGAAAGATTAAAATTCCTTGCAGTTTTTACTGCTGCCAAGGATGCCATTAGTGAGATTGATGAAATGAGGGAAAGCTTGCATAAGGGACACCATAATAAAAAGCTGACAGGGGTTTCGGTCTCCCCATACCCTACTAAAATTTATTTTTTTTCCTTTAGTGTTGCCTTTAAAGATTTACCCTCATTACTGTCTGGAATAATTGCTGTCAGTAACACAGTAAATGAGGGGTATCTCTCTAATGAAGAACAAAGAGCAGTAAAACCAAACTAGCAGTTCAAACTAAGCCTTCACTAAAAAAAAAAAAAAAAAAAAAAAAAAGGAAAAAAATGATGGACTTAAAATTAGTCATTGATAATCCTTTTAATATTCTATATATGGTGCACAATCATTGTTTACATAAACAAGCACATACTATGCATGCATTTGCATTTGTAAGACCCCTTTCAAACTGGGGCGCTTGTTTTAGCTTTAAAAATAGCGCCTGTAAAGCGCCTGAAAAGTGCCTCTCAAGCCTCCCCAGTGTGTAAGCCCGAGTGCTTTTACACTGGGGCGGTACGCTTGCAGGATGGGAAAAAAAGTCCTGCAAGCAGCATCTTTGGAGCAGTGCAGGAGTGGAGTATACATTGCTCCTCCACCGCCCCTGCCCATTAAAATCAACGGGCAGTGCTGCTGAAGCGCCTGCAAAGCGTTTTGGCAGCGGCGCTTTTAACTCTTTATTCTGCCCCTAGCGGGGGTTAAAAGCACCCCGCTAGCAGCCGAAAAGCACCGCTATAACAGCGGTAAAGCGGCGCTAAGCCTAGCGCCGCTTTACCGCTAGCGCCCCCCCGCCCCAGTGTGAAAGTAGCCTTCGTGTGTGGGCAGAGTGATGGTAATGCTTTTACATTTTTTTTGTTGTTTTAATTTTATGTTTATTTTTTTAAATTGTAACATTTTTTTCCACATATCTTTATTGCTATTGCAAGCATTGTGCAGGTGAGAGGTACTCTTTATAGAGACTCAATTGGCCCCCTTTATATCTCCTCTACTTCAGCTGATCAAGTACAGACTGTGCTTGATGTACTGTTTACCCAGCTTTGCAGCCTGGATTTTGACAGCTCTGAACCTGGAGCTGGAAGTGCTCAAAGGTGAGCACTTCACGCTCAGCAGAGTACATTGAGGAATAGATTTTCCTCAATGTCTTCCCACTCCCCATCCTGGTAGCATTATTGGGGTCTTAGACTACCAGGAGGGGCTTGTAAGCCACAGAGTGGAAGGGGGTGTCTGGCGTAGGCAATGACACACTGAAAAAATTGATCAGACAGCTCTGCAGCCACAGGGATTACTTTTACTACAGTGCTGTGAGCTTGCTAAACAAAAAAGAACCAAGATTATGGTTGCAATTGTGAGGTTTTTTTAACCAATTGCCTCCCAAGCCAAATGTGACACTTCTCATATACATGTAAAAATAAGCTGTTTTTACTAGATAATTACTTCCAAACCTCCAAACATTATATATTTTCTGAAACCAAAGGCCCTGGGGAAAAAGGAGGGTTTGTTGTTGCAATTTTTATGTCACACGGTATTTGTGCATCAGTTTTTCAAACACAGATTTTTTTGAAACAATAAACTTTAATGAATTTTAGTGCATACACACAATGAAATACCCTATTGTTTATTGCTCCATAGGCAACGCTTTAAAAGTCTTTACGGGTTACCCGTTTAGAGTTACACAGAAGGTCTGGCACTAGAATTATGGCTCTCGGTAGAATTATCACTGGCACAAGAATTATCGCTCTGACATTCGCTGCGACATCCCACATGTGTGGTGTGATTGCCGTTTACATATGCATGAAGGACCAAAGCGTCCGTTTGCATTTGTGCATTAGCATGGGAGGAAGGGGTGCTTTAGATTTTTTTTTGATTTTTTTTTTAACATTATCTCTTTTTACCAACTTTATTGTTACCACAAGAGATGTGAGAGAGAGCCACCTTCCTCTTTCCCATATGTAAAAGCGTCAAAGCGCCTATTTTATTTTATTTTTTTAAAAGGGTTATGATCCAGCACCTATTTAGCCATTCGGATAACTTTTACATCTTACATCATTTACTCAGCATCGCCGGCTGACATAAAAGATACCAGGGTCACGACTGCAGCTGACTCTGGTAGAACCAATTAAACTAGAGGGCATATGGGTACGTCAATATGAGTCAAGTGGTTAACTATTTCAACTATTTCAAGGCCAGGTTGTTTGGGATATTACCAAAATTCTGAAGTGGTTAAAGTGTTGCTGTGCACATACTGGGAATTAAAATATATACATATTCTTAACAAGCAGTGAATTTTGAAACAAGTCATCAATGACCTCTCTAGCTGCTTGTAACGTGACGTTATTAAATTTAAAGATCCTCAAGATGACAACAAAAATTCTAGGGTTTGGTTTCAGTCAGTTTCTAACAGCTTAGAAACACCCGCTGGTTGTTTACAGTGGATGGCAGACTGACAAGATTCTGATGCAAAAGGAAGTAATAGGAAAGAATTAAGGTTTCAATGCATGTGTTGTGAAATAAAATGTTTATGTCTTCACAATGCTTACAGATAAAGAGGTGAATAATGATTGCTTTTAAGTGCATTTCTGCTTTTTCAGAATATGTATGTTAGTGTGCATGATTGATCTGGGCTCAGGTTTACTAGTTAATTAGGCCTGGTTCACACCTATGCATTCTTTAGTGCGTTTTCAGTTTTGCAGAAACACACTACAGTCCATTTAACATAATTTCCTATGGATGTAGTTCACATCTGTGCATTTTATGGAAAGGGCCAGGGATTTGTTTATTGTTTTTGGTTGCATAGACTTAAATGGAACAAAAATGTGTATTGAAAAATGCAAAATGCACCTGGAATATGCAAACTGCAACCTGCATGGGTGTGAATCAGGCCTCAGAGTACCCTGCAGATTAAAAAAAATGCCAGTGGCAAACAATATGCAACATCTTAAAACATTTGTTTTATCTCAGAACAGATCAATAAAATAAATAAACAGACAGGAGTTATTTTGGACCATTGTTTTAGTATAATTGCTTATGTATAATTTTAGGATGTCTTGTTTGAACAGAATCAAATCCCAGCTCAGTATTTAAATGAGATTTTGGCCAGGACTTTGATATGGCCATTCTGAAGTAACGGATTTCCTCTCTTTGTTGTTAGTTCACTGGAAACAAGTTTGATTATGTATTTTTTTCTTTAAAATTCATATTCAAGATCATTCATAGAGAAAATGTGTAAATATCTAGAATTGGGATACATTGATTAGAGGGTAGTTGGTACTGGATGTTCCAAGGAGTTAATGTTTTCCTTGAATCACACAATCTTGATTACCTGCTCTTCACATAAAAATAAAATCTGTACATAGGAATGGACCCAGAAGGATTTATCAGACTTGGGTCTCCTTCAGTTCAGTTTAGACTCCCTATGATGGGGATAATTAAAAGGGTGCTGGCTTTTGGGGCTATAGCCCCGAATCTGGGGCCCATAGCCCCCAGTCTCTCAGAGATGGCCGTGGCCTCTCTGCAGCTGGGCCACGAGTGTGGCGAGCAGCACCGGAGAGCAGGCAGGCAGCACGGGAGAGCCGGGCGGGCAAGAGAGCAGAGAGATAACATCATCTCTCACCGGATGCTCTCTGGAGGACCCTGATGTAAATGGGGAGCACTCTGGGGACCCTGATGTAAGTGGGGGGCTCTCTGGGGACCCTGAAGTAAGTGGGAGGCTCTCTGGGGACCCTGATGTAAGGGGACGGCTCTCTGGGGACCCTGATGTAAGGAAGGAGCTCTCTGGGGACCCTGATGTAAGTAGGGGCTCCCTGGGGACCCTGATGTAAGTAAGGGGCTCTCTGGGGACCCTGATGTAAGGAAGGGGCTCTCTGGGGACCCTGATGTAAGGAAGGGGATCTCTGGGGACCCTGATGTAAGGAAGGGGCTCTCTG
The DNA here is from genome assembly GCA_037952925.1 of Lithobates clamitans. Lineage (NCBI taxonomy): Eukaryota > Metazoa > Chordata > Amphibia > Anura > Ranidae > Lithobates > Lithobates clamitans. The sequence continues at coordinate 4,983,111 of JBBGZY010000578.1, forward strand.
GGAACCCTGATGTAAGGAAGGGGCTCTCTGGGAACCCTGAGGTAAGAAAGGGGCTCTCTAGGAACCCTGAGGTAAGGAAGGGGCTCTCTGGGGACCCTGATGTAAGAGGGAGGCTCTCTGGGAACCCTGATGTAGGGGGGGCTCTCTGGGAACCCTGATGTAAATGGGGGTCTCTCTGGGGGCCCTGATGCAAGGGGGCCTCTCTGTGGACTCTGAGGTAAGGAAGGGCTCTCTGGGGACCCTAATGTAAGTGGGAAAGGCTCTCTGGGGACCCTAATGTAAGGAGGGGCTCTCTGGGGACCCTGATGTAAGGAAGGAGCTCACTGGGGACCCTGATGTAAGTAGGGGCTCCCTGGGGCCCTGATGTAAGGGGGGCTCTCTGGGGACCCTGATGTAAGTAAGGGGCTCTCTGGGGACCCTGATGTAAGGAAGGGGCTCTCTGGGGACCCTGATGTAAGGGGGAGGCTCTCTGGGGACCCTGATGTAAGGGGAGGCTCTCTCGGGACCCTGATGTAGAGGGGGGCTCTCTGGGGACCCTGATGCAAGTGGGGGTCTCTCTGGGGACTGTGATGTAAGGAGGGGCTCTCTAGGGACCCTGATGTAAGGGGGGCTCTCTGGTGATCCTGATGTAAGGGGGTGGCTCTCTGGGGACCCTGATGCAAGGGAGGCCTCTCTGGGGACCCTGATACAAGGGGGAGGCTCTCTGGGGAACCTGATGTAAGGGGGGTTCTCTGGGGACCCTGATGTAGGGGGGAGGCTCTCTGGGGACCCTAAAGTAAGGGGGGCTCTTTCGGGACCCTGATGTAAGTGAGGGGCTCTCTGGGGACCCTGATGCAAGGTGGATCTCCCTGGGGACCCTGAGGTAAGGAGGGGCTCTCTGGGGACCCTGATGTAAGGGGGGCTCTCTGGGGACCCTGGTGCAAGGGGGGCCTCTCTAGGGACCCTGATGTAAGGGGACGGCTCTCTGGGGACCCTGATGTGAGGAAGGAGCTCACTGGGGACCCTGATGTAAGTAGGGGCTCCCTGGGGCCCTGATGTAAGTAAGGGGCTCTCTGGGGACCCTGATGTAAGGAAGGGGCTCTCTGGGGACCCTGATGTAAGGAAGGGGCTTTCTGGGGACCCTGATGTAAGGAAGGGGCTCTCTGGGGATCCTGATGTAAGGGGGAGGCTCTCTGGGGACCCTGATGTAAGGGGGAGGCTCTCTGGGGACCCTGATGCAAGTGGGGGTCTCTCTGGGGACCCTGATGCAAGGGGGGTCTCTCTGGGGACTCTGAGGTAAGGAGGGGCTCTCTGAGGACCCTAATGTAAGGGGAGGCACTCTGGGGACTCTGATGTAAGAAGGGGCTCTCTGGGGACCCTGATGTAAAGGGGGGCTCTCTGGGGACCCTAAAGTAAGGGGGAGACTCTCTGGGGACCCTGATGCAAGGGAGGCCTCTCTGGGGACCATGATACAAGGGGGAGGCTCTCTGGAGACCCTGATGCAAGGGGGGTCTCTCTGGGGACCCTGAGGTAAGGAGGAGCTCTCTGGGGACCCTGAAGTAAGGGGGCCTCTCTGGGGACCCTGATACAAGGGGGAGGCTCTCTGGGGACCCTGATACAAGGGGGAGGCTCTCTGGGGACCCTGATACAAAGGGGAGGCTCTCTGGGGACCCTGATGTAAGGAAGGAGCTCACTGGGGACCCTGATGTAAGTAGTGGCTCCCTGGGGACCCTGATGTAAGTAAGGGGCTCTCTGGGGACCCTGATGTAAGGAAGGGGCTCTCTGGAAACCCTGGTGTAAGGGGGAGGCTCTCTGGGGACCGTGATGCAAGGGAGGCCTCTCTAGGGGCCCTGATACAAGGGGGAGGCTCTCTGGGGACCCTGATGCAAGGGGGGTTTCTCTGGGGACTCTGAGGTAAGGAGGAGCTCTCTGGAGACCCTGATGTAAGGGGGCCTCTCTGGGGACCCTGACACAAGGGGGAGGCTCTCTGGGGACTCTGATGTAAGGGGACGGCTCTCTGGGGACCCTGATGTAAGGAAGAAGCTCACTGGGGACCCTGATGTAAGTAGGGGCTCCCTGGGGACCCAGATGTAAGTAAGGGGCTCTCTGGGGACCCTGATGTAAGGGGGGCTCTCTGGGGACCCCGATGTAAGGGGGAGGCTCTCTGGGGACCCTGATGCAAGGGAGACCTTTCTGGGGACCCTGATACAAGGGGGAGGCTCTCTGGGGACCCTGATGTAAGGGTTTTTTTCTGGGGACTCTGAGGTAAGGAGGGGCTCTCTGGGGACCCTGATGTAAGGGGGAGGCTCTCTGGGGACCATAAATTAAGGGGGGCTCTTTGGGGACCCTAATGTAAGTGGAGGGCTCTCTGGGGACCCTGATGCAAGAGGGAGCTCCCTGGGGACCCTGAGGTAAGGAGGGGCTCTCTGGGGACCCTAATGTAAGTGGGGGAGGCTTTCTGGGGACCCTAATATAAGGGGTGGCTCTCTGGGGACCCTGATGCAAGGGAGGCCTCTCTGGGGACCCTGATACAAGGGGGAGGCTCTCTGGGGAACCTGATGTAAGGGGGGTTCTCTGGGGACCCTGATGTAGGGGGGAGGCTCTCTGGGGACCCTAAAGTAAGGGGGGCTCTTTGGGGACCCTGATGTAAGTGAGGGGCTCTCTGGGGACCCTGATGCAAGGTGGATCTCCCTGGGGACCCTGAGGTAAGGAGGGGCTCTCTGGGGACCCTGATGTAAGGGGGGCTCTCTGGGGACCCTGGTGCAAGGGGGGCCTCTCTAGGGACCCTGATGTAAGGGGACGGCTCTCTGGGGACCCTGATGTGAGGAAGGAGCTCACTGGGGACCCTGATGTAAGTAGGGGCTCCCTGGGGCCCTGATGTAAGTAAGTGGCTCTCTGGGGACCCTGATGTAAGGAAGGGGCTCTCTGGGGACCCTGATGTAAGGAAGGGGCTTTCTGGGGACCCTGATGTAAGGAAGGGGCTTTCTGGGGACCCTGATGTAAGGAAGGGGCTCTCTGGGGACCCTGATGTAAGGGGGAGGCTCTCTGGGGACCCTGATGCAAGTGGGGGTCTCTCTGGGGACCCTGATGCAAGGGGGGTCTCTCTGGGGACTCTGAGGTAAGGAGGGGCTCTCTGAGGACCCTAATGTAAGGGGAGGCACTCTGGGGACTCTGATGTAAGAAGGGGCTCTCTGGGGACCCTGATGTAAAGGGGGGCTCTCTGGGGACCCTGATGTAAGGGGGAGACTCTCTAGGGACCCTGATGCAAGGGAGGCCTCTCTGGGGACCATGATACAAGGGGGAGGCTCTCTGGAGACCCTGATGCAAGGGGGGTCTCTCTGGGGACCCTGAGGTAAGGAGGAGCTCTCTGGGGACCCTGAAGTAAGGGGGCCTCTCTGGGGACCCTGATACAAGGGGGAGGCTCTCTGGGGACCCTGATACAAGGGGGAGGCTCTCTGGGGACCCTGATACAAAGGGGAGGCTCTCTGGGGACCCTGATGTAAGGAAGGAGCTCACTGGGGACCCTGATGTAAGTAGTGGCTCCCTGGGGACCCTGATGTAAGTAAGGGGCTCTCTGGGGACCCTGATGTAAGGAAGGGGCTCTCTGGAAACCCTGGTGTAAGGGGGAGGCTCTCTGGGGACCCTGATGCAAGGGAGGCCTCTCTAGGGGCCCTGATACAAGGGGGAGGCTCTCTGGGGACCCTGATGCAAGGGGGGTTTCTCTGGGGACTCTGAGGTAAGGAGGAGCTCTCTGGAGACCCTGATGTAAGGGGGCCTCTCTGGGGACCCTGACACAAGGGGGAGGCTCTCTGGGGACCCTGATGTAAGGGGACGGCTCTCTGGGGACCCTGATGTAAGGAAGGAGCTCACTGGGGACCCTGATGTAAGTAGGGGCTCCCTGGGGACCCAGATGTAAGTAAGGGGCTCTCTGGGGACCCTGATGTAAGGGGGGCTCTCTGGGGACCCCGATGTAAGGGGGAGGCTCTCTGGGGACCCTGATGCAAGGGAGACCTTTCTGGGGACCCTGATACAAGGGGGAGGCTCTCTGGGGACCCTGATGTAAGGGTTTTTTTCTGGGGACTCTGAGGTAAGGAGGGGCTCTCTGGGGACCCTGATGTAAGGGGGAGGCTCTCTGGGGACCATAAAGTAAGGGGGGCTCTTTGGGGACCCTAATGTAAGTGGAGGGCTCTCTGGGGACCCTGATGCAAGGGGGAGCTCCCTGGGGACCCTGAGGTAAGGAGGGGCTCTCTGGGGACCCTAATGTAAGTGGGGGAGGCTTTCTGGGGACCCTAATATAAGGGGAGGCTCTCTGGGGACTCTGATGTAAGGAGGGGCTCTCTGGGGACCCTGATGCAGGGGGACCTCTCTGAGGACCCTGATACAAGGGGGCGGTTCTCTGGGGACCCTGATGTAAGGAAGGAGCTCACTGGGGACCCTGATGTAAGTGGGGGAGGCTCTCCAGGGACCCTGATGTAAGTGGGGGAGGGTCTCTGGGCACCCTGATGCAAGGGGGAGGCTCTCTGGGGACTCTGTTGTAAGTAGGGGAGGCTCTCTGGGGACCCTGATGCAACAGGGAGGCTCTCTGGGGACTCTGATGTAAGAGCGAGGCTCTCTGGGGACCCAGATGCAATGGGGAGGCTCTCTGGGGACCCTGATGCAAGGAAGGCCTCTCTGGGGACCCTGATGCAAGGGGGAGGCTCTCTGGGGACCCTGATGCAAGGGGGGTCTCTCTGGGGACTCTGAGGTAAGGAGGGGCTGTCTGGGGACCCTGATGTAAGGTGGGCTCCCTGGGAACCCTGATGTAAGGAGGAGGCTCTCTGGGGATCCTGATGCAAGGGAGGCCTCTCTGGGGACCCTGATGTAAGTAGGGGCTCTCTGGGGACCCTGATGTTAGGAAAGGGCTCTCTGGGGACCCTTATGTAAGGAAGGGGTTCTCTGGGGACACTGATGTAGGGAGGGGGGCTCTCCGGGGACTCTGATGTAAGGGGGGGGCTCTCTGGGGACCCTATAGTAAGGGGGCTCTTTGGGGACCCTGATGTAAGTGAGGGGCTCTCTGGGGACCCTGATGCAAGGGGGAGTTCCCTGCGGACTCTGAGGTAAGGAGGGGCTCTCTGGGGACCCTGATGTAAGTGGGGGAGGCTCTCTGGGGACCCTGATACAAGGGGGAGGCTCTCTGGGGACTGTGATGTAAGAGGGAGGCTCTCTTGGGACCCTGATGTAAGTGGGGAGGCTCTCTGGGGACTCTGATGTAAGAGGAAGGCTCTCTGGGGACCTTGATGTAAGGGGGAAGCTCTCTGGGGACCCTGATGTAAAGGGGAAGCTCTCTGGGGACCCTGATGTAGGGGAAGAGACCCTGATGTAATAATAATATATATAATATAATAAAAATATATTTTAATATAATCTTTACCTTACTGCTATAGGCTCTAGCCCCAGATCTTTTGTAGACCTAGCAACGCCCCTGATCTCTACATAGTCCTTCAACAGGTGGCCAAGAACCTCCTCAAGAAATCTTTTTTCTTGATAACATCTTTATTCACAAGCCTACCTTAGGAAAAAAAAACTGCCCAAAACTGGTTTTATTTGTACATGACCAAACAAAGCCAGAAATGCTGCTCATCTCGAAACTGCTAAAGACCATCTAGATATTTCATACTGTAGCACTAATGGAATAATAATAAACTTTTTGAGAAATGTGTCAAACATTACACTTTGCAAAAACAAAACTGCTGTATCAGGAAATTCTCCAGCTGAATACCAAATGGCCTCCCTCAGACCCTAAACTCAAATCAAAGGAGGGTCATGTAATATGGGAGTAATTCAAAACAAAAGAATGAATTAACAAAAATCACAGAAAAGCTTGCATTTTTGAATAGCCAAGTCCGAGTCTGGTTAAAATTGTATATAAATGTTGCCTCGGATTTGATTCTATTTAAACAGGACATCCCACAAATATGCATGGATAGAAACAAAGATATCACACATTTTCAACAATCAGCAACAGTCTGTTTGAAGTTATTGATAAATTGTAAGTTGTACCTGTTTACTTAATAGGGTAGAATTCAGAAGTGCTATGAATTAGGTGTCTGCATGGTTTTTAACCAGCCTTGTTTGTTTCAATCTTTGGTTAGTAAAGATATGGCTTTAAAAATATTGTGCCGGTTTGTTAAATACTTATGGCATTATTATGGCTTACAGGAGGATCAGATCACATTTTGGGAGGCATTCTCCCAGACAACCAGTAACATCTTGATGAGAAACAAGATTCTGCTTACATTTGTAATATTTCTTATTAGTTTAGTTAGCACTGTAATGATGAATGACAGTGGTGGGGCACATTCACAAACTTTGTTCCAATAGTAAACTCAGATGTTTTCTATTTTTGTAAGGTCAGATATTGAGCAGCTTGGGACCTGTGGCTTTTCTTTAAACCTACAAGGTACAATAGTGAACTGGTAGGGGTACCAAGGATCCCTTCACCAGTTCACTTTGTTGAAGCACATATTTGCTACATAGGTCTACTCAAGATAAATATAAAAGCATATATTTTAAGATAACAGCCACAGATAAAATGAACAAAAAAGCTGGTAGGTGTCTTGCAAAAACCTGTATTAATTTGGTAACTGGTAAGGGATCCCAATGAGCCCTCTATCAATTTGCTATATAAATGAGGATATGGTACTGCAGACGGAGTACATCAGACCTAAACACATAATGCCAATGGTCAAAATCAAGTTGGAGTTGCGTCTAATGGAATTCTAAATCAAGTCAAATGATTATCTGCACATGGCGACCGCATGTGTAAGTTGAAGGTATCAGAAAAGTAAAGTATTTGACAAATTTAATTTATCTTTAGATCTGATAAATATTTGATTTGCCCCCTAGATAAGATCTGAGCTAAATGAATGATATTATGGGGTTGATTTACTAAAACTGGAGAATGCAAAATCTGGTGCAGCTGTGCATGGTGGTCATATCAGCTTCTAACTTCAGCTTGTTCAATTGAGCCTTGACAAAAAAAATGGAAGCTGTTTGGTTTCTATGCAGAGCTGCACCCAATTTTGCGCTCTCCAGTTTTAGGAAATCAACCCGTATGTTTACATCAGAGCTCAGAATGTCATACCATACAAAGATGAGGCAAAGATTGAATCTGAAAGTAGAGTGCAACTATTAACTCCCGGAATACCTAGTTTGGACAGGGCTATGTGCCATAGCTTGAGGCACTGGGGTTGATTTACTAAAACTAGAGAGTGCAAATTCTGGTGAAGCTGTGCACGGTAGTCAATCAGCTTCTAACTTCAGCTTGACAAAAAAACAACTGGAAGCTGATTGGTTTCTATGCAGAGCTGCACCTTATTTTGGACTCTCCAGTTTTAGTAACTGAGTCAACATCAGGTTAAAGAACAGTAGGCGTAAGAGAGTGTAGGGAAGTCTGCAAACCCAAGGTAAAGTCTGGCAGGGCCAAGCCTCCCAAATCCTTATGATGTTTCAGAGTGGACCAGTTTAGTTTGGATCTGCTGGAGCCCCAAATAAAAAGTAGAGAAAAAGTAGAGCATTTAACACTTTAATATATGATTATTTCCCTTGATATGTTAAGGGAAAATAGCTAAGAGAGTGCCACTGAATATTTAGGCATTTGGGGGAGATGAATCATTTTACCAAGGTTAATACGTCCCTCTATACCAATCAGGAGCTTAGATCAAATTTCTATCTTAGTTTTAATAGTAGTAAGCAGGGATTTAAACTTTAAACGGATATAATCCTACATTTTCTTGCAAATATCTATACAGAGATATCTAATTATAATGACCCTGCATAAAGGAAGTTATGCTTGATAACTAGTAATAGGAAAGGAATTAACAGGCAAAAGTTGTGATCACCAATTGGCAACCCTGACCATCTCGCTTACTACCTGCAGGATTTGACCTGTATATAAACAAAAAAGTCAGTGCTACTACCCATACATCACATAGAAAGCAGAGATCCCGGGTGCTCGATCCACAGTCGCTGGCTGAGTAGGGAAATGAGAAAAAGATGATCCACACTCCGGTGATTTCTCTTAAAAAGTGTAATATTTATTGACAAGCCACAGTGACCAAACGCAATTGAGAACAGTTGATGCGTTTCAGCCTATAAGGCCTTAGTCATAACCCATAACCCAGGATTTGACCTGTACCTCCTTTCCTTATAGTGGGGGAGCAGGCCTGTTAACAATTCTCCTCCTTCTTCCATTGCATACCATATATGTCTCCTACATAAAAGTGGTTGAATTGAGTTGAATTTCTATGCAATACTAATTCTTTATGCCTCAGAACCAAAAACTATATTTTTGTGGACCTCTGTTTTCCGTTCATTTCTGTAGATAGTCTACCAGATGTGTTATTTCATCTCACCATGGTGGATAATCCTATGCCTGTTGAGCTTGATGCTAATTTGTACCTTCACCTTGCTTTATACTTCAAGGTGGTGATAGCACTTTATAAATTAGCCCCATGTGAATTTTAATTTTTTTTAATAACACATTTTTATAGTAAGACAAGAAATAATGGTAGTGGGAGCCATGATTCACGTAAAAACATGAGTGGGAGCTTTTTGGTGCGAGCGTGAACAGTCATTTGGCAATAGAATGCTGACAATGACACATGCAGTGCATAAATGTACAGCTCTAGCTATTATGGTTAATAACTATAAGATAACATAGCTGGTCAGGAGAATGTTAGCACAAGACAAACTGTTGGGTTTCATATAATCAAAAAATTTTAGAATATTTGTTAACTTAGTAAAAATGTGCTGAATTTTCTTTTTATATGTGAAATTCGTTTTTCATTTACGGAACAAACATTTACAATTTTTCATTTACAGAATTTGAAGTAGTGTAGAAAGTCATGTCGTGTTAATGACATTAGATACCAGTTAATCTGAAGCTACATACTCAACTGTATTTTCATTACCATAAATGCAGTCTCTGCACAGTCCATTGAGTTAAAGGGAAACCATATTTTTTAAGCAATTTCTTTTTTAACATATCTTTTCCTTTACTTAAAAATCAACTTTTACAGGCTATTCACAGCACAATTGGAAATCACTGTGCAGGAAAATGCCATTGTAGCATCCTTTTGCTGGATATAAGTGGTACCTATTTCCTACAAATGACAAATATTAAAATGGATGTAAACTTGAAATTTCTTTTATGTCATAATATAGAGTACCGTATATACTTGAGTATAAGTCGAGTTTTTCAGCACATTTTTTTGTGCTGAAAGTGCCCCCCTCGACTTATACTCGAGTCAAGCACTTTTCTGCAGCAAAAAATTTCATTTTCTGAACCGACTTTGGGGCCCCGTATCTCAGGGTCACTTGGTGCTAGGAACCCCAAATTTGGTGTGCAAACCCAGTGTACCACAACATATCCAAAGATGGAGTTCCTAGCACCAAGTGGCCCTGAGATACGGGGCCCCAAACCCGGTTCGGAAAATGTCATTCTTTGCTACAGAAAAGTGCTTGACATTTTCTGAACCAATTTTTGGTGCCCTGTATCTCGGGGCCACTTGGTGCTAAAAACCCCAGCTTTGGATATTTTATGGTGCTAGTTCCACTGGGTTTGCACACCAAATTTGGGGTTCTTAGCACTAAGTGGCCCCAAGATACGGGGCCCCAAATTCGGTCAACTGTGTCCATCTGCAGCAATGTCATTTTGGGACCCTTTGGGTTCAGAGACCCCAAATTTTGGCTGCAGCTAGGGGGCAGCTAGGAACCCTTAACTACCGAGTTTGAAGTTCGGGGGACCTATGGCTGCAAATGGGCACAGTGAGGCATGCAAATGGGCACAGCGAGGCTGCAAATGGGCATTGTTGACCCTCTTTTCCACTTACAGTAGCTGTGCATTTCTCACCCCCTTCTTATACTCGGGTCAATAAGTTTTTCCCATTTTTTTGTGGTAAATTAGGGCCTTGACTTATACTCGGAACGACTTATACTCGAGTATATACGGTATAAGATTTCCTATCATTTGAGCCCAGTCTTGCCACAAAGAGTTAATCCATCTCTGAGCAATCCTCTTTTATTGTTCAGTGAGATAAATCTTGACAAACAGAGAAAAACTTTGTCAAATCCTCCCCCTTGCTGTGAGTGACAGGTGATTTACATATCTCGTGCACTAGCCTAAGACACATGCATTATTTTTTAATTCCCTCCCACTCCTTTCTTCTGCTGCTTTGCCAGGATTGGATGTTCCACCTCAGCATAATTGGGCATGCTGAAGTCATGTGGTTACTTTCCTGTCTTTTCACTGGATGTTAGAGATCATAGCAGAAGTTCAGTTAGAAATACACAGGAGAAAATGCATATTGACAAGGGGAGTGTAGAGGTGGGCGGGGAGTCTACTGACATGACGACTCCACCCACCGAGCTCCAGACAACAGACCCACCCACAGAATATGCAGTTTTTTGGCTCTCATAACAGACAGAGGGGAGACGTTTGACAGGCAAAGATACATGCAGGAGGCATGTATATCCTTATAGATAACCACTATGGCAGTAGTTTAGAAAGGATGACATTGGGTTTACATCCACTTTAAGTGTTCTAAAAATAGCTTGGGAATTTGTATAGCTTTCTTTGTAATGTAACGCAGTTTATTGTCAACACATATAAAACGGTTTCCAAGCAGTGTATTTAGGTACTCTTTTGCATAAATAAAGAAGTTGCCAAACAAATGTTGAAATATTCTTATGCAATAATAAATATAAGCTGATAAAATATTAAGTTTTTGGGGAAATAGAAAAGAAAAAAAAATATATAACACTGTACATTTTCTAGTAAACAAATCATTAAGCAAAAGATATTTTTACGTTAAGGTACGTATGTGAAAAAAATAGATGTATATTCAATATATCCTGCAATAGAGCATGTGTCAATTGGCATCAGTCTGAGACGCTTTTGAGGTCATTCAGCATTTACTGACAGGTGCAATTGACTTGAAGTTCATCTCCAACTCCTTTGCGCTGAACATCCTTCAAGGTGTGTTTTGTATGCCCCTAGACTTGTATGGGAATGCAAAATACAACCAAGAGCTCATTGACACAGACCCATACATGCACATTCGACCATGTCTGGTCTGCAATGCTGCAAACACATAAAAATACCTGTTAATCTTAACTTACTGCTTGAGCTGACAACCCTGCTTCTGTTGCACTGAAATCTCAAAAAGTGTTGTTAGCCTTTCCTAAGTTCTGCCATGCTGAATTATACCGCTTTCAAGATTATGTTATGAAGATGAGAAGATGGGGAGGAGTTCTGTAGTCTAGCAGGAGATTTTTTAGGTTGCATATTTAGCAGGAAATCTTCAGGTTGGTTCTTCAGACATCACAGAACAGGAAAATGAATAATGAAACACTTTACACTATACGTTATCTGAAATCACCTCTTTCTCTTTCCTCCACTCTGATTCCCGCTGCTCCAAGTTCTCATGTGCTCTGTGGAGTTCAGAGGTCAAATGTCTCATGTCTTCTGTCAAGTTGTCATTAGATAGCTTTAATTGATCCATCTGCTCTCTCAGGGTCATGTTCACTTGTGCAAGGCTGCTGCTCCTGTAAGTTAGCAGGGAAAATAATTGACTAATATCCAAACAAAAGAATGGCAGCTCATGAAAAACTACTTTCTACTGCAAGCATTACATTATATTTCTCCAAAGTCATGCTCAGATAGGCTAACAGTGTGCTAAGATGGCATTGGATGGCTAGATTGGTGGTAGCCTATTGACCAATGGTAGGAGAGAAAAACCTACAAAGTACTCAGTCTTTTATATATTTACTTTCCTCAAAGTCTAAGCAGAAGTGAAAGCCAATGTATTCATAGTTTTTCATACCTCTGCTGTTCCTCCTCCAGCCTGGTCAAGGCATTTTTGAGGTCCATGCTGTGATCCTGATCCAACCTGTGCAAAGTGGACTCCACTGTATCTAGCTGTACCTGCAACTAACAGAGGACACATTAGCACATTAGCCAACATATAATATAGCAGCTATATTTTTCAGTAGAGATGCACCGAATGAACATTTTGGTGCCGAAGCCAAAAATGCAGGATGCATTATTGGCAAGAAAAGCTCAAGAAAAATGCATCCCTTTAAATTCCATGTATGTCTTCTCCGCACAAAAAATGCACCTCCCAGTTGAAATGCATTAAAAACACAGCAAGAACGCATCAATAACGCATCTGTGTTACATTTTTGATGCGTTTCTTGAGTCACCTAACCTATGAAAACACGTTTTCGGCACCATTATCGACACCTTTTTCTTTATCGCTAAAATGCAGAAAACATCATTTTCAGCCGCCACACTTTCTGTGCATCTCTATTTTTCAGTAATAGTGTAGATATCACACATTTTATAACTAAGGGCTCATGCAAACTAGGCTTTAAAATGCCTCTTTTACAAACATTTGAAAAAAACGTCAGTACCTCTATGTCAGCCTATGTATCCATCCACACATAAGCAATTACAGGCATATTAGAAGAGCATTTACAGAGGCTGAAAAAAAACACATCACCAGTGCATTCAGGTGAAGAGCTTAAGAGCAGCCAAAACACTAGACTCGTTTAGAGCTTGAGCGTTTACTCATTCCAATGGTGAGAAAAAAAAATCAATATTCTGGTCAATGAAATTCATTAACGCTCAAACACTTGACACGTGTGCAATACGCAGCTTTGAATGCTTTTTTAAGTAGCTCTTTCCTGCCAGGAGTAAACGCTTTCAGAGGAGCACCCTGTGTTCATGTGGCCTAAAGTGTTAGTTTTAACATTCAGCTTTATTGTTATTCATATTATACAGGATTTAGGATTTGTGCAGCACTTTACAATATAAAGGGAGACAATACTGTTACATAGCAAAGAAATACAAGAGGGTTAATGGGGCCAAGCTTATAAGTGCTTACAATCTAATAGGGTGGGGCAAGTGGTACAAAAGGTAATAATTGTGAGGAATGAGCTAATGGAAGAACGCAAAGTGCAGTTGTTAGGTGGAGGCAGGATAGGCTTCTCTGAAGAGATGAGTTTTCAGGGAGTGTCTAAAGGTAGCCAAAGTAGAAAATAGCTGGACAGATTGAGGTAGGGAGTTCCAGAGGATGGAAGAAGCTCTTGAGAAGTCCTGGAGATTAGCACGAGACAAGAGAGCTAGGGAGCAGAAGATTTTGGGAGGAGCAAAGAGGACATTTGGGTGATATTTTGAGACAAGATTGGTGATGTAGCTTGGGGCAGAGTTGTAAATGGCTTTGTATGTTGTTGCTACTATTTTTAATTACATTTGCTGAGCAATCGAAAGCCAGTGAAGGGATAGGCAGAGAGGGATGGCAGACACTGAGTGGTTAGTAAGGTAGATGAGTCTGGCAGCAGCATTCATGATAGACTGAAGGGGATAATAGCCTGCGTAGGGGTAGGTCTAAGAGAAGAGAAGTGTAATAGTCAAGGTGAGAAATACAAGGGAGTGAATGAGTAGCTCAGTGTTTTCATTAGTTATAAATAAGGTGAATTTTAGAGATGTTATAGAGGTTAGGTCTACAAGCTTTTGACAGTGATTGGATTTGAGACTGAAAGGATAGGTAGTGTTGTGACATCCATGTTGATATATCAGTTAGTAAGTTAGTAATGCAAGAGACTGAAAAGTGAGGTGAGTAGTAGAGTGATAGATTTGGGTGTCATTGGCCAAGGATGGTATTGGAAGCCATGGGAGGTTATTAAGTGACCAAGAGAGGAGGTGTAGATAGAGAAGAGAAAGGGGCCAAAAATAGAGCCTTGGGGGACCCCTACAGAAAGAGTAAGTTGAGAGGAGGAGACAGAGTTGTAGGTAACACTGAAGGAGTGCTCTTATAGATAGGAGAAGAACCAGGAAAGAGCAGAATCTTGGAGGCCAAGGGAGTGGAGTTTATTGAGGAGGAGCTGGTGGTCAACAGTAACAAAGACTGCAGAAATGTCTAGTAGTAAGAGTATGGAGTAGTGGCCATTGGCTTTAGCCGGTAGTAAATCATTATTGAGTTTCAGTAGGAGTCCTCTGAGCAAAAGCCAGACTGTGAGGGGTCAGGAAGGTTGCTTTCAGTGAGGTAGAATCTCAGACGGTTGTAGACTATCGGGAAGATTTACTAAAGCTGGTGCACACAGAATCTGGTGCAGCTGTGCATAGTAACCAATCAGCTTCTAGGTTTTATTGTCAAAGCTTAATTGAACAAGCTGAAGTTAGAAGCTGATTGGTTACTATGCACAGCTGCACCAGATTCTGTGTGCACCTTCTTTTGTACATCTTCCCCTAAGTGTTCTAAATATTTAGAGGTAAATGGGAGCAAGGAGATAGTTATTAGGTTGCTTGGGTTAGTGGGGTCTAGTGAGGGCTTTTTAAACATGGAAGTGATCTGTTCATGTTTTAGAGGTGAGTGGAGGGTGCCAGTAGAGCTGGAGAGATTGAAGAAAAGGGTGACCATAATAGTTGTGAGGGAACATAATCCAGGGGACAATTGGTTAGGTGGGCATCTGAGAAAAGTTTGGTAACCTCTTCAGTAGTACCCGGGTCAAAAGACAGAAGTATTGAATGTGCTGTAAGACAGGGTGCGGAAGGTATCTGTACAGTAAAGATGTTCTTACAAATTGCATCAATCTTGTTTTTGAAGTGATTGGTAAACTCTTGGGCAGTGAGTTAGTCAGTGGGTGAAGGTGGTGGACAAACCCGAGAGTTAAAAGGTAGAGAAGAGCTGATGAGGACTGGATGACAAGGTATTAATAGGAGTGACAAAGTAGGTTTGTTTGGCAGCATGGAGGCAGTAATTATATTTTTGGAGAGCAGTTTTTAAATGACTGGTCTTTTCCAAGTGAAAACCACATACACTGTTAGAAATTTGTTTGTTCAAGAAATGTATTCCATCCAGCTCCTTCAAATTTTCCTGTCACTACAGTTGAAAAAGAACATTGATTTGACCCCACTGATTAGAAAATCGAATGAATGATTTTAAAACAAAACATTTTGAACAGTATTCAACTGTGTATGGCCAGCTTAAACATTTAAAAAAAAACGAGGTCACTTGAAAACAGACCAGCTTGTTGTTATGCACATTTATGTTTTCTGTAGCATTTTTACTTTTTTTCTAAAGTGGATTGTGAACTTTCTATTACTGTGAAGTAAACTTCAAGAACACCTGTGTACTTTTCTCAAAGCACAGAAACTGCAGGTATTTGTTTTACTGGTGTGACATTAGTCAGTTTGATAGATGCCCCCTGTTAAATGATTGCTGGATGGAAGATAGATGCTCCCTGTTTTAAGCATTGCTTGAACAAATTCTTTGGATGTTTCTGAAGTAATGTAAGATGAAAAAAAGAGTAGAGCCAATCTTACACATTTTTAAAGAGAAGAGTAAAAGATGATCTCCAAGCAGGTATAAAATAACTAAATAATTCAAATAAATAATGCAGGAATAAATTCACTTAAAGAATTTAAATTATTTTTCATTCTAACTAGTGTTACATTTAACATTGCATGAACTCCTTTTAATCCCCGTACAGTGAAACTAACTCTCATAGAGAGGGGCTGCACTGGGAGCCAATCAGATGAGCCCATAAGTGTACTGTGGTTCTATCACTATCCAGTAACAGGCTTAGGGCAAAAATGTTGGTTAGCTGAATTGCAGCACAAAAAAGTGAGGTCTCCATCCATGCTTTGCTGACTGGCAGGGCAGTGTAAAATTCAAGACTGAGTACACTGAAAAACAAATACTATGGCAGGCAAAACAGCTCTGATATATGGATTTCATCTTCATATTTAGTGGTTTTCTGGAGGTCAGCTTGAAAAACAAGAAATATTGTATGTGTGCAGCAGTGGCAGCCCCTCAATACGGGGCGCAGGGGTGCCGCCCCCCCCCCTAATTCATGCGTCTGGCCCATAATCTACATGAAGGGAGCTGGACGCATGGATTCCAATGGGGTTTTTTTTTTTCTCTTTTAGAAGCATATGATTAGAGCCTGAAGCTCTAATTGGCTTCAAAAAAGGGTGGCCTTGGGGTGCGAATTAATATTGGATATTGTCTTCCTGATTCTCCTCCTAGGCAATCAGGAAGCAGGTCCTGAGACCCGATTGGCCAAGAGAAGCGATCCCATTGGCCGCCGAGGAGGAGACGCATGGGAAGCTGCCGTGAAGCCGAGGAAGAGGAGACGCAGGGTGAAGCCGCCGCCCGGAGGAATAGCTGCCCTTGACCTAGAGATGGGGCAAGTTCGGGACTTGTGACCAACTGGGGGGGTGGTGGTTTGTTTGCCACCCCCCCCCCACAAAAAATATACCACCATCTGCCACTGGTGTGCAGGTGGTTAATCTCAGGTGAGTATTCTATTGGTATAAAGAAGAAGACCTGCGCTAGCAACTCACCAAGTGGATAACTAAAAAAAAATATTTTTGTTTTCCTACCAAACCACATATCATAAATGATTATTATACAAAACATATCAATTTATGAGTATTCTATTGGGTATTGATGCCTGAGCATCTATCCCCCTATATATCACTCCAGGAGCAATATTTGCTCATCTATTGCTAACCTAAAGAAGAATTCCAGGTATGGATATTTTATACATAGTTACTTTGGTACAACTTAGACCAAGGTAACTATTAATATATCATACCTGGTTGATGTCCCTGGCAGCTGGAAATCACTGAAGCAGATATTACTACTCCAGCCACTTGCTTCTGGGTCCCATCCCGGGCAGCTGCCATGCTGCATCCTGAACACAGGAGGTCAGCCGATCGACTCGGGCTTTGCATTCTCTAAATGAATGCTTTGCATTCTCTGATTGGATGAGGTGAAGAGGCAGGGCGGTGACGTTATGTTTCCATCTCGTCCAAGCAAAGAACGCGTTGCATTCATTAAAGGGTAACTCCACTTTCGTGGAGAAAAAAAATAGAAAATAAAGGAAAAATAATATAGTGCATATAATTGCGACACTAATCATATTGTAATTGAATGTTATTAAAAACTACCTTTCTTTTTCAAACTGCAGCTCTGTAATTTTCTGAGAATGCATTGCAATATGGCTACCTGGAGTTATTCTGTACACAGAGTGTGTACTGACCACTCCCCAGAAACATAATTTCCTGCTTGTGTGATTGGCTCACCAATTTTCCCAGAAATCTGCACTAAGATACAAGTCAGATTTTGGGCATCCCCTGCAACAAAAATGTCATTTTTGGAGAGATACTTTCAATAGGAACCTGTCTAAAGGGATGCAGGCCCAGCAGATTTCCTCATTAGTGCCCTGCTGCTGCCACATCTGACAGTTAATTATGAAACCACTCCCATTAGACCCACTCAGAACAGAGGCACAGAGAAACACACATGGGTTTCTACAGAATAAAAAAAAGATAGGAATCTGCAATATAGGTTGTTATACTCCTTGCAATGTACATAGATCACCCAGAGGGGAATTTTTCTCAACAAACGTGGAGTTATGCCGCATACACGCGGTCGGATTTTCGGACAGGAAATGTTGGATGTGAGTTTGTTGTCGGAAAGTCTGAACGTGTGTATGCTCCATCGAGCGTTTGCTGTCAGACTATCCCCCAACAAATGTTTTTGTTGTCAAAATTTCCAATTGTGTGTACACAAATCCGATGCACAAAAGTTCACGCATGCTTGGAATCAAGCAGAAGGAGCTGCACTGGCTATTGAACTTCCTTTTTCTCGGCTCGTCGTACGTCTTGTACGTCACCACGTTCCCACGTTCGTAATTGTTGGCCAACATTTGTGTGGCCGTGTGTATGCAAGTCAAGTTTGAGCCAACATCCTTCCAACAAAAATTTTTTTGGCGGAAAGTGTGATCGTGTGTACGGGGCATTACACTTTAAGAACATGCTAAGATTTCTCTGAATGGCACTGGTGCCAAGCTGTGTTCAGAATGTAGAAGGGTAGCTGTTGCAATGGGATCCGAAGGAAGTAGAGATCACTGGAATAGCGGTGTCTACTTCAGTGATTTCCAGCTTCCAGGGGGATTGGCTAGTTATAGTATATAACTGGACCAATGTAACTAAGTACAAAATATTCATACCTGCAATTAAGTGGACTTTCACCCAAAATGGAAAGTACCACTCATACTCTTCCTCGCCTCAGTCTCTGACATGACATCCCAGGAGGTTGCAGGACCAGTCCTATTGCAATGCTGTGCCTTGCACATGTGCAGTGGGGAGCTGGCTGCGAGTCACAGTTGGAAGTCCCAGTTGGTTCCCAAATCCAAGATAGCGGCCCTGGAGAGATCGGCAAAGATTTGACTGTGGAGAAGACGGGCTGGACTCCATTGACTAGTGAGTACCTGTTTTGTAACAGTATTTGTAGCCGCTGACCTTCAATTTTTTACAGAGTGAAGTCTCTCTTTTTTTATCAACTCTGCTCAGTTCTAATATTGGAATTCAATGAAAAAAAAGACTTACGTACACTTTTAGTAATCTGATTTATTTTATTTCTTTTTTTGCTTTAGCCTTTCTGTGACATACCACAACTGTAAAATTCTTTTTAAGGAGAGGCAAGTAAAAAGAATCCAATTCCATTTTTTTTTTCATCTCCAAGAATCACAAAGTTGCACACACCTGCATCCCAGCGGTGGGAAAGAGGCATTCCAACTCAACACATAATACAAAAGAAGACAAAAGGTACACGGCTGTAGCATGTTAATAAGTGTTCCCAGCCACCACAGGTGCTCAGAGGAATGGGCTGGAGAGGATTTAAGTAAGACATGCTTAACAGCACAAACACGGTGCCAAAGCTGCTTAAATGTAATAGTAAACATTGTTTTTAACTTCGTAATTGAAAAACCAATTCAGACTTGTTTAGCACGTTATTCCTAAATATTTTTCACATTCCTAGCATTTTAAAAACATGGGCTGAACATGTTCTGTGTAAAACATCAATAATGCAATATTTCCCTCCGTCACTCATAGGCGTCTCGAACCTCCAACTGACTTACAGGAACGAACTATGCAGCTTTGTGTAACAATAACAGGAAATGTCCATGTTTACACTTTGAGAATTATTAGCTATGTTGATAAGGCCAATGGTTTAGCCAAATGCCAACAATAAAATTCCTTATGCTTTATTATGAAATTCTGATGGTAATGCGAGAAAACAATAGCAAAATATATCTAAAGCCAAAACCTTTTTTAGTTTTGAACAAGAGTTTAAGCCAGGGTTTCTCAGCTCCAGTCCTCGAGGCACCCCAATAGGTCATGTTTTCAGGCTTTCCATTATTTTGCACAGGTGATTTGATCAGTTTCACTGCCTTAGTAATTACCACAGTCGTTTCATCTGAGGGAAATCCTGAAAACATGACCTGTTGGGGCGCCTTGAGGACTGGAGTTGAGAAACCCTGGTTTAAGCCACCATAACATTTTTATTGCTGAATGTGTCCCCGTTCATCATCTTTGTTTTTAATGCTGAGTATTGTCACAGAAAATTATTGGGTATTGAAAATGTTATAAGTATCTTCAAAACAGCTTCAAAAGAGGAAATCATACAATGGGGACACCTGTTCTGGTGACACCCATCTATGGTGGGATCTCTTCCTGTTGTGTTTATTGGACAGAAAGTGAAGGGAAATCTTCTCGATTTAACACAGAAAGACAAAAAAAAAAAAATCTGACAAAAGTTCTACCTACTTCTGACTCCATACAAAATTTAAACAAATGGTTTTAGATATAGTTTGACTCAAATTCATAAACACCAGAAGGAACTCATTAGATCCTCCTGTTTGTGGAGTGTATTGAGTTGTGACTTATGTAGGTCATACAAGGGTCGAATTCCGAATGAATTTTCTTTAGAAAATCAGAAATCTTGTGCATTTTGTGATGAGATGATGCCATCATTGATTTTTAAAGTTGACCACCAAGCCTTCAATTTCACAACGCGTTGCCACACAAAATAATGTTCAAGGCGGGGAACTTCTTTTCTTTCTGAGAATTTTCTTTTCATGTGCATTTCTTTTTTGACTATACTTCTCACACGTTTCTCCCACCATTGATTCGAAAATCATTTGTTTTTCAAAAAATTTCCAACATGCCCATTCACTCAAATTCGAATGAAAATCAGCCGTTACTGCAACCCCCTAATAGTGCAAAATTCGAACAAAAATTCTAAAAAAAAAAAATTTCCAAAGAAAATTCTTTTGAAATTTGACCCATGTATGGCTGGCCTTAGGAGGTAACGCTTCTGAGTAAAGGGCTTACTATGTTTTATACTGTGCCTAGATGAAAACAGGGCACCGTGTTAAGGCTGAACCACATGGGAGATTTTAACCCTCTTGTTAACCACTTTAGCCCCAGAAGGTTTTACTGCCTTCCGGACCAGAGCACTTTTTACAATTCGGTACTACGTCGCTTTAACTGCGCAGTCATGCAATGCTGTACCCAAACAAAATTTGCGTCCTTTTTTCCCCACAAGTAGAGCTTTCTTTTGGTGCTATTTGATCACCTTTGTGGGGTTTTTTTGCACTATAAACAAAAAAAGAGCGACAATTTAAAAAAAACAAACTATATTTTATACTTTTTGCTATATTAAATATCCTCAAAAGTGTTTTTAAAAAACAAATTTCTTCATCAGTTTAGGCCAATATATATTCTTCTACATATTTTTGGTAAAAAAATAAAAATCGCAATAAGCATATATTGATTGGTTTGCGCAAAAGTTATAGCGTCTACAAACTATGGGAAAGATTTATGGCATTTTTATTATTATTATTTTATTTTTAGTAGTAATGGCAGTGATCTGCGATTTTTAGCGGTATTGCGACGGACAGATTGGACACTTTTGACACATTTTTGGGACCATTGACATTTATACAGCTATCAGTGCTATAAAAATGCACTGATTACTGTGTAAATGTCACTGGTAGGGGGGTTAACACTAGCGGATGATCAAGGGGTTAAATGTGTGTTCTCTCACTGTGTTCTAACTGTATGGGGATAGGACTGAGTAGGAGAGGAAACATATCGCTGTTCCTACTTACTAGGAACAAACGACACGTCTCCGCTCCTCTGACAGCACAGGGATTTTTGTGTTTACACACACAAATCCCCATACTGGTGCTGGCGAGTGGCTGGCGGCAATCGTGACCGCCGGCCAGGCGCATCGGGTCCCCCGCAATGCAGAGGGCGCACCCTCTGGCGGCTCTTAAAGGAAACCCTGTACAGGATTTCGCACAGGGGTGCCATTCTGTCCCCGTAAATAGACGTGAGCCGGTCGGGAATCGTTAACAACTAAAATCAATATAAGGTAAATTAAACATTTGCTAAATAGTTAAAATCTTGGCACTCAGAAATTAAAATCTCATTTAGGCTCCATTCACACCTGAGCGATTTGGATCAGGGCAGAATCGCCACGATTCTGCCCTCGATTCCAGAATCACGTCAAAATGCAGAACGCGTTTGCAAAAAATCTGCCTCCACTGCATACTTACTGATAGTTTCTGCTGCTCACTCTCTGAGGTTTTCTCAAGGAGCTTCTGTTCCAGTTCTCCACACTTACTCTTGTATTGCAAGACCTGCAAATTAGGCATTATTGTTAGAACACATTTTTAATGGGTAACAACTACACATATTTTAAGGAATCTTTCAACAAGAGGAGTTGACCTCCCTCTGAAAATGTTAGTTGCCTGCCTGTCTCAGGCTTCAAGACCTTTTGAATCACTACTCTGGAATAAGCAAGCAGAAATGCAATCAGCGATGCAACTTCAAATTTTCAGAGGGAGAGATCAGCCATGGCAGCTGAAGCAGGCAAATTTTTATCAGTACAGGTTTCAGTAGGCCAAAAGTCTAAGGGCCAACATTTACAGACCCATGGGTGGGTCCAAAACACCAAATTGCAACAGATTTCGCAGAAAAGTATTACCTTGTGAAGATCAATGTAAAAAAAATATCCTAGCACTTCTAGACATCTCACTGCCTTTCAAGTGCATCTTGTGAGACTGATGGTGCATTATTATTACTGGTCTCATTCATGCATTGCGTATTTAGTATTTGAAAAAGGGTCCTTTCCTCATAACTAAGACAATATGAACATGTGGCAGTAACCAAAGTAGACAACTGTAATAAAGATGTGCCATAATATACTTTCCTGCTGCTCAAAATTACTGCAAGGTTATAATACCTTTCTACCGCATAATGCAGGGATATCAGAACTGCAAACATCAAAGCAAAATCAGACCAAATAGAGCCAGGGGATGCTGAGTTTTGTGAAATATTGTTTTCTGTATAGCTGGTGAGCTATACAGAGGGGAGCTGGTTATATTAGCCTCCTGACATCAATTTCCCAAAATGCATCTGAGCTGCCTGAACTGTTTATGAATGGGAGGTGCTGGGGATAATATTTATGTATACATATCTATATTTATCTTTACTACGAAAGATTTTTTGAACAACCTATTATATTCTTAGATATAGTTTGCAGCCACACATGGGGCTATAATTGTCTACATTTAGATGTTACTTGTATGTCCACATTAAAGACTCTAAGCCCGGTTTCACACATGTGCGGTGCGAATTGAAGCTCAGGTTTCACTGGGAAGATAAAAATCTGTTGTTCAAGGGCTTCTCTGCGTTCTAGCTGCGGATCAGTGAGCAGGGAGAGGGGGAGAGGGGGAGGTGTAGTGAGGAGAAGGAGAAAATCCTTGTTCAGAACGCAATGCATCTGCGAATCAGATGCGTTCCCATAGGAGGTAATGGGCTTGTAATTCGCACCGCAATGCCCAAAAAACGCACACGTTTTTTGTGCAATGCGCAGTGCGAATGCAACGCACATATGTGAACCAGATACATTCAAATTAATGTATTTTAAAATTTCCTGCGAACTGGATGCGGTGTAAGCCACATTTAATTCGCATAGGCGTGAACCCGGGCTAAGGCCACAGATTTACACACACTCACCCACCTACAAAGTTAACAGATTTACAGTTATGAACATTATTATACACTCAGCGCAATTCAAATAACACTACATAGATGATTAAATGTTTGTTTGACAGAAAAAAAATCAACCAATTTATTTAATTTTGGATTCAGATAAGAGAATAATTGTTTATTTGTTAAAAAAAAAAAAAAAAAGTAAGACAACTGTACAAAGTTCTTTTTAGTGTAGTGTATTTTTTAATATGATCACTCAGAGCAATAAGAGCACTTAAGATAATATGTGGCACTTCTCTTAACATGTACCCATATGTCTACCCCCTGTTAAGCTACATTGATTTTTTTGGAGACTGCAATCCATTCTCAAGAACACTAAAGGCAACAAGAATTGGGAGTTGGACCTTTCTATCTATGCTTTTGTAACAAGCTGTTGGGGCTGATTTATATGTGTGTTGCGCTACATTACTCAACGTAGTCCCAATGCAATAACAAGCTGAAATCCATTTTTTCCAATAGGCTTAGTTTACACTAATGCAACACTAGCAATAAAATAAAGCATGATGGGTGTGAAAGAGGTTATACCTGTCTGGCCAATGTTTTTTGGAGTACCAGTGTTCAATTCCTACTGAAGGCTGTAACCCAATTGTTTCTGAATTACTAAATCCTGTGCTTTTTCATGAACGACAAACAAAAACTTCTTGCCCATACTGTATATACACTTTAAATTTGTAGATAAAAGTTTAAAGCTTTCAGCCGGAATGGCACTTTTCTTAACAAGAAAGCAACATGTGTCTACCACCTGTTGAGCTACATTGATTTTTATGGGGACTGCAATCCACTCTCTAGAACACTGTAGCCAACATTTCTGGGAGTTGAATCTTTCCATTTTTGCTTATGCAACAATTAAGAGAAATCCTGATTCGATTCCATGCTGCTGGGGCTAATTCACACTGTGGGAGTTATTTATTAAAGGCAAATCCACTTTGCACTACAAGTGCAAACTACAAGTGCAAAGTGCACTTGAAATTGCACTTGGAAGTGCAGTCGCTGTAGATCCGAGGGGGACATGCAAGGAAAATAAAAAACAGTATTTTAGCTTGCACGTGATTGGATGATAAAATTAGAAGAGCTTCCCCTCATTTCAGATCTACCGCTCAGATTTACAGCGACTGCACTTCCAAGTGTACTTTCAGTGCAATTTCGAGTACACTTTGCACTTGTAGTTTGCACTAGTAGTGCAAAGTGGATTTGCCTTTTGTAAATAACCCCTTATGTGTGTTGAGCTACCTTGTCCGACATAATTCCAATGCAATAACAAGATGAAATTCATTGTTTTCAGTAGACTTAGTTCACACCAACAGAACACATTGCGTTGGTGTGCACATTTAGAAAATAAAACATGCTGCATGCAGTACAAAGTGTTACAACTTATGGTGTGCTGCAACACATGTTAAGGGTCTATTCACATCTAGGCACCAATACAATGCATTAAAAAAATGCACATCAATGCAATATATAAAAAAAAGCTCATATCAACTTACATCAACTCAGGTGCATTCAATGCATATTATGTGAGCTAAATGCTAATCAGACATATTAATGCTAACAGACATGGTGTAAATCCAACCTTAAATTGATGACCCTAAATCAAGGTTGGACTGCATCGTTCCCAAAACAGAAGATATACATTGCAAATCTCTCATCTTTCATGTGATCAATCAGTCAATAGCATAATTATAAGTGCTAATCTCCTTCAGAAATACAACTGTGATAATTTTCCGATGTATTTCAGAGTGAGCAATAGTAGTAAAACATAAACTGGTATTTTATTTTCAAAGTTACAGCTAAGGAGAAAGTTATGGAAACTGTCATGTAGTTTGGAATGATTACAGCAGGACCGTTATTATTCACCCATATCAATATTATTTATGATTTGGGGAACATAATATAAATCTTTTCAGATATAGCAGGAAACGATGAACTAGAGAATCACTCAGCACCAACGAGGGCTCATTGTTTATTCTGGTGGAAATATGCTGATCCATGGTGACCACGTCGAATGATATGCCTCTAGCTTGGATATTAAAGTGTATGAAATCTTTTCCATGCTTTATATCCATCTTATTAAAATTTAGCTAGTGTGAAAGAGGAGGGCAACAGCAACAAAATACCAGAAGACACACAGAACAAAAGAATAAAATTTGGGGGCAACCTGCAGCTCAAAAAACTCCCTGAAGCACCTCATGTCCAAAGCTGGCATCAGATAAGGCTTGGAAAATCCACCTTGTAAAACTTACAGAACATGTGAACAGAACAGCTGTCTTAAAATCTGGAAAAAAGTTTCCCCATACAGTACTGAAGCACTCACCAATCTAGTAGGGAGCGCTTAGACAAAAAAAATTTGTGGAGTGAGAAGTTGGTTCCTCATTGCGTTGAGCATCAGGGATGACAAAAAGAAAGGCAGTCTTTCTAATGGCAGCAGTGATTAAAAGGTGACCATGCACAGCATGAACTACATCGAGACAGTATGGGATGTATGGGAGCCAGAGGGACAGAAGAATAATGTCCTGGTTGAGACAAAATGCCGAAACCATCTAAGGACAAAAAAACCCTCTAGGCCTCAATACCACCTTTTTCTTGTGTAGAACCAAATAGGGCTCTTTACAGGACAAGGCCACCAGCTCAGACACAAGCCTTGTAGAGGCAATGGCAACAAGGAACATAATCTTGTAAGTATATCTGCAAACATCTCATAATAAAACACAATAACAGTGCATTGAATTATTATGTTTATTATGAGATGTATTAAATTCACATTCCATCAATTGTATAAGGATAGCGCACTTGAGAATATTTATTTGTCTACTTAGTTACACATCCTACCCAGATTGGTGTTTTTGATGCAGCGGTCCTCAATTTTTAATTATAATTGAGTTTTTCACTTGGTTAATAATCACTAAGTGGATAGGGTGATTGATTTGCAATATTATTAAAAAAACTTTTATTTCAGTAAGCGCACAAATATATTTTTGGTTATAAATATCTGCAAACATACTGTAAGTTGATGGGCAAGTCAAGACATTTGTTTGAAGTATAACTGAAGTCCTCAAAGAAAAACTAATGCTAGGAGTTAAAAGTTAAAAGAGACATGGAAATTCTATTTGGCCATCAAATATCTTCCCTGGACACCTAGCAATTACTTGTTTTCTGTGTACATGCATCATGCAATGTAAATCTAGGCTCGTTCTCAGCATGCGCAGGAGTTACATCATCAGTGACCACCCAATGGCCGATGAGCAGCAATGTAGGCCCTAGAAGTAGCAGTAGAAAAGATGGTGGGGGAGGGGGATAGAGCAGGGACAGCTAGCCTAGATCTGTCATCACAAGACAGCCCCCTATCCAGAACACACATACAATCAGGGGATATCTCATTTCTGCTTTACACTTTGCAGAAGATCTGTACCAGTTGTAAAAAAGATGTTCCATTTAAATTTTATTTTGACTACTGACCATTTTTATCATGAATACTAATTCTCCATATTTATATTGTAGTTACTAGACATAATTACTAACTCTCTTTAAACGTATCATGTGTACTGAGACTCTATAACGTTATCATGATTACAGGTCATCTATTTTTCTATCATATGAGGTTATCTGGTAAATTATCACCATTTTATTGTGAGTGCGGAGACTCCATAAACTTTTATCATAACTGCTCGTCATGACTGATCGTCAATTTTCTCTTCATTATAATTTATCATACCATCAAATTCCCAGATTTTCTATCTCATTATAATTTCCATTGTATCTTAGCATAATTGTTAATCTTGGTCAAATCAATGTACATCCAAATATGAACAGTTATAAAACAAAATTTCAAACATGAGTGGCTACCTTATTCTGCAATCTTTGTACTAGCTGAGCTTGCCTCTGCTGCCCCTCCTGGTAGGCTGCCAGTTTACGTTTATAAGCCATCTCCTCTTCCTGGAAGCGCCTTCTCAGTTCTGCAACCGTTTCACTTTCTCCAGATCTCATCATCTGTTCCAGCTGTCAAGAGGTTCACAGAACATAAACACGTTTGCAAAATGAACATATCTAAATCACGGAATAGATATCTTTATTGGCAGTAATGGTAGAAAATGCAACTTTACAATGTATTTAAAAAAAGAAGATTACATAAAAACGTTATGTATGTATCTAATAAGTGTGCATGTGTACATAAATAACAGAATCCTATTGTACTGCTCTGATTTTGTGGGTATATCATAGACTAGACAGCAAAATCATTGTGTATTTTATGGTGGAAGACAGAAATCACAGAAAACCAATTATTTCTCTGAAGTACACAGGTGATACAAGGACACTGATGGGGATGATTTACTAAAGCAGTAGTGCATGTTTATTTTGGGGTAAATTTTCACTTAGCTTAATGAAGCTGTGCTGACTTCAATCATCCAATAATGTGTAAGCAAAAATTATTTTTTTTTGCAAATTGAAAAATTCTTTGCAAAGTGAATTTTCACCTAACTTCACCTCATTCACTAAGCTAAGGGAAAATTAACTTTGCAAAGTAAACATGCACTAGAAAGATTGGATTGAATAAAAATGTCAAATGAAACCCAAAAATACTGCTTCTACTGTAGGAGGAGGCAGTGAGATCAGGAGTGCCAAGCTGCAAACAAATATATATGTTCCCGTTATGCAGTAATGACTAGTAACAGTAATCTAGTCGGGAGATCAGAAAATCCCACCTGGTTTGCGTCCATATTATTATTATTATTATTATACAGGATTTATATAGCGCCAACAGTTTACGCAGCGCTTTACAACATTAGGGAGGACAGTACAAGTACAATACAATTCAATACAGGAGGAATCAGAGAGCCCTGCTCGTTAGAGCTTACAATCTAGGAGATGAATGTTTGATGTGGAAACCTGCTTTATTCATGTTAATTTGGGGGGAAAAAAATATGAAAAAGTCTGAAAAAATTTAACAACATAGTGAATTGAAAAAACGCTAAAGTAGAAGTAAAATGAATGACAATCACATTTTTTTAGTACTGCTGAACTTCCAGTCTCTTTGCAGCTACTTCATGTCTACGTACATGCAGACCAGAGTTGGTTGCATGGTATTTCTCAGGACAGGTTTTCTGATGGTGACAAGAGTGAACCATGCCTGCTTTATGTGTGCTAAGATGGCCACTAGTAGTCTCTATCAAGCGCCTGTGTGACAGGGTGACAACACAGAAGAACAGTTGGGAGATCTAAACAAGGTCCTTCATAGCATGATCACCTGGTATTGTTTTAACAAAAGCAGCAGTTTTTTTTAACAGGTTTTATTTAGGAGAGATGTACACCATTAGAAACAAGATGTAACATGGAACTATATTCCATCAGCTTAATATTACACAATGGTAGTAATACAAGATACAGAAGACTCTGTTACGTTATAAAGAACAAGCTAGGCATCATAATACAATCTCATGAAAGGAATAGGAAGTTGTTGTCATACCCAATTCTGGGAACATCTCTAAAATGTTTCTTTTATTTTTGAAGGTTAACAAAAAGCCCTGCAAAAAACTCTGGGCTCAACCAGGGGTCGGGAAAAAGTAGGGTCAGAGGATGAGGGAACCTAAAGAAAGGGAGGATACGCTCCTCGTGGAGGGGATACCAGACCGAGAAGGGCCAAAGACGATGAACAAAACAGGGAGAAAGGGGGGGGAGGGAAGTGGAAAGTAAAGGGGAAGGGAATAAGGGAAGAAAAAGAGTCATTTCCCTCTTAAGCCCCCACCTTCCATCCAAGTGACCCGGGGAGCACTTTTGGGTTTGGACGGAGCCCCTGTTACCAAGGGCCGCAGTAAGATCTTTCATCGCTTGGATATCGTTCACTCTGGCAAACCATTGTTTTAGGGTTGGCGGGTTAGTATGTTTCCTGGAACTCAAAATACAAGCCTTAGTGGCATTCAGCAGATAGATTACTAGCGATTTCTTGTACCTCTTTTGAGACATGGGCGTAAGGTGGAATAAAAAGCAGCAGATTTAAAAGCATTGAAAATGATTTTTGAAATTGATGGTAAAGCATATATGAGATTTTAACAATTGTTAAAGTTTCAAGTGGTTGTAAACCTCAGATACGAAATATGAACCCTCTATAGTGAGTACTTTTCTCAATTAAGAGCAGTGAGTGTCATTTCTGCTTCATTCCTCTGCTATCAACATGAATCAATTCTGACAAGTTTTTCTGACTCCAAAAGAAAAAAGGTGACGGGGGGGGGGGGGGAGCTCCAGCTGATTGACAGCTTCGGCTCTGTTTCTGTGTGCTGTGTGAAGGGAGTGTGTCCCTTCCCTCCAAGCAGGGATGCCATCAGGGGGGTACAGCTGTTACAATTGTAAGGGGCCCCGGGGCCCGAGGGGCCCACCCGGGCCAGAAGAAGGCAGGACGGGTGAAGGGGATCCGTGCTGTGCTGTATAGAAACGATCCCACAGTTTCTGCAGTTCCCATGTCATTGATTTTAGACATAGAGCTCTTTACTGCCACCTCTGGCTACTATGTGCATGTGCACCCCTCTTGTGACAATGATCTGCCTGTACTATGCTTCTCAGCAACATGTCAGCTTTGTAAAAACGAGCTGGGACCAGGTAGGAAGCTACAAATAGGGGCTGTGAAGGAAAGGGAGGTGGGCCGTTTGTATACAGGGAGGGGCCAGAGGCTTGTGTATATACAGATTTGTGTATGTGGGACTGCCATATATGCAGGTGTGTGTGTGTGGGGAGGGGTGCTGACATATATACAGGTGTGTGTGGGGGGGCACTGACATATATACAGGTGTGTGTGCGGGGGGGCATATACAGGTGTGTGAGGGGGTGCTGACATATATACAGGTGTGTGTGGGGGGTGGCTGACATATATACAGGTGTGTGGGGGGTGGCTGACATACAGTGGGGATGGAAAGTATTCAGACCCCCTTAAATTTTTCAGTCTTTGTTATATTGCAGCCATTTGCTAAAATCATTTAAGTTATTTTTTTTTTCCTCATTAATGTACAAACAGCACCCCATATTGACAGAAAAACACAGAATTGTTGACATTTTTGCAGATTTATTAAAAAAGAAAAACTGAAATATCACATGGTCCTAAGTATTCAGACCCTTTTGCTGTGACACTCATATATTTAACTCAGGTGCTGTCCATTTTTTCTGATCATCCTTGAGATGGTTCTACACCTTCATTTGAGTCCAGCTGTGTTTGATTATACTGATTGGACTTGATTAGGAAAGCCACACACCTGTCTATATAAGACCTTACAGCTCACAGTGCATGTCAGAGCAAATGAGAATCATGAGGTCAAAGGAACTGCCTGAAGAGCTCAGAGACATAGTTGTGGCAAGGCACAGATCTGGCCAAGCTTACAAAAAACATCGGCTGCACTTAAGGTTCCTAAGAGCACAGTGGCCTCCATAATCCTTAAATGGAAGACGTTTGAGACGACCAGAACCCTTCCTGGAGCTGGCCGTCCGGCCAAACTGAGCTATCGGGGGAGAAGAGCCTTGGTGAGAGAGGTAAAGAAGAACCCAAAGATCACTGTGGCTGAGCTCCAGAGATGCAATCAGGAGATGGGAGAAAGCTTGAGAAAGTCAAACATCACTGCAGCCCTCTACCAGTTGGGGCTTTATGGCAGAGTGGCTCAGTGCAAGACACATGAAAGCCCACACAGAGTTTGCTAAAAAAAACACCTGAAGGACTCCAAGATGGCGAGAAATAAGATTCTCTGGTCTGATGAGACCAAGGTAGAACTTATTGGCCTTAATTCTAAGCGGTATGTGTGGAGTAAACCAGGCACTGCTCAACATCTGCCCAATACAGTCCCAACAGTGAAGCATGGTGGTGGCAGCATCATGCTGTGGGGGTGTTTTTCAGGTGCAGGGACAGGAAGACTGGTTGCAATTGAGGTAAAGATGAATGCGGCCAAGTACAGGGATATCCTGGATGAAAACCTTCTGCAGAGTGCTCAGGATCTCAGACTGGGTCGAAGGTTTACCTTCCAACAAGACAATGACCTTAAGCACACAGCTAAAATAACGAAGGAGTGGCTTCACAACAACTCCGTGACTGTTCTTGAATGGCCCAGCCAGAGCCCTGACTTAAACCCAATTGAGCATCTCTGGAGATACCTAAAAATGTCTGTCCACCAACGTTTACCATCCAACCTGACAGAACTAGAGAGGATCTGCAAGGAGAAATGGCAGAGGATCCCAAAATCCAGGTGTGAAAGACTTGTTGCATCTTTCCCAAAAAGACTCATGGCTGTATTAGATCAAAAGGGTGCTTCTACTAAATACTGAGCAAAGGGTCTGAATACTTAGGACCATGTGATATTTCAGTTTTTCTTTTTTAATAAATCTGCAAAAATGTAAACAATTCTGTGTTTTTCTGTCAATATGGGGTGCTGTGTGTACATTAATGAGGAAAAAAATTAACTTAAATGATTTTAGCAAATGGCTGCAATATAACAAAGAGTGAAAAATGTAAGGGGGTCTGAATACTTTCCGTCCCCACTGCATATACAGGTGTGTGGGGGGGTGGCTGACATATATACAGGTGTGTGTGGGGGGGGGGGCGCTGACATATATACAGGTATGTGTGGTGGGGGCTGACATATCTACAGGTGAGTGTGTGTGGGGGGAGGGTGCTGACATATATACAGGTGTGTGTGAGTGGGGGGGGCGCTGACATATATACAGGTGTGGGGGGGGGGCTGACATATATACAGGTGTGTGGGAGGGTGGCTGACATATATACAGGTGCATGTGGTGGGGGGGCACTGACATATATACAGGTGTGTGTGGTGGGGGCTGACATATATACAGGTGTGTGTGTGTGTGTGGGGGCGCTGACATATATACAGGTGTGTGGGGGGGCGACGACATATATACAGGTGTGTGTGTGTGTGGGGGGGGGGTGGCTGACATATACACAGGTGGGTGTGGGGGGGAGCTGATATATATATATATATATATATATATATATATATATATATATATATATATTTATGGTTGGAGCCCTATGTCCGATATGGACATAGATAACATTTGTAGTTAACATAAAACTTACCATCGGAAATAGACCTGGAAGTGTGGACTTACCATATGAAATGGACCTGAAAGTGTGCCTTGGTCTAATGGCCGGTATGCCAAAATAAGGGGGCATACCCTGGTTTAAGAAATGATTTTTCTGTAAGAGAAATGAATGAAATGAATAGTTGAGAAATGCTGTGAAATGGGGATGGGAGGGTGGGTATCGCGCACAGGAAACCGACAAGCACCACAGGTGAGCGGGCTGCTTAAATACCCCCCGGGCTCCTCCCATAAATTCAGGCCACCATACTGGCCTTCCTACTTATGGTTGGAGCCCTATGTCCGATATGGACATAGATAACATTTGTAGTTAACATAAAACTTACCATCGGAAATAGACCTGGAAGTGTGGACTTACCATATGAAATGGACCTGAAAGTGTGCCTTGGTCTAATGGCCGGTATGCC
The DNA here is from genome assembly GCA_037952925.1 of Lithobates clamitans. Taxonomy (NCBI): domain Eukaryota; kingdom Metazoa; phylum Chordata; class Amphibia; order Anura; family Ranidae; genus Lithobates; species Lithobates clamitans. The sequence continues at coordinate 5,015,538 of JBBGZY010000578.1, forward strand.
AAAATAAGGGGGCAAAAACATTCAGGTAGGGGTATAATATTTAATTGGTTTTCAGGTATTCATTGAGCCAATTTGGAGAATGCCTGTGCCATCTCTACTTGAGGATTGGGTATATACCGGGCGAAGCAGGCTGATTTGCCTCTGCCTAGTCTTTTGATGATGTGGTCTGGAAACCCATGGCGGGATGCTGCGGAGGCTGCTCCGATGCGGAAGGAGTGTCCGGAGTACTGACTGGGGTTAAGGTGAAGATTGCGGAGAAGTAATCTTATGTGTTTTACAAACTGACAGGCGTTTCAGGGTTTAACTGGGAATGGTAGAAGAGGACTGGTGTCCAATTGTTCAGGCAGGAGTGAGAGGAGACGATTAAGTACGGTGACTGGACACTAGCTGTTATTGGTTCTGTAGAGGTGAATGTCCACTCCAGAGCCTGTTTGCTAAGTTTAGAAACCTCGAAGTGAAGGATGAAATGGTCTTGATGGCGAAGCAAGTGCCGTCTGCACAATACTTGGTCTGTGGGTTTGTTATGGGTGAATTCGCCAGGTCGCCAGAACCCGTAGTAAGCCAAATATATGGCTGCTTGTAGGACCGTGCTGGGCAGCAGACCGAATGGCGAAGTAGCCAGAATAGTCGACATATCCCTGAAGATGGGCCCTGTAATGGGTAAGCGCTTGGTGCTGATCACTGGTTGTTGTTTCTGAATGCCCCTTAGGATGGCTCGTATAGCGTGTGATCAGAACAGTGAAGATTATGTGGGTCTTCCAGGGTCACGAAATGTTGTACGCCGGCTAGGTATAGTCGAATGGTATTGTAAGATAAGGCCAGCTGAGTGTGGCAGTATGAAATGAAGGCCAGTACCTGTTTGACATCTGTTGGTCCTTTACAGCAGGATGTGAGAATTTATTGAACGCCTTCCAAGCTGTCTGGTAGGCTTTGAGTGTATTATGAGAGAGTGAGTGATTGATGAGCTGCGTTGCTCCTTGTAAATGTTGAACTAGTCCAGGGTCAGTTGTGACCAGACAGGGATAGGGGCCGACACTGGATCGGCTCCGGGAACCTGTTTGAAAGAGGAGTAGTTAAAACGTGACAGTGCGTCAGCGGCTAATTGTATCTGCCTGGAATAATGCACAGTGTATGTTAAACTGATGCTGTAAGGACAGTTGTACCAATCTGTGCAGGAAGGACATGACTGCTAGGGACTTGGACCTGCCTTTGTTGATGATGTCTGCCGTGGCCTGATTGTGGTGATGAAGATTACTGTTTGCCCTGTCCAATGGTGACCCCAGAGTTGTGCAGCTGCCACTATGGGATAGAGTTCAAAGAGGGAAGATGTTTGAATAAAGCTGGGTATCAACAGTATCTGTTGAGGCCAGGATCCTGAAAACCAATGATGGCCAAAAATTGCCGCGAAACCTGTGGTGGCTGCAGCGTCTGTCACCACCTGGGGTGACAGGGCCGAAACCATGGTTTAATAGGGATATACCATTCCAGGCGGACCGGAATTCGTCCCACATAGATAGGTCCGCTATTGCTGCAGAGTCTAGATTTAAGATCTGATCGGGGTCTTGTGTTTCTGGCAGGAATCTCAGCAGGCGTGACACGAAGGTGCGGCCTTGTGGAATAATTCGCCTGGCGAAATTCAGCATTCCCAGGAGAGATTGCAACTGCTTCTTGGTACACCCCTTGGTGTGGGTGAAATTGTGAAGGACCGCCCTAATGCGGGTTAGTTTGTCGAGGGGAAGACTGGCTTGCATAGCGCAGGTGTCTAAGTTGACCCCGAAAAAGGTGATGTTGTGTGCTGGGCCTTCTACTTTGTGCTCGGCGATGGGAACATTGAGTTTCCCGAATATCGCTCTGAGTTTGTCGAGGTCTCCTGGGGGCTTGCTGGGAGGTTCTATTGGTAGGAAGTCATCCAGGTAATGGATGACTTCTTGGCACTGAGCCTTGTGTAACAGTATCCAAGCAAGGGACTGAGCGAATGTGTCGAAGAGCCAAGGGCTACTCTTTGAACCGAACGTCAGTTTTGTGGCAAAATAATATGCCTCCTTCCACTTGATGCCATGCCAGCACCAAAGGTATGGGGGGATAGGCAGGAGCTTAAAGGCATCCGAGATGTCGGCTTTGGAAAGCCATGCACCTGTACCTGCTTTGATGACTGCTTGTATCGCCAAGTCTACGGAGGAATACTTTAGGAAGAATTCTTTGGAGGGAATTGAGACTGGGGATGTGGGAAGAATGAGGTGCAGACAGGTCGTACACCCAACGTAATTTATTTGTGAATTTTGCCCTTGACAAGCCCCAATAGGGCTGACTCTCCAAGTGCTGAAAGGGGGCTGAGTGAAAGGGCCTATAACGTACTCTCGGTCTACTTCTGCTTGTAAGAGCCGATCTATGGCTTGTTCGTCGATGGCTGCTGAACGAAGATTCCCACATTCGTACGTACTGTGGGGTAGTGAAATGAGGCCGGTGTGAACGCCTACTGTAAAGCCCTGAATAAGGTAGGTGGCCAGAGAGGGGGTGGGATGTGAGGTGAGGTAGAGTCTTAGCCATAAGACGTTGATCCGGCTTAGTCATGCCCTCTTCTGTTGTTTGACTTCGCACCAGTTCCTTGGGTGCGCTCTTTGGCATAAGGTGCAGATGTGGAGTAGGCGGCACTGACTGAAGTTGCAGGACCCATAATTGTAATTATTGCAGATGGCTGCCCCTCCCACGGTTCGGACTGGGCGTCCGAATTTGTCCACCTGAGGCGTTTGTTCAGGGGCCGACTGACCCTGAGTGCACCGGAGGTAGAGGGAAATTCAAAAGGACGTTTGATAGTCGCATTGGCGCACCAGGTGGCAGTGTGGGTGGAGGACTGGCAAATCGCACACAGGGGTGAGCGTAAGCCGGCAAAATGGCGGCAGAAGAGCTCTGTGTCCATGAGACTCCAATTTGTTGTTGTTTGGAACTGTGTGAGTCTGGCTGCAGCCTTTGCGGAAAAGGAACAGTGGTAGTCGTAAAAGGAAAATCCTCCATACTTGTAGCCCAAGTCTACTACCGTATGGAGGTACAAATCCAGCTCTTCCCTTCTGCTGGGGGCGGCTGAGCATAGGACGTCTCTCAGCACGCCAAAGGCCAAGGTGAATTCTGGGACAGATAACTTGCGGTTCAGTCTGGGGTCTTTGGTTTTAAGGACCACCGATATGTCCCCCCATGAGTAGGCCTTATTTTTTGCCAGATCGTGCACAGAAATAAGGAGAGAGGCCTGGTTGACATCCCTGCCGTCCAAAATGTCCTACCCGATGCTGGTTGGAACCAGATGGGAGGGGTAGACAATGGGGCTCCAGCCTGTGGTACCTGTAGAAAGGGGTGTTGAGGTTTGGGTTGCGGTTGGGTCGGGGACAGCCGCGGTCGGTCGAGCCTCCAGGAGTGCCACCCTGGTTTGCACGTCTGAGACCGAGGTAGACAGGGACGACACCATTGTGTGAAGTTGTGCGATGGCTGAAGATATTTGACTGAAGGGATGCCTGTTGGGTACTGGGTCCTGCTGTTGGTGGGGGAAAAAGGAGCTTGAACAGCTCGCCATTCCTCGCTGCGGCGGGGAAGGGCACACCTCTGTGTCTTAGCTCCGCCGTCAGTTTGGGGATAGTCCATCCCCTGAGGAACTGCACGCTGCCGCTCTCTGAGACCGGGGAAGGTGACAGAGGGGCCATGAAGTCTTAGCTGCCGGCCTGTGACATGGTTGATCTGATGAGACTATCCTGCCTTTGAGCTCGTATATTTTTTTATTTTTTATTTTTTTGGTTGACTGCAACCTATCGGGGGTGATATGAATTTCAAGTTTTTCCTTGATTCCTTGAGTCATACTTACCCAACTTATTTCTTGCCATTTTTTTTTTTTTTTTTTTTACCTGGGGGGATATCGTCCAACCTGGTGCAGGGTGGACCTACTGACTCTGACTGACCTAAAGGAAAATGAAGGTGATAATTCGTGAAGCGTTTGCTGACTTCCTTGAAGCAATGACTTGTATGGTGCTTGCAACCTTGTGACAATGAAATGATTTTGAAATGTTTGCCTTGATAATGAAATGAATGAACTCCATGACAGAGGTCCGGCCCGGTCGTGTCGTGACTGATCCGACCGTGAACCGGGCTCTGGAGCATGTACTGAAATGAGGCAACTGAAAAACATTGGTGCACACCGGGACGAATCGGTGCCTGTTTGATGCATCTGGATTCGAATCGGAGCGCAGTATGAAATGAAATGAGAGAAATGTTTACCTTGACCGAGGCTCGAATTGGTTGTGCCGTATTTTTCGACTGGCAACGAACCGAGCTCTGGTATAGGTATAGATATGGCCGAAACAAGTGAGGCATTCCGTGACGAATCGGTGCATCTCAGATGCGACTGGTTTCGAAACGGTGATGCGCTGTGGGAGTGAAATGGTAGTAATTGCATGACAGAGATGCGGATCAGTCGCCCGATATCTGCGACTAGCTATGATCCGGACTCTGGAGCATGTTTCAGAAATGAGGCCGAGCCCTGGGGCACGCCGTAACGAATCGGTGCATGGAGGATGCGACTGGATTCGAAGCGGAGCGCGGTAAGTGCAGGTGTAACATATCGTTTGCCATGACGGAGGCGCGAATCGGTCGTGCTGTTGTAGCGACTGACTACGAATCGGACTCCGGAGCATGTACTGAAATGTGGCCAATCCTGGGGCACGCCGAGACGAATCGGTGCATTTCCATGCAACTGAATTCATGTCGGAACGTGATACGTGGTAATGAAATGATAACCATGACAGAGGTACGAATGACTGATAATAACGAGACTCTGGAGCATGTACTGAAATGAGGCCGTGACTACTGGGGCACACCGGAGCGAATCGGTGCATCTTTTAGGTGCGACTGGATTCGAATCGGAGCGCGGTAGGTGACTGAAATGAGAAATGATTGAAATGATTTGAAATGTTAGAAATGAGTTTAGAAATGTTTCAGAAATGAGAAATGATTGGTATCGAACTGACTTGATTCGATAGATTTGCGAATCGCGACTCGCTATGGCTGTCTACAGACGTATATTAAAAAATTTCCGACATACTAGAAATGAAGCGACGTCTGCGTCGCGGTGGTTGATTCGGGTAAGGCGAAATGGTAACATAACGATAGTACGAGTGATATACATTGCGGTTACGTTTGTGAAATGCGAGTGATACGTAATTTGAAATCACGGTTCAGTGACATGATATGAAAACGTAAAAACAAAGTCCGACGGGACCCTACCTGCGACAGCCAAGCCAGACGCGTGTTACGAACTACGAAACAGTAAACACGGACTTCGAAAGTTTAAGCACGGAAACAACGAATACGAGAACTTGCGAGGCAAGAACTTGCGGACGCTGGTATTCGAATCGTCGGCCTAGTGACGTATATCGCACACAGGAAACCGACAAGCACCACAGGTGAGCGGGCTGCTTAAATACCCCCCGGGCTCCTCCCATAAATTCAGGCCACCATACTGGCCTTCCTACATATATATATATATATATATATATATATATATATATATATATATATATATATATATATATATATATATATATATATATATATATATACAGGTTTTTGTGTGTGGGGGGTTGAAATATATACAGGTGTGTGAGGGGGGGCTGACATATATACAGGTGCCTGAGGGGCTGACATATATACAGGTGTGTGTGAGGGGGGCTGCAATATATATATATAGGTGTGTGTGTATGGGGGGCTGACATATATACAGGTGTGTGTGAGGTGGGCTGCCATATATACAGGTGTGTGTGTGGGGGGGGCTGCCATATATACAGGTGTGTGGGTGTGTGGGTGGCTGACAAATATACAGGTGTGAGGGGGGCTGTTAAATATACAGGTTTGGGGGGGGGGGGGGCGGACAAATATACAGGTGTGAGGGGCCTAAAAATTTCTGATGGCTGCCCTACCTCCAATCATCTGTCAGAGCTCTCCTCACTGAGCTCTGCAAAGTCTAACTTCAGCTCTCCGTCCCCTTTTTTCTGAACTCTCAGACAAGCTTTAAAAGTCATGCCGCGTACACACGGTCGGACTTTTCAGCTACAAAAGTCCAACGGACGCTGACGGACTAAAGCTGGCTGGTAATCCGATCGTGTGTGGGCTTCTCCGGACTTTCAACGTACTTTTTTAGCCTCAAATCCGACGTACTTTAGATTTGAAACATGCTTCAAATCTTTACGTCGTAACTACGACGGACCCCGAAGTCCGCTCGTCTGTATGCTAGTCCTACAGACAAAAACCCACGCTAGGGCAGCTATTGGCTACTGGCTATCAACTTCCTTATTTTAGTCCGGTGTACGTCATCACGTGCAAATCCGTCGGACTTTTGTGTGGTCGTGTGTAGGCAAGTCTGTTCGTTAGAAAGTCTGCCGCAAGTCCGCCGAAAGTCCGCCGAAAGTCCGCCGGAAGTCCACCGGAAGTCTGTCGGACAGGCTGTCGGACTTTTGTAGATGAAAAGTCCGACCGTGTGTACGGGGCATCAGACTTTGAACAGATGTAGAAAAGAGAAGATAGACAAATACAACTTATGTAGGAGGGTTTGTTTCATCTCTGTGTATCACCTGAGGCCAGTCACTTCACTGGGTATATTTTAGGGCTCTTTCACATGATCCGCCCCGTGAACATCCGCTTGCTCAGCGGGGATCGCCGCTGAGCAGGCAGATGACAGGTCCGTCGCTGACCTGTCAGAGCGTCGCTCTCCCTTATGGGGGATTGGGTGATGACGGACCGTAGAGTCCGGCATCACCAGATCCGATAACGGATGGAAAAGTAGGTTTTTCCTCCGTTACACTTTTTCGGATCGGAGCGGGTCAGATGTCAGCGGACATGTCACCGCTGACATCCGACGCTCCATAGACCTCCATGGAGTGTCCGTTCAGGTCCGCCTAACAAACTGACAGGCGGACCTGAACGGACAGTCCGTGGGAAAGAGGCCTAAGGGTTTACAACCACTTTAAAGGCCATTCCACTGTTTTCCTATATCTTTTAATAGTAAGATCTGTCCCATAATTCCTGGCTCTTAGGTATTCCAACTCACTTTGGAATTTTGGGGTTTTCACTGCTCTTTTTTTATTTTCCTGTACTTGAAGATAAATTAAAAATACAACAAGGAAAGTGGGACTTCTACTTATTATGGCAAGTGAGCAGACCCAGGAACTCTGGCAATGATAATTTACTGCTAAAGTTGCCCACACACATAAGAAACTATTAGGTGATCTAACTCTCTGGTATTACCAAAAAAGCGTTGAGTGACTCTTTAAGGAAAGTTCCTTCTCTGGCATCCCTTTATGGAAAATTAGAGATAGCACCATGTCTATGGTGACATAAATGTTTCTAGAAAAGACAGCTGAATATTGGAAGTTACATTTCTCATGAAACAAATGGTGCTATATATGTCTTTTGTAAGCATTCCCCTATATGTACTGTGCTATGTAAACAGAATAACACATGGCAAAAGGTTTAGTATTTTTCATGCTAACATTTGGAAGGGATCTGTAGGAGTGGCTGCTCCAGAGAGAATTCTGCTGCTCACACACTGTGGCCCCTGTTATAAGGCTATGCTAACTCACTATCCTTTTAGTTCCATGAATGCTGAATGAGCAAGTCACTGTGTGGAGTAACTGGTCCCCAGGGGATCACATCAACCTGACTCAATCGCAAAGTACTGGGATAAAAAGGCATAACTGACTTGTTATTTTCTTGTTGATAGAACCTTTTTGTTGTTTCTCTGAAAACATTTAGAACATAGACCTAAAACACGTGCATTAAATGCATCAATGCATTCAAGAAAATGTCATTTCTTAAATTTACACCAAATAAGATGTAAAATCTTCATCTTATTAAATAATTCTATTACATATTTTTTACTATTTGCTATTTATGGTAGAACAGTGGCATATTGTTAAATCTTCTCTTTTGCATTACTAGACATTTTGGACTGCATAGAGGATGTTTCCTGCAAATCATCTGCAAGTCAACTGTTTGTAGGAATATTTGTCCTGCACAATGACAGCATTATTTCAAAAACAGGCAACAGTGTCAGCCTTCTGTATTGTGTATAGACAGTCCTCTAGATTTGTGTACATCTGGAAATGAATTACAATAAACAGTGTTTCTGATGCGCTGAGTAAGGCCGATTGTCAGAAAAACGCATTGCACACAGAAATTTTCAAAATGTTATTGTTGCCACACTTACGCTGCTTTTGCATTGTCTAATCACAGGACGGCCAGACCTGTCAATTTAAGTAAGCAGGTCTTCTCACTGCGCCTGACAGAACATTTTTTTAATAAAAATAACAAGCAGGGCCCTCTGATTCCTCCTGTATTGAATTGTATTGTACTTGTACTGTCTGCCCTATGTTGTAAAGCGCTGCGTAAACTGACGGTGCTATATAAATCCTGTATAATAATAATAAAACACAATAACTGTTCCTCTATAATGCAGCATGCATTATCCCAAGAATAGCTAGAGCAGCCTCTGATTTCTCAAGAACCCTAGAGTTCCTCTAGGGGTAACCAGGGTTCTTTGAGCAGTATCAGATGAAACTATTGTCTGATGGTGCCTGCATACGGTAGTTCTGGCACCATGATTTAGAAGACCCACAGACATAGAGTCAGTGAAGCCTCTCCTCTCATTTCTAATGTAAGTAATCACTGACCCCAATGATATGTTTAGCTTTCTTTATGGGAATAACTCTTCCCACTGACCACCAATGTAAGGGGAATTCCTACCACCAACCATGAATATAAGGTAGGACTACAATGACTACCAATGTAAGGGAATTCTTTACACAGACCCTCAATGTAACAGGGCATTCTTTCTAAAGACCGCCAATCTACAGAGGTACTTCTACTAACCCCAACTGGGGGACTTCTCCACTGACTACCAGTGTAAGAGGGCTTCTTTCAAGTGACAACAAATATAAGAGGGCACCTTTCTACTAACCATTAATAATAGGGTACTTTTACACTGGCCACCAATGTAAGGAGGCACTTTTTAATGGGTACCAGTGTACTGGGGCATCTTTGCAATGAGCACCAAAGTAAGGAGTCACCTTTTTGATGAGTACCAGTGTATGGGAACACCTTTCGACTGATTCTTAATATAAGAGAGTAAAAAGAAGGACTTAAAGAGGATCTTCACCCTAGAGGATCTTCATCCTAGAAAAAAAAAATTAAAAGTCAGCAGCTACAAATACTGTAGCTGCTGACTTTTAATAAAAAGGCACTTACCTGTCCAGGGATCCAGTGCTGTCCTCACCCAGGCTGATCTTCAGGTCCCTGGCACCGGCATGTTTGCTGTGGGAAGTCAGCTGTGATTCCTTGTCGCTGCATAGCCGGATTCCTACTGGACAGCACTTCGTACATGTAGCCACAGCCTCCTGGAATCTGAGACGTGTCCCAGAAGGCTGCAGGCAAAGAGGGGGGCTGAACTTTTGCTTGGATCCAAGCGGAAGTGGGAGCGGGTATCTATCAAAACTAGGTTCCTGCTCCCCCTCCAAAAAAATATAATGTTCCTAATGTAGTAGAGAAGAGGGAAGGAGGATATAAAGTGAAACTTCCCTTTTGGATGAAGTTCTGCTTTAAGTGAGGACTAACTGTGCAAAGAAGAAAGTACCAGAACATGTAAAGTCCAGATTTTATTTGTATGTATCATAAAAAAACAAAGTATATCAGGATTCAAAGGGTCCCCTTCATCACAGTCTGGCAGTGTTTGATGAAAAATGATTAGTTGCAGCCAGAAACAAGAGTTTTCACTCATGCATGTCATAAATTTTAAAAAGAACCCTAATTAGACTGATTGGAGATCTTTGGTTGCATGGTCAATTGAAAACTGAATCTGTTTCAGCCTGGCTAGTTATCTATTGTTTCCAAACCCCCCTCACCAAGTGTTTCAGAGTAGCTGTATGCATTTTTTTTATTTCCCTGTATTCATAAGTTTTGATCCAGTTAAGCCAATTTTGATATTTAGCCAGCAGCTGACTGGCGCCATTAGCATGATGCTGCCACAATTTTAAAGCTCAGGTACAGACGGAGTGATCTTTATAGTTGGTTTTACATTTTTTCAAAGCATACGCCCTAAAACCACAGAGCCAATTTGCAGCAAAAATTGTCCTTCAAAACATATGCCCTTTAAAACAGGCCATATACACTGATCTATTTGTGCCAGAGGATACAGCAACATTGTTGAGGGGTTCAATTTGTGGCTAAATGGCACTAAAACAGTTTGGAAATAATTATTAACTTGACAGCTCTCAATCTGATATAAAACATTTGTGCTGAACAAAATCCGTGGAGAAATATTTATGTTGTTCAATAAAATGTGTCACTATAGAAGCATTTCTTTTTGAAAGTGTGAAAGCTTGACGTCTCTTGTGTAGCTAGAAGGGATCTATGGGGGGAAGGGATAGGAGTCGGAGATCACACGTCCCTGGGAAAGTGCTTGTGGGGAGGGCAATGCTCCCACTGGGTTGTTAACAGCCAGACAGTTTATTTAGTGTTGTTATGAGAGAGCGTTAATTCTGCTCGGGAAGGTGGGAATGTGGCCCTGTGGGGGGAGCGGAGGGATGCAGCTGGAGGTAATGATGCAAGTTCTGCTCTCAGGGACAAGGTCACAAGGCAGTCAAGGACCCTGCTGTCACTGTGTTTGTTGGCTTGTAGTAGGCTGCCAAAGCCTGACACAGCACACAAACAGAAATTTCAGCCTCTGCTGGAGTCAAGATGAGTACGACATGCAGATGGCACTGTGAAAGAGACTTGGTTATTACTTTAAACTGTACTAAATATATAGAAATGCAGGTAAGGTATTACTGTACTAGTGTTCATTTTTGCTCCAGTCAAAAATGAACACTATAAAGCGACTCCGAACTCCTAAATACCTCTAATTTTCACCCTGACATTCATCACATCCACCTGGAAGCCCTCCCTGCTTGCTTTTTTTTTTTGAAAGGCCATGAATCTTGGCCTGCAAAATGCAGGTCAGGAGGTTCCTAGTTTCATTCACAACTCTATTCCTGTAAGAGTGAAAATTCAAATGGGTGCACAGCCAAGATTCTAATGAAAATAGACTTGCTCAGAGGCATGCAAGCCCTGTTATATGTCAGCATTTCAGTATAATAAACTCACAGGACGACAGTGCAAAGGACCTTGTGACTTTAGGGACTCTGACATTCCCTTCTGGGAAATATAGTGATTATAATCAAAACCAGGCATTGTGACCTTATGTAGCTGGTAATATTTCCACTACCATTCTGAATCAATAGCGTTCCCTGCTGATGGCGCAGACAGAGTGCAATGCCAAGTGATATTCCTAGTTCTAGTCTAGGTCTTTGTCTCTATGAATGTTCTGATCCTAGTTACCTTTTCGTTGAGTGCATGGTTCTTGATGGTGAGGTCATCACGCTCAGAACGGGTTAGTGCCATAAGGTCTTTCAAGCGAAGTACCTCATCTTGCAGAGATCTGTTCTCCTCCTTTAGACTTATGTCAGTTGATATGTTTGGGAAACCTAAAGAAACAGAACAATTAACAGGAATAGAAACATTTTGGGGGGGGGAACTAAAACATTTTATTGTTATTAGTTTTTAAACATACAAAAAAAAGAAGTACAGGACTTTCAAACAGCCAAAGTGCAAAAGGTTCCATCACATTGATATTTGAATAAAAATACAGTAAGTAAACCTCAAACCATGACGTGCAGTAGGTTATCACCTAGCGCTTAAGATCATCAGTCTTGCTTCCAAGAAGAAGAGAATACATAATCAAATAAGTCTTAACCACGCGGAGGTACGCAGCCGCATACCAAAGGTCACTGTATGAGGTACAAAAGTGAAGAAGAGGAGTGAAAGAGGGTAAGAGGAAAGAAGAAAAGAAAGAGGAAGGAAGGGAGAGGGGATAACCTGTTTCAGGGCCCAACCAAAACTGAAGTCACCATCTGCACACTTCCCACAGCAGTCGAGCATAAGTCAGACAGAGGAAGCTTCTAGAAGTACCCAGAGTTCCCAAACTGGGTTAAGAGGGTCTAATGAATCATTTAAGGAACCAATCAGGTATTCCATTCTCTTCACATCTCTGATCCCGGAGTGCAGTTCAATCAAAAAGGGGGGGCTCTTGTTTCTTCCATTTGAGAGCAACCAAGCACTGTGCTGGTGTCAGCAACTGTGCGAGGAGTTTTTTTAGAAATTTTATTAAAGGATTGAGGAGGGAGACCCAGGAGGAAGGTTTTAGGACTGAAAGGAATCTAGGATCCAAAGATTAAGTGGATTAAGGAGTGGACCATCCACTAGTAAGGGGCGATCAGTGAGCAGGACCAGTAGATGTCGTGCAATGTGCCAGGATCCTTTTTTGCATCGCCAGCAATGGTAGTCAGGGATATACTGTATAAAGTGGAGCAGGTCTGGGGTTTCTGCAAATATGGAGTGGAGCTGGTCTGGGGTTGATATCAGTGAAAGAGAATCTTATACTGGTTTTCCTTATACAAGGTATATATGGAGCTTTTGGAAGCCTAGGAACAAATAAGTTGCCACGTCTTCAGGCCTGCTTCCACTTGGCATATAGCCATGCTGAGCCGCTAGCGGCATGGAAATGGAAATAGTTACATAGTTAGTTTGGTTGAAAAAAGACACAAGTCCATCCAGACCAACTTTACCTATAAATATTAGTATCCAGTTATATTATGTGGATTTAGGAAAGAACCCAGGCCTTTCTTAAAAGCAATCTAAAGATTTGGCCAGAATCAGCTCTTGAGGGAGTCTATTCTACATTTTCACAGCTCTTACTGTGAAGAAGCCTTTCCATATTTGGAGATTAAATCTCTTTTTCTCCAGACATAAAGAGTGCCCCCTTGTCCTCTGTGAGGACCTTAAAGTGAAAAACACTACACCAAGTTACATAAAAATCAGGAACAAAGGCCTGGCAATTACCTGACTGAGTTCCCTAAGTACCCTCGAGTGCAAGCCATCTGTCCCGTGATTTATTAATGTTAAGTTTCCCAAGTCCAATTTTAATTCTGTTCTCTGTGAAGGTGCTTCCTGTGATGTGTCATGAGGATAAACACTGCAGTTTTGGTTACTGAAACCCCTTGATTCCCTTGTGAAGACTGAGGAGAAGAATAAATTCAATACCTTCGCCATCTCCCCATCCTTTGTAACCAGATGTCCTTCCTCATTCTTTATGGGGGCCAATATGGTCTGTCCTCCCTTTTTTACTGTTTACATACTTAAAGAATTTCTTGGGATTTTTCTTGCTCTCCTCCGCTATGTGCCTTTCATGTTCTATCTTAGCCGCCCTTATTGCACCCTTACATTTCTTGTGGCATTCTTTAGTCTGAATGCTGATGATGATCCCTCAACCTTGTATTTTTTGAAGACCTTCTCCTTTGCTTTTATATGCATTTTTACATTGGAGTTAAGTCATCCAGGAATTTTGTTCGCTCTTTTAAATTTATTACCCAATGGGATGCATTGGCTAATGTCCTTGTTTAATATGCTCTTAAAGCAAACCCATCTCTCCTCCGTGTTCTTTGTTCCTACGATTTTATCCCAATTTATGCCTTCTAGCAAGGTTTGTAGTTTAGGGAAGTTGTCCTTGTATTCCCCTTATGTTTCCTATTTGTGTGGTTTATACTGAAGACAATTGACCTGTGATCGCTGTTACCTAAATTGTCCCGTATTTCCACATCGGTGATCAGGTCTGTATTGTTGGTAATCAGTAGATCCAGTAACGCTTTATTTCTAGCTGGTGCGTCAATCATCTGACCCATAAAATTGTCCTGCAAGACATTTAGGAACTGGCGAGCCTTAGATGAATGCGTGGTTCCCTCCGCCCAGTCTATGTCTGGATAATTAAAATCCCCCATTATGATAACACTTTCCATCCTTGCTGCTAATCAAAATTGTGATAAGATATCTGTCTCCTCTTCCTCCCTCAGGTTAGGGGGCCTATAGCATACTCCCACTATTATTTTCCCCTTAGCTTCATCCCTTTGGAGCTCTACCCATAAGGATTCCACCTCCTCCCTAGCTCCCTTAGTGATGTCATCTCTCACATTCACTTGTACATTATTCTTGATATATAGGCATACCCCTCCCCCATTTTACCCTCTATATCCTTGCGATAAAGGGAATACCCTTGAATGGTTGCCAGCTAATCATGAGAGCTGTTGAACCAGGTCTCTGAAATTCCCACAAAATCCAAATCCTCCTTGTACAACAGTATCTCTAGTTCACCCATCTTGTCCGCCAGGCTCCTGGCATTGGTGAACATGCCACGTAGTTTAGACCAGTTGCATATTATACCTTATTGGGTGTTTCAAGATTGCAACTAGGACTTGCTAATGACTAATAATATTTATAATAATAATAATAATTATTATCTTTATTATATTATAATAATAATGACTAATAACTAAAATAATAAATACATATTAAATAAATAATAATAATATTATAATAATAATGACTAATAACTAGGACAGCCAATGACAGTTGATCACGTGATGTAAACAGAAGATAGGTAATCGTTTTTTTTTCTTCTCACGCTGAAAACGCGAGGAGAAAAAAAAAAACAGATCACCGGCTTCTGTTGGAGGGACGTCGGTCCCAAAGAGGAAGAGGCGAAGCTGCCTCATATGTGCCCACCATTACCACCTGCCAGTGCCAGGAATCAGTGCCCACAGTGCCCACCAATCAGTGCCCACCAGTACATAAGTGCCAGCAATCAGTGCCACCTATCAATGCCTACGAGTGCCACCTATCAATGCCCACCAGTGGTGCCAATCAGTGCAACCTAGCAGTGCTGCCTATCAGTGTCACCTACCAGTGCCGATCAATGCTCATCACTGCCACCCATCAGTGCCCATCAGTGTCAGCTATTAGTGCCACCTATCAATGCCCTTCAGTGCCGCCCATCAGTGCCCACCAGTGCCACCTATCAGTGCCCACCAGTGCCGCCTATTAGTGCCCACCATTGCTGCCTATTAGTGCCCACCAGTGCCGCGTATTAGTGCCCACCAGTGCCGCCTTATCGGTGCCCATCAGTGCAGCTTATTTTTAACAAAAAATAGAGGTGATCAAATACGACCAAAAGAAAGCTCTATTTGTGGGAAAAAAATGACAAAAATTTCATTTGGGTACAGTGTTGTATGACTGTGCAATTGTCATTGAAAGAGTGACAGCGCTAAAAGCTGAAAATTGGTTTTGGCATGAGGGGGGTTTAGGTACCCAATAAGCAAGTGGTTAAGAAAGCGTTTTGTTACACACACCCTACAATGAAAATGATTTTTCATTGAACAAAGAATTTCTTTTTCTAAGATGGCCTCAGTCCACATGTACATCTTCTGTATGTAGAGCACTGTCTTAACTGCCTGCCGCCCGCCATATAGCAATATGACGTCTGCAAAGTGATTGCGATATCCTGACCGGACAACATATGACGTCGCCAGGATATCAAGCTGCTGCACGTCCCCCCGGGGGCGCGCATCATGGTGATCGTTGTTGCGGTGTGTCATTCTGACACACCGCAACTCCAATCTGACAGAGACTCTTTACCACGTGATCAGCCATGACGATGTAAACAGGAAGAGCTGTTGATTGGCTTTTCCTCACTAGCGTCTGACGCGAGTAGAGGAGAGCCGATCGGCTGCTCTCCTGACAGGGGGGGTCTGTGCTAATTCTTTATCAGTGCAGCCCTCCCCTCGCATGCCCACCCAGGACCACCAGGATGCAGCCAGGACCACCAGGAAAGGCCACCACACTGGACCACCAGGTATGCCACCCTAGACCACCATGAAAATGCCAATCAGTGCCCAGGCAGCTGCCAATCAGTGCCATTCAAAAATGCCTGCCAGTGCCAGTGATGCCTATCAGTGAAATCCATTGCCAGTGCCAGCCATCAGTGCCACTTTTCAATGCCTATCAGTGCCGCCTATTAGTGCCCAGCAATGCCGTCTATCAGTGCCACCCATAAGTACCCATCAGTGCAGCCTTTCAGTGCTCATCAGTGTCGCCTATCAGTGCCCATCAGTGCTAACCAGTGCCACCTATGAGTGCCCATCAGTGTTGCCTATCAATGCTCATCAGTGCCGCATATTAGTGCCACCTATCAGTGCTGCCTATCAGTGCCCATCAGTGTCGCCTATCAGTGCCCATCAGTGCCATCTCATTGGTGCCACCTCATCGGTGATGCCTTATTAGTGGCCATCAGTGCAGCCTATCAGTGCCCATCAGTGAAGGAGAAAACTTACATATTTACAAAATTTTATAACAAAAACAAAGAAAAACTTTTTTTTTTTTTCATTTAGCAAAAAATAAAAACCGCAGAGGTGATCAAATACCACCAAAAGCATAGCATAACTGCGCAATTGTCATTTAAAAAGTGACAGCACTGAATGCTGAAAATTGGCCTGGGCAGGAAGGTGCTAAAGTACCCTGTATTGAAGTGGTTAATATGGCAATGTTGGGGGGGAAATCTCCCCAGAACATTTCCCATTGAATAATTTGGCCTCACCTACTGTTCTGGTGACAACTCTAAATTGTTGTTTTTTCCCCTCATTCTCTATCTTGGTGACAGTTGTCATTAGGCCAAATAGAGGGGGGCGGCTCCCTTCCACACTTTAATCTAAAATTAAAGGAAAAAGGTATGCTTTTACATACCCTTTAATACATATCAGACGGGTACATCCATGTTATTTTTAAAAAAGGGGAATAACTGCGCTGATTCAAACATTTACCAATGATATGTTACCACTTATACGGTGTGTAAACCCTACACAGCAGCCACACAGTGTATATGCCTTATACACCAATCTTACTATAAAGTGCAATGAGTCAATAAAGTGCCCAATTGAATTGTGCAAACTATCACTCCTTAGAACATCAATAATATTTCAAAACCACTGTAAAGTGCAAAGTGACGATAAGGTGCCAAGTATCAACATAAGTATATAATATTTCCAAAGTCCATTTCCATTTGTTATATATGTTCTCAAATTTTCATGCGTGCTTTGTGCTGAATCTTTTCAGCAATTCATATGCCACCACCACCTTCTAAAATGGGCACTCACCAGAGCCTAAAAAGAGATTTGCCTTTGGTTCATCTGGGATAACCACCCCACTGGCCTGGCTTTGCTCCAGCTAGTTTACCGCTAGGTATTCCTCCTTTCTCCATATAAATAATAGTGTCCCATAAAAATTAAACATCCATCATTGCGCAACATGTATGCATAAAATATTTATTTATCTTGACTAAAAAGTATTCACAATAGTTAAAATGCCAACTCACACTTTATGGTGCCCCAAGACCGGCACTGAGTCTGTCCAGCCATTTGTTTTTAACCACTCCAATACTGGGCGCATTCACCCCCTTCCTTCCCAGGCCAATTTTCAGCTTTCAACACTCTCGCACTTTCAGTAAGAATTGTGCAGTCATGCAACACTGTATCCAAATGAAATTTTTATAATTTTGTTCACACAAATAGAGCTTTATTTTGGTGGTATTTATTCACAAATCAGTTTTTTATTTTTTGCGATATAAGCGAAAAAAGAGCGGAAGTTTTAAAAAACAACAATATTTTCTACTTTCTGTTTTAAAAGAAATCCAATAAAATCAAATTTTGTCTTAAATTTAAGCCAAAATGTATTCTGCTACATGTCTTTGGTAAAAAAAATCCTGTTAAGTGTATAATAATTGGTTTGTGTGATCACGGATATATATACGCAGATGATCACGGACATATGTATGCAGATGATCAAGGACATATGTGTGCAGATGATCATTGGGACATATGATTTTACTGTTACATATGTGGGACAGGTGTTTTTACTGTGTGGGGACATGTGTAGGGACAGTGTTTTGGGGACACTATGTAGGGGACATTGTGTGTTTACATTGTGTGGGGACACTGGGCCGGTGATCAGTGTGTAAAAAGCTGTAAAAAACAGCTCATACTCACTGATCACCGGCTGGCTGCAGCGATCCCCTCTCCTCTCCTCACTGACAACTTCCATGTGAGGAGAGGAGAGCCGATTGCCTAGCAACCAGCTCTCTGTTTACCTCGCATGACGGCTGTGATTGGGCACAGTCGTCATGTGATCAGGAGGGCCAATCACAGAGCCCTCCTGCCGATCGGAGATGCACCATGTCCGGTTGACATGAGCGCATCGGGATCGCGCCGCTGTCAGGGGCTCTGAACCTCTGAATCTGGTTCCCGAATGTCCACTCAGGAGGAAGCTCCCACCCGACCGTATATGTGCAGTGGCCGGGGGGGAAGTGGTTAAGGATCTGTCACGCCGCTCTGTTTCTCTATCCCGGTGTGTGTTCCAAGCCTCGTTTTGGTGTGGGCCTGTAAACAGGAAGTAACGTCCGTAATTACCCAGAAGCCTCTACGCGTTTTGCATACATACATGCGTCATCAGGAAGCTGGGTACGCCATCTTGGAAATGGTATTTATGCCATTACTGATAGTTATTTAGCCAATCTAATCATGAAGCAAAAAACCAGAAACGCATCATTGTTTTGCTTTAGTTGTTGCTATACCGGAAGTAAACCCTCCACCATTTTATTTATTGGCAATCCCAATCCACGACATGTAAACAGGGGCCATTACTTATTGTACCCTCCCCTACTGCTTATTTAAATTTATTCTATACCAATTATGATACCAAAAACAGACGGCTGGAGAGACCTTACAAAAAAACATTTTTAATAAACATTAACTATTGTGAATACTTTTTAGATAAGATAAATAAATATTTTATGCATACATGTTGTGCAATGATGGATGTTTAACTGTTATGGGACACCATTATTGATATGGAGAAATGAGGAGCACCCAGCAGTAAACTAGCTGGAGCAAAGCCAGGCCAGTGGAGTGGTTATCCCAGATGAACCAAAGGCAAATCTCTTTCTAGGCTCTGGTGAGTGCCCATTTTAGAAGGTGGTCGTGGCACATGAATTGGTGAAAAGATTCAGCACAAAGCATGCATGAAAATTTGAGAACATATATGACAAATGGAAGATTGGTGTATACGGCATACACACTGTGAGGTTGATGTATAGGGTTTACACACTGTATTAGTGGTAACATATCATTGGTAAATGTTTGAATCAGAGCAGCTACTCCCCTTTTTTAAATACAACTTTTCCTAAGCCTATGGTTTATGACAATTTAACTGCAGCAGATCAAATTATAAACGTATTAATTTTATACATATATATATATTTTTTTGCGCCGGTGACACAAAAACTTTCACATCCATATTATTGCTTAACTTGTTAAAGAATCGAATAGTTGTTACTTACAGCTGATGAAAGTATATGAAATCTGCATCCACGGAAGGCAAGAGAAGAATAAGTGGGAAATATTACAGAAAAGTAAAACCATAAAAGTATACAGTAATGAAAGAAGCAAGATATGTTTTGCATACAGTGCAAAATATATCTGAAAAACCAACCATCTGGTCAGGTAACAGATATCAGAAGCAGAAGCGATAAAATGGACTTACTATATGGAGAGTCATCACTCAGATTCTGGGTGATGATCTCACGAATGCGCGCTGGGACAGGAGTAAGTGTGTCTCGCTCCCCTTCTCCGCTGCGAACACTCAAGATTCGGTCTTCATCTGCACTGTCTGGATTAAGTACTGTGTTCTCCAGGCGCTAAAACAAACATTTTACAAAGACTTAGAAAAAGAAGGTAATAGACATTTTTTTTTATAATTAAATTTCATTGTTACTAAACACTTATGTAAATAGCTGAATAATTCCTGACAAAACAATCACATTCCAATATGTGTACATATACTTAAACAATAGAGAATAAGAGGGATGACGTGGGCAGTAGTCCAGAGCACACAGTGCTAAAGCAGCCCATTAACATAAGACTACATCCATTTTCCACTGGATCAGATAACACTCTTATGAATATGGTGGTAGACAGACACCAACTGGCTCCAGGAGATACAACAGTTAGAAAATCTATCCTAATCACTACTGTTACCCTTCATCTTTGCTCTCCGTGTTGGCAAAAACATGCAAAGCAGAAATGATTTTGCCGTCTTATGAAGTATTCTATATTACTGAAAAGTTGAGGCTCAGAGGGCATTCTTATTGTGCCTAGGCATCTGAAATTCCCATATAACATCTGTAAAGAAGGTATGTATAGGTAGGTCCATCATTAGCTCTCCATAACCAGCTAAGTCTGCAACCTACAAACATCTCAGAGTCTGTCATTTTTGTTGCCAAACAAGTTTTTTAGCCTTGATTTTTAAGATGAAATAAATAGTTCTGGGCTCTAATACCACTGTTGTGGTGCTCCCTCTAACCACTCTTTTATTATATATATATATATATATATATATATATATATATATATATATATATATATATATATATATATATATATATATATATATATATATATATATGCAGCCTAAGAGGGGCGTGTCATATTTTTAAATGAACACTTAAGCTATGACCTTCAAAAGTATGGAAATAAGGCCAAAGCGAGAAGTTTGCAGTATATTTCACTAAACGTACAAAGCTGATATTATCTTACTGTATTTAAATAGAACTGAAGCCAATAAAAAACCTTGGTGGCTCTTTTACCTTCCTGCCGAAACTAATTAAATAATAAGCTTTTGTTTGGTGCTTCGGTGGGGCTTTGATGAGGCTTCGGTGGGGCTTTGGTGGGGCTTCAAGCAAACTTTGCCATAGACTATGGAAGCTTTGAAGACGCTTTGAAGCACCACTAAAGCTACATGGGGTATAATTTTTGAAGTGAAGCCGAAGCAAAGAAAAAGCAGGTGTAAACAGGACTGTAAGCTAACCATTTTATTTAGTGACAGGAGCTTTGACTAGCATTCAGAGAGCTTTAACAAAACCTGTCCGAAGCCTTGTTTTGAAGCAAGTGTAAACTAGCCGTTCATGTGTGTTGAAGCCGAAGCAAGTGTAAATGAGCCCTTACATTCCTGAAATGCTGGGATTGATAACTGTCATATTTACTGTACGTGTGTCCTCAACCAAACTGCCAGACCACCAAATGACTGGTGTCATAACTGATCACATGTGTAGCACCATGGCAGCTGCAGATCAAACAGAAGCAGCTTCCTTGGCTGTAAAGAATAGGAGGGTTTAATTTTGCTTTAAGGCTGTCAGCAGATCAACCTCTACAAACTCAGCAGTGCTTAAAAATGGAGAGAAACTGAGCATGTGCAGAGCAGGGTAAGACAGTGTATTACTGGATTTTAAACAGTATAGGCGCTTATTTTTAATGTTTTACATAGCTATACCTGCAAAAGGGGCCTGACTAAAATTCCACTTTAAAGTGAAACTAAACTCTCCTATCTGTTACAGTCAAGGGTGCTACCATTTCAGCCTCCATTGGATTTGCAGTTGTCATGGTGCTGTACACGTGATCAATTATGACACCTGCCATTTGAGGACTTGACATTTCAGTTGAGAACACAAGTACTTGTGACAGTTATCATTCATGGCATACCTTGAAAGTAAAGCGGAGTTCCACCCAAAAGTGGAAGCTCCGCTTCCTCCCCCCCTCCGGTGCCACATTTGGCACCTTCCGGGGAGGGTGGTGGGGGGCAGGTACCTGTCACAAACTTACCAAGAAATCTGGCCACAGCAAGATCACTCAGAAGTTTGGCCCCCCTCCTCCTTCTCCCGCCGCTGGGCGAGTCAGATAGGGAACTGGCAGTGAAGCCGGAAAGGCTTCACTGCCGATTTCCCTTACCACGAATGGCTGCAGAAGCACTGGAGAGTCAATGGATTTCAGGACAGGTGAGTGTCCTAATATTAAAAGTCAGTCAGTATTAGTAGCTGCTGACTTTTAATTTTTTGCTGGGGGGTTTTAATGCCTCTTTAAGTGTTTTAGGAAAGTTAAATTAATGAGTTTAGCTCCTTTCGTGCTCAGTATGCAAGCAAATGGGGACACACCCCAAACACCCTCAACTGTGTGAAACGCATGCAGTGCAGTGAATTGGTGGGACATTTCCAGGGTAAAAACAGGAGGCAAGGAGGTGTCATATTGCCTTCTGACCTGTATGTCAAATGCACGCATGTCTAAACTTAGTCTTATACCATTAATGCAAAAAACTGTATTAACCCCGGAAGAATTTACCCCCTTGAGGATTTTTTGAGATACGGCACTGTGTCACTTTAACTGACAATTGCACGGTCATGCGATGTTGTACACAAACAAAATGTATGTCCTTTTTTCCCCACAAATAGAGCTTTCTTTTGGTGGTATTTAATCACCTCTGCGGTTTTTATTTTTTGTGCTATAAACAAAAAACACAGACAATTTTGAAAAAAAACAATATTTTTTCCCAAAAAAAATGTCTTCATCAGTTTAGGCCAATATGTATTCTCCTACAAATTTTTGTTAAAAAAAAAATCGCAATAAGTATTGATTGGTTTGCGCAAAAGTTATAGCGTTTACAAAATAGGGGATATGTTTATGGCATTTTTATGAAAAAAATAAAAATGTACTAATAGTGGTGGTGATCAACGATTTTTAGTGGGACTGCGACAATGCGGCGGACAGATTGGACATTTTTGACACTTTTTGGGACCAGTGACATTTATACAGTTATCAGTGCTAAAAATAGCCACTGATTTCTGTATAAATGTCACTGGCAGGGAAGAAGTTAACACTAGGGGGCGATCAAGAGGTTAAGTGTTCCCTAGGGAGGTGTTTCTAACTGTGGGGGGAGTGGACTGACTCAGAGTAGATAGATTGTTGTTCCTGATCACTAGGAACAGCAGATCTCTCTCTCCCCATGCCCTGTCAGAATGGGCATCTATTTGTTTACCTTGACAGATCCCCGTTCTGGCTCTCTGTGGAGCGATCGCGGGTGGCCCGCGCACGTTGGCTCCGACGTTGTGCCTCTGGCACCTGCTATTGCTCTTAAAGCGGCTGACGTACATGTACGGCGATATCATTGACCACAAAACCAAATTTGTGTGCACCAAATGCCTTTGCAGAGTTAGATATTACTTTGTAAAACTTGAAGTGACATCATGACAGGGCTGTACATAGTAGTTGGGATGTAGAAGGTCCACCTACTACAGGCTGCCCAAGCAAACCTCAATGGGGTGGATACAAGACCAGTCATACTACACAAGGAGAAAGCAGCAGGGTGCTTGAAAAAGTCAATGTCGGAGTCCATCCATAATCCGCAGATTTCCAGCAGAAAGCTAACACATTTTGACTCCCAAAGACAGCAGCAGGGATCATCCTTTTATACAGGGATGCTCTGCACAAATAAAAAAATCCAGGAAATCATCTAATGCCCCGTACACACGGTCGGACATTGATTGGACATTACGACAACAAAATCCTAGGATTTTTTCCGACGGATGTTGGCTCAAACTTGTCTTGCATACACACGGTCACACAAAGTTGTCAGAAAATCCGATCATTCTGAACGCGGTGACGTAAAACACGTACGTCGGGACTATAAATGGGGCAGTAGCCAATAGCTTTCATCTCTTTATTTATTCTGAGCATGCGTGGCACTTTGTGCGTCGGATTTGTGTACACACGATCGGAAATTCCGACAACGGATTTTGTTGTCGGAAAATTTTATAGCTTGCTCTCAAACTTTGTGTGTCGGAAAATCCGATGGAAAATGTGTGATGGAGCCCACACAAGGTCAAAATTTCTGACAACAAGGTCCTATCACACATTTTCCATCGGAAAATCCGACCGTGTGTATGGGGCATTACACTGGATTACTGCTCAGATCTCGAATAGACAAAGAATACCAAGATTCCTGTAAGAATATAAGTGCTTCATTTATTTACTGCGGATTTTAAGACCACCTGACATAAGTAGGAAGAAAATAAACAAGGGGTAGGTACAAAAAAGAGAAAAAAAAAAGGAGGAGGGAGAAGGAGCGCATGGCTTTCAATCAAATGTGTAAGTCAGCAAATTGACTTTCTTTTAACAGAGAGGTAAATATGTGAAAAAGAAACCTACAGCTTCCACTATTGCCTGTAAATGTAACTCTAAAATTTTTAAATGCAATATTTCGTATTTACCTGGCTAAAATAGTTTAATAAACAATTTACTTGTCTTGAGCATAGTAAATAACAAATAAACATATAAAAGATATACTATATACGAAAGCTCTATACACACTACCTTTTACCATTTGTAGCTCTTGTCGGGATGATGTACTTGTTGCTTTATTGATAAAGCTGTGTACACTATATATTCATATTTTACAACTTCATTTACACAAGAATACAAATGAACCACAATGCCCATTTAGTTAGAAATGGCATTACAGGAAAACTCCCATTCGGAAGCTCTCACACAAAACCTTTATTACTAACAGAATCATTAAATTAGAATTATAGGCTAAACTTTTTTTTCCCATTTTGGATAGAGTAAGGGTGTGTCCCATTGCAGAGACTTGCCTCCACTTCCTGTCCCATAACCAAACAGGAAGTGAGAGAAAATCACTGCAAATTAAGGAAATTCCTTGGGGACCCCCAGGTCACCAGAACTAGGATCCCCATTGGAAGATTTCCCCTCTAATACTTCTCTGGGGACAATGCACAATTTGGCATTTACTTTTACTGTCACTTTCAATGGTAATGGTAAACGGGACAAATAGAGACAGTGAACCTCCTCAACGAGGACACAGACTGCAATAAAAGCTGACATGGGTTCCAATCCCTCTGCACCCTTTCCAAAACTAAAAAAAAAAAAAAAGTTGCGTTTAGTTATACTTTAACAATACTATAATTCATTATGAAGAACTTTGTATTCCTGTTCCCCTGTGGAAACCAACAACATAGTGAACTATTATACTATGCATTGTAAAGCGTCTTACTGTACTAATCTTATGTAATCTCCCTGTATACATATATTTTTTTTTCAAGAATGTGAAACTGTATTAACCTCCGCCAGGTGCTTATTGCTGTCTGTATCCCTGCTGTGAAGATTCCCTCTCTTTATTTCTTCTGGTGGGCATTTTCATCACTACTGTTGGTGTAGTGCTCCGGAGATTTGAAATCCTCACTCCTCTCTCTCTTCTTTCTGCAGCGCTTCTGGGGCAGATCAAAGCGATTCTGATTGGTCAGTGCCAGCATTCCAGAAGCGATGCAGAAAGAAGAAGAGGCAGAAGAGCGGGAATTTGAAATCCCTGGACTACTACACTGGTTGCATGGGCACTGACAGCTCATCAACCACAGCAGAGAATGGGGGGGCAGATGGGAAGGGTATAAGCTTGAATTATCATTCATTATGAAAAGGTGAACTAAACCTTTAAGCAAGAAGCAATAGGATATGGCTATTCGGTTAACAGATGTCTGTTAGTCTGCAGATCAATTGTCCTTCTCTGTGCAAAACAAGGTGCAATGAATGCATCCACAGGACATTACCGCTGTGGTGATGCTGTACAGCTGTAACCCATACACAGAAGACTAACATTCCTGTATGACCCTGCCGGCAGGTGTTACCATGTATTTATCCTGTGTAGTGTGTACACAACATTGGAGAAAGCACGTTGGTTTCCTGTATCCCAAGGGAGCAAGCAGCAGCTACATGGAAGGAGAGGAGCCCAGGACTGGTGCTTCCATTCAGCCCAGTCTCGGGGTACTGCCGCCCCCACCCTAGCCCGGAATTGCTTCCGCACCTGTCGGTGGCTGTTGTTGACTCAGGAGGCCGCCCCACCCCTTCCAGGCAAGCTCTGGAGCCCAGCTCAAAGATTTGGCAGGTTCTTGGACTGTTTTCTTTCCCTTAACAGTCTGGGCAGGTGCCAGCCTAGGAACAAGGGAGTCAGTATACAGAGAGTGAGTGAGAGAGAGAGCTGGGAGGAGGGGAGAGGAAGGAGACGACGAGTGGGAGAGCAGAGGGGGTGAAAGTGTGAAGAGAGGAAATGGACAAAGTCAAAACTGCAAATAAGTACGAGACGAGTTCAGAGACGTAGAACATGAAGGCTGGTCACATCGGGCACAATATTCGGTGAAACTGGATGTTCAGTTTGGAAAACAAGGTATCCAGGAGTAACATTGGTAACCAGAAGAAGGCAACCAGTGGTCCTTCAACACGTTCCAGCCAGTCCTGATGTGAAAAGGGGACATATAACTAGAATTCTCTCGCCATGTATTTTAGAACAACTATCACACAGCATGACAGTGCACAGGACTAATGATAGTATAGCTCTATAAAGAAGTTAGTCCTGAAGTCAGAACACCCCCTGCTGTATATTGTTTTACTACAACTACACAGGCATGCCTTGCAGAAGCTCAAACTGAACAGATCAACACAGATCTACACATCTCAGATTGAAACCACTGATACTTGTGAGCAGTCAAGAAGTGACAGAGCCTGGGGTGAAATAGAGCACCCTACATGTTGATTATACCACTCTTCACAAATCAGCTTTACACTTCAAAGGGAGTAGTTCACCTTTTTAAATGCACCCACATCAATAACGAAAAAAGGTGCACTTATTAAATTTCTGCATGGAGCTTGAAGAACATTTCAACTGAGACCAGTGCAGCCCCCAGTCCGTACGGAGGTACAAAGCTACCATAATAGGGCTTAAGGAGGGCAGCAGTGGACTAGAGATGGGATGATATTAACACAATTGTGCTGCAATGAGATCTGCATTGAGTTCCTCTGCCACAGTGGGTTCCTGTGAATGGATCAGTGAATAGATAATATGGCTATGTGGGTGGGGACTCACATATGCTGAATTCAAAAGAAAACCAGAAGGATGCAGGGAGAAGCACCCATGCAATTAAATGAGAAGTACAGCCAAAGCTTATTTGGATCACATGAGTGCAGTTCGTTCTGCACTCCTGTGACCCGTTTTCAGCAGACAGCGGGCCAAAGCCTGCTGTCGGCTGACATCACAGAGCCAGTCAAGCCCACATGCCTGGACCAGCACCCAGCTCAGCCTCTCCTGTCCCCTCCACAGCCTAGTGAGCGCGCGGTGGTGGTGGTGGTGGTGGGGGCAGAACAGAGAGTCACGGACAGTCACCAACTCTCTGCTCTCGGAGCTGTGGGAACCGAGTGATCAGCAGTGTTTTATCACTTGGTTCTCAGTGTTAGAGCTGGCAGAGGACCGATGCTGCATCCAGCTAGGCAAGTATAATTCACAAAAAAAAGCAAATTTCATATTTCTCTTTTAAATTAAGTGTGTCTGTGGTGGGGGGCTGGTGTGTTGTGGTTCGAGGGGAGGGAGGTTGGGGAATGTGATCTCTTTTTGTGTTACTACCTAAAAATGGGTGACAAAGGTGAACTACTGAGCCTTTAAAGGATAAGTTTACCTTTTGGAACATGTTACATGTTCCACCTGTATTTAGGGTGGAACATGAAACATGTTCCTGCAGCTGCAGCCATTCCCCCTCCCCTCCCAGTGACAATGGGTGGGTGTGCTTCTTCTCTTGGCGCTGTCACTCTTTGAAAGTAATGTCATTCATTCACAGTCCTCTGTGAATAGGAGATTATAAGTCCCGACAGCTTTTGCGCCTGTCGGCTTGTAGTTCTCAATGAACTACCACGGTGCTGTTGAGCACTGTGGTAGTTCATTCATTCTTCCTGTCAGTATGTATCTGATAACTCATACGAGGTACGAGCAAACAGATACACTGAGAAGTCTGCAGGACTCAGCGATCTGCTGCTCACTGGTGCAATGCTTTACATGCTCCCAAAACAAAAAATAATAAATGTACATTTTTTTACCTGAGGATTTTGTTAACAATATATACAGTACGTT
The DNA here is from genome assembly GCA_037952925.1 of Lithobates clamitans. Lineage (NCBI taxonomy): Eukaryota > Metazoa > Chordata > Amphibia > Anura > Ranidae > Lithobates > Lithobates clamitans. Next base: position 5,043,327 of record JBBGZY010000578.1, read on the forward strand.
ATGTCAGAACTGAAGTTAAAGTGGTTGTAAATGTAAAAAAACAAAAAACCTGCAAGACAAAGGCATAATGAGCCAGTATGCATCATATTTATGAAACAGTTACCGTAGATCGAAGCTGTTGCAGAGGTCCCTGTACACCAATGTGACCTTTGACATGTCTCCCGGAGTTATTTCCGGGTTCGTGGGCTTCGGCGATGTGATTGGCTGGAGCTACGATGACATCACACCTGTGAATGCGGGAGCCACCGGTCACGGCACAGCTACTAAAGAAATGGCACAAGCGAGCCGTTTCTTCAGTGCTCATGTGCCGATGACGTCGACACATGCGGATACAGTGAATATCTCCTAAATAGTGCAAGTTTAAGGGGATATTCACGGTACCTACAGTACAGGTAAGCCTTATTATAGACTTACCTCTAGGTAAAAGTGGTAGTACGGGGTTTACAAACATTTTAAGTGGTGGCACAGACTCAGGGTTATGCCAAGATCCTAAACCACCACTTAAGTTCAGTTCTGGGGTCAGGACATGTAAAGGACTGTTTTGTTTTTTTTTGCACTCCTTGACTCTCAGACCCCTACAATGAACACAACCAGTGCCAGGTTCTCAACTGATAAAAGTTTGTAATGTTGTGAAGTACACAGCCTAAGTCTGGCCATACATTATACATACTTGTATAATTTTCCTTTAGATCTACCAAAACCATATAATACGAGGTCAAACCTAATCACTTTCAATTTGTATCCAATCAGGCAGGCCCTTGCACTACATAGTTGAAAGTTAAAGGAAATTGAAAAATAAAATTGTATAACGTATGCAGCTTACCTCCTGAACCTAGATACATAGGGGTGAAATTTAAAGAAATGTACATAGCAATTTACCCAGTGAAAATGCATTTACATTTGTTCTGTGTGAATGTGGGGGAAAAAACAAACAAATGTTATTAGGGAATTTCCTGTGCTCATTTTTTTATATGGTACTTAGCTCCATCTAGAGGCCAAGTGTGGTATTTTCCATATCAGATCAAGGAAAAACATTCAATCAGCACAGGTGAAAGCCTAAAACATTTATTTTACTCATTCTCAGAACAAATTTCTACATAAATTGTTATAGATTCACCCCATAGTATTAGATCAAGGCAAATCAATTATTGCAAATTTCATGCATCAAATGTAAAGACAGAGCTAAAAGGATGTTTTATGCAAAGTATAAAACATCTATCACTGCCAGAGGACCATTATTACAATACAAATGCAACCTCTAAGCTGCAAATGTAAACTCTTCACTTACATTGACAGCTAGAATTGCAGTAATCTTTGTAGACTACTCCATTGCAGCAAGATAAAGCTATATGTTCTCCGCTATAGGGAGAATCAAGCACATAAAGTCCAATAAAGGTGAAATAAATCATACAGAATGTGAACTAAAGGCTCTAATGCCCCGTACACATGATCAGGATTTCCGGCAGAAAAACCTTGGATGTTTTTTCCGACGGAATTCCGCTCAAGCTTGCCTTGCATACACACAGTCACACAAAAGTTCTCAGAATTTTCGACCGTCAAGAACGCGGTGATGTACAACACTATGACGAGCCGAGAAAATGAAGTTTAATGCTTCTGAGCATGCATCGAATTGTTTTCAAGCACGCAAAGGAATTCTGCGCGTCGGAATTGCTACAGACGATCGGAATGTCCAATAGGAACTTTTTCAGAAAAATAGAGAACCTGCTCTCAATCTTTTGCTGGTGGAAATTCCGCCAGCAAAAGTCTGATGGAGCATACACACGGTCAGAATTTCCGACCAAAAGCTCACCTCGGACTTTTGCTGGCAAAATTTCCGATCCTGTGTATGAGGCATTATTGTGTTTGTATATAGCTGGAAGTATTTATTTGAGGATAGACATATTTATGAATGTTATTTGTATTTGTTTTTTCCTTTTTGCTTACTGGATGTCTTTTTGCTGTTTGAGTGGGAATAGTGGGTGTTTATTTACTGCATGTGGATTAAGCTGTGAAAGGTACACATAATGAGCATTGAAATTACAGGGACTAAACAAAGCTGCTACAGAAAGGCAAACAAGCTAATAATAGTGGTACCATGATATGTGTAAACTAAAGTACTTGGAGCCATCTATTACCAACAAGGAATTAGAACAACCAATTGAAGTATAACATTGCCCCCTGCTGGACATACATGGAAGTAGTGCAAACACCAAAATAACAGTAATTTTACTTGCAGTGCATATATCAATCAATCTGTTGCTACAAGAAGATAATATATGCATTTATGATCATATAAAAGCGATTTCTTTAACTAAGGCACTGATAAAATAATAAAACACAACTGATTACCACTTTTATCTACTTTATTGATATACGGAAGAGCCCTGTATGCATTCTACGGGGCCTGTGATAAATCTACACTTGGCCTCCCTGTTATTTTCACACTAATGCCCTGTACACACGGTCGGACATTGATCAGACATTCCGACAACAAAATCCATGGATTTTTTCCGACGGATGTTGGCTCAAACTTGTCTTGCATACATACAGTCACACAAAGTTGTCGGAAAATTCGACCGTTCTAAACGCGGTGACGTAAAACACGTACGTCGGGACTATAAACGGGGCAGTAGCCAATAGCTTTCGTTTCTTAATTTATTCTGAGCACGCGTGGCACTTTGTGCGTCGGATTTGTGTACACACGATCGGAATTTCCGACAACGGATTTTGTTGTCGGAAAATTTTATAACAAGCTCTCAAACTTTGTGTGTCGGAAATTCCTATGGAAAATGTGTGATGGAGCCTACACATGGTCGGAATTTCCGACAACAAGGTCCTATCACACATTTTCCATGGGAAAATCCTATTGTGTGTACAGGGCATTACAGTATAACTGACACAGAGCAAAATAGGGAAGCTCCGATTGGTGAGCTTTCTGTTCCTGATTAAGACATACTCAGAAATTACATGGTGGGGAGGAATGCCAACACAGAGGAGGCAATATTAAAATTTCAGCATAGGTGGGTTCATATTATGCAAACATTTTATTTGGTTAATTTTATGAGAATGTTGATTTGAAGTAAGTAGAGTTTATTAGGTTCAACTCCATGCACCAGAAAAAATACACTTGCAGAGGGGCCCCCACAGGAACTGGTCATAAGCATGGTGCATCATCATTAAAGAAAGAGGGGGAATGTGGATCGGTAAGGTTTGGAGAAGATATAACACACAAGGCCTTATTATAATTTTCAAGGCACCTGTTTCTACCAAACCATGACACATATTTTTTTGCCACTGGATTATTGGGATTTTATGTGATAGACCAACACAAAAGTGGCACATAATTGTGAAGTGGGAGGAAAACGATAAAAGATTTTCAACATTTTTTACAAATAAATATGTGAAAAGTGTGGCGTGCATCTGTATTCTGCCCACTAGTCAATACTTTGTAGAACCACCTTTTGCTGAAATTCCAGCTGCAAGTCTTTTTGGGGATGTCTCTACCAGATTTGCACATCTAGAGAGTGATATTTTTGCCCATTCTTCTTTGCAAAATAGCTCAAGCTCTGTCAGATTGGATGGAGAGCGTCTGTGAACAGCAATTTTCAAGAATATGCTTTGATCTAAACCATTTCATTTTAGCTCCTGCTGGAAGGTGAACCTCCCCCCCAGTCTCAAGTCTTTTGCAGACTCTAATGCCGCGTACACACGGTCGGACTTTTCATCTACAAAAGTCCAACGGACGCCGACGGACTAAAGCTGGCTGGTAATCCGATCGTGTGTGGGCTTCTCCGGACTTTCAACGTACTTTATTAGCCTCAAATCCGACGTACTTTAGATTTGAAACATGCTTCAAATCTTTACGTCGTAACTACGACGGACCCCGAAATCCGCTCGTCTGTGTGCTAGTCCGACGGACAAAAACCCACGCTAGGGCAGCTATTGGCTACTGGCTATCAACTTCCTTATTTTAGTCTGGTGTACGTCATCACGTACGAATCCGTCGGACTTTTGTGTGGTCGTGTGTAGGCAAGTCCGTTCGTTAGAAAGTCTGCCACAAGTCCACCGGAAGTCTGTCGGACAGGCTGTCAGACTTTTGTAGCTGAAAAGTCCGACCGTGTGTACGCGGCATAACAGGTTTTCTCCTAAGATTGCCCTGTATTTATCTCCATCCATCTTCCCATCAACTCCGACCAGCTTCCCTGTCCCTGCTGAAGAAAAGCATCCCCACAACATGATGCTGCCACCACCATGTTTCCCGGTGAGGATGGTGTGTTCAGGGTGGTGTGCAGTGTTAGTTTTCCACCACACATAGCGTTTTGCTTTTAGGCCAAAAAGTTCAATTTTGGTCTCATTTGACCAGAGCACCTTCTTTCACATGTTTGCTGTGTCCCCCACATGGCTTCTCACAGACTGTAAAGGGGACTTTAAATGTCTTTCAACAATGGCTTTCTTCTTGCCACTCTTCCATAAAGGCCAGATTTGTGGAGAGCACGACTAATGGTTGTCCTGTGGACAGATTCTCCCACCTGAGCTGTGAATCTCTGCAGCTCCTCCAGCGTTACCATGGGCCTACTGGCTGCTTTTCTGATTAATGCTCTCCTTGCCTGGGCTGTCAGTTTAGGTGGACGGCCATGTCTTGGTAGGTTTGCAGTTGTGCCATACTCTTTCCATTTTCGGATGATGGATTGAACAGTGCTCTGTGAGATGTTCAAAGCTTGGGATATTTTTTTATAACCTAACACTGTTTTAAACTTCTCAACGACTCTATCCCTGACCTGTCTGGTGTGTTCCTTGGTCTTCATGATGCTGTTTGTTCACTAAGGTTCTCTAACAAACCTCTGAGGACTTCACAGAGCAGCTGTATTTATACTGAGATAAATTACACATAGATGGACTCTATTTACTAATTAGGTGACTTCTGCAGGCAGTTGGTTCCACTAGATTTTAGTTAGGGGTATCAGAGTAAAGGGGGCTGAATACAAATGCACGCCACACTTTTCAGATATTTATTTGTAAAAAATTAGAAAAATCATCTATTATGTTCCTTCCGCTTCACAATTATGTGCCACTTTGTGTTGGTTTATCACATAAAATCCCAATAAAATACATTTAAATTTTTGGTTGTAACATGACAAAATGTGGAAACATCAAGGGGTATGAATACTTTCTCAAGACACTGTAAAATATCCTTTGAGCTTATGGCTGACATGGTCTGGTAAAGAAATGTTTAGGGATTCCGACTTTTGGCAGTTCATTAAAAAGTTAGAAAAGGAGCCGTACAGTGAGAACGCTGCAGAATTTCTGAGGTTTAATGTCAGAGCCAGACTATACCTCTGTTCTAGATGGGGCTCAATTGGCCACTGAATCCTAATGAACGACCATTACGGTTATTCCCAAAGAAGGAAAGGACCCTTTCCAATTTGTGAGTTATCGCCCCAATTCTACCTTAAAGGGTTTGTAAACCGTCGTTTAAAAAAAATAAAAAAAAATAACAAACATGTCATACTTACCTCCACTGTACAGTTTGTTTTGCACAGAGTTGCCCCAATCGTCCTCTTCTGGGGTCCCCCAGCGGTGCTCGTAGCTCCTCCCCCAACAGGTGTCCACGTTGGAGAAGCGCTCTCCTTGGTGGACACCCATGTGGGTATGCGCTCCCGAGCCCTGCATCTGCATGTATTCACGTAGAGAGCGGGACTCGGCCCCGCCCCCCGGTGCCTGTGTCATTGGATTTGATTGACAGCAGCGGGAGCCAATGGCTGCACTGCTATCAATCTATCCAATCAAGAGCTGGGACAACGCGCAGAGAAAGAGTGTGTCTCTGCCGAGGGAATGAACAGGCTCAGGTGAGTAAAACGGGGGGGGGGGGGGGGCTGGAGAAGTTTTTTCACCTTAATGCATACAATGCATTAAGGTGAAAAAACACGAGGGTTTACAACACCTTTAAAAGGTAGAAATGAAATTAATTACCAAAATACTAAACCCATGGTTCGATGTTTAATATATCTGGACCAGGGGAGTTTTAGTCTGTGTAGAGAAACTAAATATAATACAACCCCATGCAGAGGTCCACCACCATCCTCTTTTCTACTAATGACAAAGAGATTTGATTCAGCCCCAGTGGGCTGAACGGAAAAAAACCTGAAGAGCTCAGGAGGATCTCCCAGCTGAGCTATTGTGTTCTGACAGGGGGACAAACCCCCCCGCCAGAACACACCGGTCAGCGATCTTAGCCATTGGCTGATCCGATGCCGATCGGTAGACCTTTTTCAGTCACGCCCTTTCAACAGAAGCCGCACCTTCAGCCAGCTTCTGTTGGACCAGCTGCCATTCACAAAGGCTGAATATTGGCGGGTTTCTATTGAATCGGCCTATACTCCCCAATATCCGGCCTGTGTGTACAGGGCTTAAATTTAGTCAAAAACTTTTTTTTAAAAATCAGCACAAGAGACATTATTTACAATTAAAACAATGTGTCCCATGTACTGCTGGCTGCTGCTTTAGTTAAAATCTTCTGTCCTCTGATTTCCAGCCTGCTTTTACAATTTCCTTCACTTTCTAAAGATTTCCTCTAACTTCCTGTTCTATTTCTAGGATACAGACAGTAAAAAATAAAGTGACAGGGGTTCTATTCCTTCCCCACCCAATTAAAAGAAAACGTTTGCTATGCACACGTTTTAATTTTGCATTTCCGGCTGGAGGATGGTGACAGGGCCATCAGGAACCAGCTAAAATTCATACAGTGTACTGTTCAGCCAATTTAAGGAAACAATTGTGCGACCATTGGAGTTCTATATATTCTTCAGGGAGCTTGAACTACAATCACTCATGACTGTTTGCTAATTGTAGTACAATATGACCCCCTAATAGTGCAAGCTACATAGTAGTGTGTGTCCCCAAACAGTAGTGCACAATTGCACCATTGTGTGACATTGTACGTTTAACCATCAGTATTATTATTATTATACAGGATTTATATAGCGCCAACAGTTTGCGCAGCGCTTTACAATCAGTACAGCTATTGTGTAAAACAGACCACACACTTGTATAATCCTCTTTTAGATTTACCAACAACTGAGTAGAGCAAGGGCACAGCAATTCTGTTCATCAATGTAAGGAAGACTGGGTATGGAATGAATAGCTTGTTATGTCCTCGCTCTGCATAGTGGTTAATTAACCTAAAGGAAATTGTATGATCAGACTGTAGGCTGTCTGGTATGATTATGTTGAATAATCACTCATGAAATTTAAGCCAAGGAACCCAGAATGAAAAGATTATGGCTACAGAAAATGCTTCCATGTTTCATTCGAACATGCTTTTTTCTCAATTACCTTGAAACTAAACAATATCCTTATTCTTCAAAAAAATGATCCATACACATCCACTACTTACAGCGTTACTAAACCCACAACAGTAAAATCAGTCTGTATATGCAGAAAATCATGCTTTCTATACTCACTGTGGAATCTAAGGGGTTAATCCCTCCGCATTGCGTAAAAAGGCTGTTTGATTCTGTGTTAGAAGCCTTCCTTAACCACTTAAGGACCGGGCCTATTTTTCAGACTTGGTGTTTACAAGTTAAAATCAGTTTTTTTTGCTAGAAAATTACTAAAAAAATATATATATAAATATATATAAATAATGTTTGGGGGTTCTAACACCCTAGAGAATAAAATGTCGGTTGTTGCAATACTTTCTCTTACACCGTATTTACGTTCTACAGGTTACCAGTTTTGAGTTACAGAGGAGGTCTAGGGCTAAATTATTGCTCTCGCTCTTAACGATCGCGGTGATACCTCACATGTGTGGTTTTAACACCGTTTTCATAGGCTGTTGCTACTCACGTTTGCTTCTGCGCGCAAGCTCAGCGAGACGGGGCGCTTTACTTTTTTTTTATTCTTATTTACTTTACTTTTTATTTTGACACTGTCCTTTTTAAAAAAAAAAATGTTTGGGTTACTTTTATTCCTATTACAAGGAATGTAAACATCACTTGTAATAGAAAAAAAAGCATGACAGGACTTCTTAAATATGAGATCTGAGGTCAAAAAGACCTCAGATCTCATATTTACACTAAAATGCAATAAAAAAGGAAAAAAAAAAGAAAAAAAAAAGGGGGCATTTGAAAAAAAAATCTCCTTTAAGAGTATTGGGCGGAAGTGATGTTTGACGTCAATGCTATGGAGCCGAATGGGGGCCATGTTCCCTTCACTCGGCAGCCAGGCAGTGGTCAGAGAGGATGCGATTGTCTCTTCAGCAACCGGCGGGTCCGGTAAGCAGCGGAGGCCCCCTCCTACTCCCAATAAAACTGATCTTGCGGTGAATCCGCCACAGAGATCACTTTTATCTGAAAGCGGACTGTCCGCTGAAGAAGAGGATACCGGGATTATGGCAGCTAGCTGCTGCCATAACAACGATATTCCTCTTCAAAGAGCCGACGTATGGTGGGCTGTCCGTAAGTGGTTAATCTAATATCTAACATTTACCAATTAACATTACTAACATTTGTATGAATGGGTTAGATCTTTATTATTATAATTGAGTTATATATATTTATCTCTTCTAGATTTGAAAAAGTAACAAATAAGATTTTAGAGTCTGTGCTTTTCTTTGGAAAGTGTTCTTGTCTCAATTAAAAGCACTAAGTGTAATTTCTGTCTGCTGCTCAGTTCCTCTGCTATCTACATACCGTATATACATGAGTATAGGCCGACCTGAATATACGCCGAGGCACCTAATTTTACCAAAAAAAAAACTGGGTAAACATATTGACTCGAGTATAAGCCTAGGGTGGGAAAATGCAGCAGCTACTGGGTAAACAATGCCTATCTGCAGCCTCACTGTGCCCATTTGCAGCCTAATTGTGCCTATCTGTAGTGTCACTGTGGCCATCTTTCGTGTCACTGTGGCCATCTGCAGCCGTACCTTTCATTACTAAAACAGCGTGTGTCTCCCGCTGTGTTATGCAGTCTGTATGGCCGTCCATTGTAACAAAGCCTCCTCCTCGGGCGGCAGTGGGAAGGGGATAAGTTATTACTGAAGCCAGTAATAATCAAAGACAGTGATAATTCTTAAATATAATAAAGAGTAGATACATTTATATAGTCTTACAGATAAAACTGGCTGTCCTGACAGCAACCATGATGCAATTAAATTGAGTTGTACACCCCCTGCTCTAGTCCATTGCATGAGTGTGCTCTGGTGAGATTTCTGCTGCTGTGTATGCCTCCGGATATGGCTGGAAGAAATGTGAGATCACCCTAGAAGATGGGGGCCAGGTTGGTAGAAAATAGAACTTTCTTGCATATGCAATTTTACCACAATTTTGCTGTTTCATATGCGTTTCCTGTGCGTTTTTGGGTTGCCTGCATCTGTGAAAAATTAATGTGACTCAAAAACGCACCAAAAATGTGGTGCATTTTAACCTCGATTTTTATTCACTTCAATGGGAAGCTGCATTTTTGGTGTGGTTTTCAACACCACACCAAAGATGCAGCATGCCCATTTCACGATGCACCGCACCCACAGCGCAGTAGTGTAAAAAGTCCCATAGGATTAAAAGGAAAACATTTTTTTCTTGCAATTTTTCTTAAAGTGTAAAAAACGCAGGAAAAACGTATCGGTGTGAAAGGGGCCTTATAAGCTACACTTTGTGCCCAGTAATGTCAGGTGATTTTTCTTAAAGAGGGAGGGGCTCAGACAGAACATACAGACGTTGCACAGGGCTACCACTTTAGGCTGGCTTCACACTGAGGCAGTTTTCAGCCTTTTTAGCTCTATATATCCCCTAAATAATGCCTGAAAACCACCTCCCATTCATTTCAGTGTGACTTTTCACACTGGGGCAGTGTGCTTGCGGGATGTTCTGAAAAGTCCTGCAAGCAGCATCTTTGGGGCGGTTTGGGAGCACTGTATACAAAATGCCCTGCCCACTGAAATGAATGGGCAGCGCTTCCAAAGCGCCTGAAAAGTGCTTTGGAAGCGCCGCAACATGGGAGCTTTTAACCACTATTTGGGCTGCTAGCGGGGGTTCAAAGCGCCCCGCTAGCAGGCAAAAAGCGCCGCTAAAACGTGCGGGGCTTTATCGCTCACGCTCAGTGGCCCCAGTGTGAAAGTAGGGTTCGTTCACACCAGTGGCCTGCAGTGTGCTGGGAGCCACAGTGCTGATGCACCCATCCCAGCATGATGCACTGTTTACTTTTTTTTTTTCAGAGAACTTTATTGAAATGTTACAAGTGGTCTAAAATACTGTTCTATTCATTGCATCCTTGTTGTGATGTCCTGCTTCACTCACACACTGACCAAAAGTACTGCCTGAGACGGTGTGGTGTGACCTGACATCCCTGGAAACAAGCTGCCCTTTAGCAGACATGTGGGGGCACCATTTAACCTTAACGGCGCACTCATGCATCTGCTGAAGTGCATGTTTTTGTATGCCGGGATGCCTCAGCACCATGCGTTTCAGTGCGATTTTTGGACTTTTTTTAAAGTGTTTCTTGTGCAAAGAGCAGCCCATTAAGAGAAATAGACTGCCCTACATGCAACATGTGGGAACGCATGGAAACCTGCGCCTGTAAGCAGAGAATGGCGACTTCAGCAATCTGTATACTAATATATATATATACATATATCCAGGTACTTGTAGGATCCTGCAGGACATGCTCACCATAGAATACACCCTGACTCAGTAATCAGTGCACTGTAGATGGCAGCCCCTCTCACACCTCCCAGCACTCTCCCCTCACCTGGATAACAGCCTCCAGCTTCATCAGTGATCCCTCCTCGTTGGCCATGGTGTCCCACAAGCTGCTCTCCTGTGCTCTGCTCTGCTCTGCCTTCTACTTCTCTCTGACCTCCTGCTTTGGGCCAAGAAGCCTGCTCTTTGGGTTGGCATGGTAACAGCGGACGCTGAAGCCCAGGCCGTTGCCCTGGAAACAGTAAGCGGCGGCTAAAAGAGAGATTCAAACAGGGAAACAGCAGGGATTGCAGTTGTGGGCGGGGCTCGGAGGCGGTATCCGTGGAGATGGCGGCGGGGGGGAGGTGGCTGCTACAGAGCTGGTTTGGTGAGTGTGGGGATAGCGGCTCAGTGCGGGAAAGAGCTGAGGGAAGGAGGGAGAGAGGTGACTGCTGGAGGAGGCATTGGTCACTCGCTGCAGGCTAAAGCGCATGCGCGGGTTCATGGGTCACACGCTGTAGATACACAGGCTCCGATCTCCTGATAGGGTCCTATCGGCTGGCACTGTCTGGGGGCGGGTCTTGGATGCAGTCTCCTAGGAGATGACGGCTGGGGGGCGTGGCTCAGGAGCTGGTTAGGTGAGGCTAGGATAGCGGGAGGGAGAGAGGTGACAGCGGGATCCCTGATCACTATAACTGAAATGTACACACCGCTTCCACGTGTCCTCTACCTCCGTGATCACACACATAGCTTCCCAACAACACTCCATTGTTCCTTCTCACTGACACATACATGGACCTCACAGCAACTGTGATAGAGGTGTCAATTCTTTACCTGCGTTACATACATAGTATACATAGTATAGTATTACTCAGAACTCCCAAACATTATATATATATATATATATATAATTTAGCAGAGACCCTAGGGAATAAAATGGCGGCTGTTGCACTTTTTTATGTCGCGCAGCAATTTTTCAAATGCAATTTCTTTTTTCGAAAAAAAAAAAAAACAGTTTCATGAATTGAAAAACAAAAAAACAAAACACTAAAGTTAGCCCAATTTTTTTGTAAAAACAATGTAAAAGATGACGTTACACTGAGTAAATAGATACCTAACATGTCCTTCTTTAAAATTGCGTACACTCGTAGAATGGCGACAAACTACGGTACTTCATCTCCATAGACGACGCTTTAAATTGTTTTACAGGTTACCTGTTTAAAGGTACAGAGGAGGTCTTGCGCTCGAATTATTGCTCTCGCTCTAATGTTTGTGGCGATACTTCACATATGTGGTTTGAACACCATTTACATATGCAGGCACGACCTAAGTATGCATTTGCTTCTGCGTGCGAGCACCAGGGCTGGGGGTGCTTTAAATATATATATATATATATATTTTTTTTTTTTACACATTCCCTTTACATTTTCTTTTTTTTTAAATCACTTTTATTCCTATTACAAGGAATGTAAACATCCCCTGTAATAGGAGTAGGGCATGCCAGGTTCTCTTTACGGAGAGATCTGGCGTCTATAAGTCCCCACATCTCTCCTCTAAAGCCTGAGATCAAAACAAACAAGCAAAAAAATGATCTCAGGCTTCCGAGCAAATAAAACGGCAGTGTTTACATCTGCTGGAGCCGGAAGTGACGTCAATGACACTGCTTCAGGCCTCTGAGGGTCATAGAGATGACCGGGGACCATCTGGTCCGCGGTTAGCTGTATGGTAAACCGCCACCAGCGGCGGATTCATTCTCCGGCTTGCCGATCGCACAGGTGACCCGGGAGAACCACCGGAGGGGGGAGGGGAAGGTCCCTCCCTCCAACCGCCTGTAAAAGCAATCAAATGGCTAAACAGTTGCTTTGATTACTTTTACTTCGCAGGGAATCGTTGGTTGAAAAAAAAAAGATATCTGAATGATGCCTGCAGGCATTATTCAGATATCTCTACTTCAACCTAAGGACGTCATATGATATCCACCTAAGGTTAGGTGGTTTTATTAGGTGATCCCTGATGGATGATATCTGGCTTTTGTACTGAAGATTAACCTGCTTATATTTTCCTTCCTGGTTTCTGCCCCCCCCCCCCCCAATCAACATATTAATGAAATGGTAAAATTTACATTTTTAAACAGAACCTTTGTTTTCATTACATTCCTTAGTTTGGATCCAGTGATGTCATCAAGGGATCTCTGTGTTTCTCTATGCAATACAGACAGATCATGTCTGTTGGGAGGAGCCCACAGGGTGCTGTATAATTTGTAGCTTACTGAAAACATCACAGGACCCTGCCTCAGTACCCCTCCCAACAGCCCTCAGTGCGACTCCGACCAATTTAAAAAGGGTTCCTTCACTATATTGGCGATTTCATGTGCGACTTGCATAGACATCTGCGCATGAAATCGTACAGATGTTGGCAAGCCACACGTGAAATCACACTGATTCAAAGCCGCATTCAGTGTGAAGGGGGTGTTAGCCCTAATACAAGTAGGCTGGAGGGGGAGGAGTTATCCAAATATCCAAATATCTAAAAGTGGAAGTCCATGCTAAAACTAAAATCCCTGCATCTATAGAGACCCGCAATCTAACACTAACCTATCTAGCCCTGTAAAGAGAAAATCGCTATACACACATTTTTTGAAGGCTATCCGACTCAATCTCCAGCGGCAGAAGCTCTGCAGAGAACACGGCCGACAACGGCTGTGAAATGGATGGGAAGTGATGTCACCCATAGACTTACTATGGGGCTTCCCTTGTCGGATGTGTCCTCTGCACCCACCTCCACAGCAAAGCCGCGGCTGACAGCTCAGTGTGGGATCGGGTTGGATCGCCTGCAGAAAAGGTATGTATACTGATTTCTCCTTTACAGGGCTAGGTAGGTTAGTGTTAGATCGTGGATGTCTGTAGATGTAGGGATTTTAGTTTTAGGGTGGACTTCCACTTTAATAGATGAGTGTCAGTCTGCATTCCTAGGTAGGATGAATTTTCATGGGGACCACCTCAGGCCCATATGTGATGCTGAGCCTTCATGACTGATAGAACGGAAACCTGATCAATAAAAGTAGTGGGCCAGGGACAGTCAGGCTGCAGAGCAGAGGGCTAGATGATGCTGGATGATCTTCAGCCAGGAAATGAGGCAGGCTCTATCTGACTTGCTGCAGCTTCTAATGCATGCTGTGACAAGCCCGCTGTGCAAGACTGAAGGCTGGAGGTCAGCTTTAATGTCTATGTGAAAATCATTAGAACTGTTTGTTTACATTTACCTGATTACATTAAGACCCCTTTCAAACTGACAAAGAGCCATGCTAGTGGTAAAGCGCCGCTTTACCGTCATTTTAGCAGTGGGGCACTTTTACCCCCGCTAGCGGCCGAAGAAAGGGTTAATATTGCCTGAAAAGCGCCACTGCCGCAGCGCTTTGCAGGCCCTTCAGCAGCGCTGCCCATTTATTTCAATGGACAGGGGCGGTGGAGGAGTAGTGTATAGAACGCGCCTCCACCGCTCCAACGATGCTGCTTGCAGGTCTTTTTCTAATGTCCGGCAAGCGCACCGCCCCGATGTGAAAGCACTCAGGTTCTCACACTGGGGCTGCAGGGTAGGCGTTTTTCAGGCGCTTTACAGGTGCGATTTTTAGCCCAAGATCGCCTGAAAAACGCCTCCAGTGTGAAAGGGGTCTTATAGCTTACACCTTAAGGCCGGGTTCACATATGTGCAAATTGGATGTGTGTTTCCCCGCATCCAATTTCGCATGACAGGCGAACGTGCCCAGCAATGAAGCTGGTTCACACAGGTCTGGGGCGGCTGCGGTCCACATTCCAAAAGGGTCCTGTGCATCTTTGGTTAGGATTCAGGTGCAAATTCAGGCAAAAACTTAGACCTGATTCGCACCTGAACCAGTGAACAGGGACGCACTGCTGTGACCCGTGGCAAAACTTTTTTTTTTTTCATTTTGGAAAGAGTAATGCCGGCCATACACGGTTCAAATTTCGAAAGAATTTCCTTTCGAAATGCGTATCTAAGAATTTTCAAACGAATTTCGCACCATTAGTGGGCTGCAGCAACGGCTGATTTTCGTGCGGCAATCAAATTTGAGGAATCGGACATGTTGAAAATTTTTTGAAAAACAAACGATTTTCTAATCAATGATGGGAGAATCGTGCGAGAAATGTAATAAGAAAAGAAAATTTATGGAGAGAAAAGAAGATTCCCGGCCATGAAAATTCTTTTCTGTGGCAACATGAGGTGAAATTGAAGGCTTGGTCGGCCGAATTTCGAAAATCAATGGTGGCATCATCGGATCACAAAAAAAACAACTTTCTGCATTTGAAAAGAATATTCGTTCGAAATTCAACCACGTATGACCTGCTTAAGGCAGGGATATAACCCCTGTTAGATTTTTTTTTGCCATCTCTTCCCACTGCAGAGATTTCTCTCCACTTCCTGTCCCATAGTCAAGCAGGATGTGAGAGGGAATTCCTTGGGGACCCCTAGGTCACCAGAACTAGTGTCCCCATTGGAAGATTTCCCCTCTATTACTTTTCTTCTGGGGACAACCCAAAATCTGGGATTTTCTTTACTTTTATTTTAAGTGATAATAGTAAACAAGACAAATAGGGTAAATCTCTCTAAGGGGAGCACAAACAGCAATAAAAACTGACAGGTGTTCTAATCCCTCTTACTCTATCCAAAACGAAAAAAAAAAAGTTTTTCCTTTAGTAATACTTTAAAGTGGTAAAGTAAACTTAATTAAATATCACTGCCAGCCCGTCTCTTTTATGCAGGCATCCTATATTGTGTAAGTGTTTGTGTAATACGATGCCTTCAAATATCCTTTTCGGATCTGTTCTGGCCGGTTACGTGACCTCCAGCCGCTCTCCTACTCCAATCCAAATGCTACAGTGAGAGGGGCCTAGATCCCTTCTGATTTCAGTAGGGGAGGTCACGTGACTACTGTGCCGTCCACTCAGCCCCTCCCACTGTAGGCTTTAGATGGGGAGGAGAGTAGCCGGAGATCACATGACCAGCCAGAACAGATCTGAAAAAAGGTATTTAGAGGCATCGTTTTCCACAAACACTTACGCAGCTGCTGAATAAAAGAGAGGGGCTGGCAGTGGTATTTAATGAAAGGGGTTGTAAACCCTCGTTTTTTTTTTTTTTTAAATAACAAACATATCATATTTACCAACACTGTGCAGTTTGTTTTGCACAGTGTAGTATCAAACCTCGTCTTCTGGGGTCCCCCGGCGGCGCTCGCTGCTTCACCTCGCATTGGTAAACCCCATAGTAGAAGCGCTTTACCTGGGGGTTACATTGCGGGCGTGCTCCTGAGTCCAGCATTTGCATCCATAGACACAGAATGCCGGACTCGGCCCGGCGCCCGCGTCATTGGATATTATTGACAGCAACAGGAGCCAATGGCTGCGCTGCTATCAATCTATTCAATCAAGAGTCGAGAACCCCATGCAGAGAGGTACAGCGCGTCTCTGCCGAGGGAACAAACTGGCTAAATTGAGTAAAACAGGGGGCTGGGGGATCGGTCAGTGTCAAAAGGGTTTGCCGCTAATAGCGGCAGGAGGGGGCAGAGATGGCTCACACACACACAGGAGCTGACAAGCAGGGAGGGGGAGAGAGGAAAGCTGTGGATGACGGAGGCATGTAACCTGACCACGGTATTCAGGGATCAGCAGCCATCATTACCCGTGGTCAGTTTACATAGGGGGACACAGGAACAGGCAGGATCAGCCAGGTTTTTTACAACTTAGAGAGGGACAGGTTAGAAAGCACAAGCACTGTGCTGTTTAATCTGCTATAAGGGAACAGGATCGCTTTTATTATTTTTTGGGTTACAACCACTTTAAGGCCTGGTTCACCTGTGCGTAATTACCACTTTGGCTCTGGAAGGTTTTACCCCCTTCATGAACTGTGTTAATTTAACTGGCAATTCTGTCATCATGCAACACTGTACACAAATGAATGTATATATACAGTGTGAAAATATACATGTAGCGCTGGTAGATTTGTGATCTACCATCTGATAGGTAAATTTAGTGAATTGCTCATTATAGGAAGTTAGATTTGCCTCTGTTCCAGCTTGGCTGACGTTGCGTGTGGTTCCACATTGTGCCTGTGGGTATCGTTGTCACCATCGGCAGGTGTTGGAAAAGCAACGTGTTAAAGCGGATGAGTGCTCCTCTGTCCCGGAGACAACTCGGTGGAGGTGGTCCTCCGAGTTGCATTCTGGGAGAGGGTATTTATGGGACAGACGCCATGTTCTGGGGTTCGTTTTCAGCCACCTGCTGGCCCTCCTGGCCGACAGGTATGTGTTAGAGTACCACCTTGTGGTCCTCCGTTCCGGAGGCCCGCGTCGCTGCGGCGTGTGGGTGGGCCCAGAAGCCTGTCTGGGGCCTACTACAGCAGCCGAGGAATGGTCCTGAGCTGTCTATCCAGAGTGAAGAAGCTGGACAACTGAGGAGATCCCAGGGGAGGATCCATCATGGAAGGATCATGCAGAGTGCTGGTCTGGAGAGGGGCCTGGTGACTCGGTTGGAGGACGTATCCTAAAGTAATCCTACAGCATAGTACTGCCGGGTTGGCTTAGAGGTCCAAGCACTGTGTCTGACATTCATCGTGAACCAATACATTCTGTGGCAGAGGATTGTACGGATTTATTTCAAGCAAGTCTGTGGCAGGACTTCCGGCCGGATGTGATCAGGGCAGCACACCTCCCTCCACAGCTCCGTTACTCCTGACAAATCTCCGGGACTTTGGAGCACTTTTCACCGGCCTGAGCTGCACAAAACCACCACAGGTACACAGGGGAAGGTGCGCTGAATCCAGGGATGCCATCATCCGCTCAAAAGAAGCCAGCTAAGCCTCCCACGGATCATAGACAGACCCGCTCCGTAAAGGACACATCTCCTGGCCCCGCCCCCACCATCTTGGCTTCTTCTCCACAGAAGCAACGTGCTAAAGCCGCAGCAGATAAGATGGCACAGGCCAAAAAAGCAGAGGAGACAGCTCCGGCGCCCGATCTGAACCCTGCAGTGAACGCAGAAGCGATCGCACGGCCGATTCTGGAGGCGATCAGCACTAGCAAGGCAGAACTCATGGGGAGGATAGGCCATCTCTCCTCTGAGTGTAATTTAATAAGGCATGATTTGGATAAGATTCGGGGCCGCCTGACAACAGTGGAGACGCGCGTCTCAGAGGTAGAAGACACGTCCCAAGATCATGGTGCTCAGCTTGCTGAATTGAGAGATCAGGTCAGGGCACTGCAACATAAAGCCACAGATGCTGAAGACCGTCAGAGACGGAACAACATCAGGGTGGTGGGCCTTCCGGAAGGATCTGAAGGAGACAAGCCGGCGCAATTCGCTGAACTTTTCTTTAAACAGCTGCTGTCCATACAAGAAATGCCCCCCACATATGTTGTGGAACGAGCCCACAGGGTTCCTACTGGTAACAGACCCCCTGGTGCCTTTCCTCGGCCTTTCCTGGTCAGATTCCTGAACTTCCGTGACCGAGACATGCTCCTGACACAGGCCAGGAAACTACAGGATCTGCGACATGAAAACACCAGGGTGATGCTATTTCCTGATTTTTCAGCAGCTACGCAACAGAAAAGGCGATCGTTCAATGAAGGCCGAAGGCGACTCAGAGAAAAAGAAGTCAAGTACAGCATGCTTTACCCCAGCAAGCTTTGAGTTCAACACAAGGGGATGGTAAAGTTTTTTGAGCACCCGGAAGAAGCGTGTGACTGGATGGACAAGGAACTTTGAATTTCTACAGCATGTCCGCAGATCAGTACTGGAGGCTGGTAAACTTTATTTTTCCTTTTTTTCCTGTTTTTTACTATCCTTTTTTCATGACTAATTCTGATGAGCTGCTCTAGGAATATGGGCATGTGCTGCAGTGTGTCGGGAATATCACCCTGATAGTTTTTTTCCTTTTTGGGTCCTCAATGTTTTTCTTCCTTGGATGAGGGGGGAGTTTTTCTTTTCTTTTCTTTTTTATTGTTCATTACTTACCGACACGCTACAAGGCTCCCTGCTGGGCAAGAGCAGAATTTCCCTATACTTAATTAATGGCTACAAGCCCCTGATACTTTGAACCCTGCCTTTCAGAGTTAACTAAGGGTGCAGCTCTCTTTCACAGGTCATGTGATGCTCCACAGTTTTTTTTATTTTTGCAATTGGAGCTAATGGAGGTGCAAAGAAGATACAAGGAACTGCCGAACTTTAGATTACAGCGGCGGGAATTCGCCAAAATTTTTTTGTTGTTCTGTTTAATGATGAAGCTACATACCAATCGTTTTTTGTTTGTTTTTGGTATGAAGGCAAGGGTGGGGAGTTCTGGAACCACAGCTCGACCTAGGGTTTTTCATATAGTAACTGTTATTGCAGTAGCTAAGATTTGCATAGTTTATAAGGTTGACTACTCAATACGGAAAAGCAGATGGTTTAAATTCAAATATATAAAGAATGATGGCTAATGATATAAGGATTGTGTCTTGGAATGTTCGAGGCCTTAATCACAAATTAAAAAGGGCCTCAGTATTCCAATATTTTAAGCACACCCGACCGCATGTGATACTCCTACAGGAGACACACCTGGATGGCAGTAGAATACTTTCACTGCGAAAACCGTGGATCCAAAGGGCCTTTCATTCGACATATTCCACCTTTGCAAGAGGTGTGTCTATCCTAATCAGTAAAACTATACCTTGCACGATCCACCAGGTGATCTCTGATACGGGAGGAAGATATGTGGCGGTTGTATTAGATCTGTGTCAAAAAACCATTGTACTGGTGAATATATATGTACCTCCTCCATTTCAGGCCAAAATGTTATATGATCTTTTAAATAAAATAGCACCATTTGCTCATCTCCCTATGGTATTGTTGGGGGACTTCAACGCAGTTCTTGATGCGGCGTTGGATACTTCCAATCCAGCTAGGCGAAGCTCTGTTGATCTTAATGGCTGGAAATCGGTAGCGGACCTCACGGAACTGTGGCGCTGGAAACATCCAACTGTCACTAGTTTTTCGCATGTGTCGATAACCCACAAGTCCTCGGCTAGGATTGACCTGGCATTTGGAAATAACCTAATGCTGCCATTTGTGAAAGACATATCATATTTAGCAGGAGGCCTGACCGATCACAACCCTCTTGAGGTAATTCTGACCTTTGTATCAGGGAAAACAGGGGGGGAATATGGCGCATGTCACCTGGTTGGCTGCAAAATGAACAGGTGGCTGCTCAACTGACAGGAGCCATGCAGTCATATTGGTCGCTTAATGTTGACTCGGCAGACCCTCCACTGGTATGGGACGCCTTCAAGGCAGTGACCTGGGGGGAATGCATATCAGCAGTAAAGGCGGCACGGAAACATGACAGGGAAGAGATTGAGCTTCTACACCTTAGAGAATGGGAATGTGCGAAAGCCCATGCAGAGAACCCTACTGGGGCCTCGTATGAAGCCTTGCTGGAGGCGAGACGCTCCTTATCTATTTTTTTCACAGGTCAAGCTCATGCAGACATGACAAAGAAGGCTCAAACTGTCTTTACAGAGGGAGACAAAAATGGCAAATTACTGGCCATGCTAGTCGCTGACTATCACCCAATTACAAATATCCCGATTATTAGAAATCAGAGAGGAGACCTAATTAGTGAACCCAAGAGTATTATGCTGGAATTTGTCAATTTTTTTGCATCTCTTTACTCCCCAATACCTTCTTATGAAACTGCAGACTTAGATACCCTTCTAGGGGATTTATCTATACCTAGACTCTCGGACGATGACAAAAATAATCTTGAAGGGAAAATCACAACCAAAGAAATTGAGAAAGCGATTTACTCGTTCCCCCCCAACAAAGCTCCTGGACCTGACGGTTTCCCTGCCGATTTTTATACGGCAAATGTTGAAGTCTTGGCCCCTAGAATTAACCTACTCCTGGATTATTGCCATGAACACGATACTTTACCTATGTTAGAGGCATATATGGTTCTCCTTTTGAAACCAGGGAAAGACCCGAAGGACTGTACATCATACCGACCCATAGCTTTACTAAATACGGACTTGAAAATTCTGACTAAGATTTTGGCCCTTAGACTATCTACTGTACTCCCATCTATTGTAAACATAGACCAGACAGGTTTTATGCCGGGGAAATCAACTGACACAAATCTAAGAAGACTATTCACCCATTTACAATTGCAGTCGAGGAACGCTAACTCCAGAGTTGTGGTCTCTATCGATTTTGAAAAGGCCTTTGACTCTGTAGATTGGAGGTTTATGTTTAAGGTCTTGGAGGTTATGGGGTTTGGCCCAAACTTTAGGAAATGGGTTGCCATGTTATACAGAAATCCGAAAGCAGCTGTTCGGCTGGGATCATCCATTTCGGATTTCTTTGTGGTGGGAAGGGGGACCCGCCAAGGGTGCCCGCTTTCACCTTTTTTGTTTGCTCTCGCCCTGGAGCCTCTGGCAGTAGCGCTTAGATCCTCAAATCGTATCAAATCTATACGGGTGGGAACGATAGATGAGTCTCTGGCGTTACACGCTGACGATATGCTATTGTTCCTAGACGACCCGGAAGAATCCCTAAGAGCGGCATTGGAAATCATAAATCTTTTTGCTACTTTCTCCGGGTTAAGAGTAAACTGGAGTAAATCGTCCATTTTACCAATTGATGAAGGGGCCAGGGCAAGGGTTGATCCTAGTTTACCGCTGCAGTGGGTAACGACTATCAAATATTTAGGGGTACAGATTACAGCGAATGTTCAGGAATATGTATCCCTGAACTTACTGCCATTGTTAACATCCCTACAGCAAAAGATTCGAGCATGGACCAAACTCCCACTATCCCTTATAGGTCGCATTAGTTTAACCAAAATGAAATTCCTCCCTGTCATCTTATATTTTCTGCGGCATGCACCTAATTGAATTCCGAAGACGTATTTTTGGAAGCTGGACAGCATCATCTCATCCTTTATATGGGCTCCGAAGCCTCCAAGAATAGGCCTTAGAGTCCTGCAGGAACCGGGGGATCAAGGGGGTCTGGCACTGCCTGATTGGCAAAAATACTACTTAGCAGGACAAATGGTGTTCGCTCGTAGATGGTTGATAGCTGAGGATGGGGATGCTGCCACAGTGTCGGAAGCGGCCCAACTCGGATCGTATGAAAGTCTTAGGTTTGCCCTGTTTAGAGGTTCCAGGTCTGAACTGCCCCTGACACTGACAATGAAGGCCACTATTAAAGCGTGGACGACCGCAGTGAAACTAGCATGCCCTAGTTATGGGGGGTTTTCGCCTTCAACCCCGATTTGGATGAATCCAACTCTACCACAATTCTACAACCTACCAGATCCTATGATTTGGGCGGTAAAAGGAATAAAGACTTTGAGAGACATAACATCTTTTGGAGAGTTACTGACCTTTTCCCAACTACAGTCGAGGCATGATCTTCCAAATACATACCTATTCAGATTTTTACAAGTTAGACATGCATTTCAGGAGCAATTTAGAGAACTGAAGGTAGAATCCTTGCCCTCGTCCCTTGAATCGCTATTGGCGGATGGAGATCTGGTCAAACCTCTTTCAGTGGCCTATAAAGAATTCTTTAAGTCAACCCCACCAGCAATTACCAAATGCAGAGAGAAATGGGAGATGGAGGTTCCAGAAATACAAGGGGAAGACTGGGATGAATTATGGATTCAACCATTTAGGCACCTGGTATCTGCCAGAGATAGGCTGATCCAGTTCAAATTCCTGCACGGAAGCTATCTTACTCCAGCTAGGTTGCATAAGATCTTCCCCACAGTTTCGGCAGAGTGTTGGAGATGCTCTCATGTAGCCGCAGATACAGATCACATTTTTTGGCGCTGTCCAAAGATTCAGGAATTTTGGACGGATATTACTTCCTGTATCACGGAATTGATATCAGTACCAATACCGATGAATATTAAGGTATGTCTGCTGGGATTAGTGGATGACATAGTACCAACACGTGCCATGCGAACACTACTGAATATACTCATGTTTTACGGTAGAAAAGCTATCTTGTTGGCCTGGAAAAAGCCAGAGGCACCGACTATTTCAGCCTGGAAGGGCCTGGTTAACTCCATGCTTCCCTTTTACAAGGCTACATATGAATCTAGGGGGTGTGTAAAGAAATTCGATAGAGTGTGGCAAGCATGGTATAAGTCTAACACCACGGTGGGATAAGGGAGGAGGTACTGTGTTGATAAAAAGTGAACATATTTGGATGAAGGCACTTCTCATAGACATCTCAATGAGTAGCGACAATAAATTCAGAAGGTAGAGGGTCATGATACTTGCAAACAAGTAATATAACACAAGCTTTTGATATAGGCTACACCAGTGATCCGGTAATTCTTGGCGAGCTGTGGTTCATGGGTGGGGGGAGGCACGGGGAATGTAGTTAGTAGATCTTTGTTAGATAGGCATAAGGCCATGTCTGGCCTATTAGGGACGTTGTCTTATTGGACACGTCCTTAATGTTGTATGATTTACTATGTCGATAAAATCAATAAAAAGAATAAAAAAATAAATAAAAAAAAGCAAGTCTGTGGCAGAGACTTTTGTTCGTGCTACGTACTGGCTGCTAGGCAAGTGAGAGAGGCCTATCCAGGTGAGCAAAGATCGTGTCCCACAAAAAGGGGATTGCATTCAATTACAGTGTTCAACTTTAAAGGATGTTCTAAAGAAACCTAAAGAAAGGTATTTGAGCTTCCCTGCAGTTTTCCTCCTGACTCTTTCCTGCTACTTCCTTCGTTACTTGGTTCAATAAAGCATTGAAAACGTACTCAATTATTGGTGCTTATATCGTCCAGAGGTAAACTCAACGGAACCCTAGAAACAGAGGTATCGAGAGTGAAGGTAACAGCCCGCTTAAACCAGCAGTTCCACCGAGAGTTAGTGCTACATACATATACACATATATATATATAATTTTTTTTTTGTAGGTATGCTGTGTGAATGAGAACACATAACAAACATATGGTGGAGTTTTCTCATATGTCATTGCAAAAGTGGAAATACACTTTAATCCCCTTAAGTCCCAGAGTTGTTTTTTTGAACATGTTGGCAATGTCTCAGTTCTGCTTTAAAAGAGATGTATGGGAATCCTTTTTAAAAATTTTTATTTTATCATACTTATCTAGGTGGATGCAGTATCGGGCCGATTCATCTGTTCCCAGACAGCTCTAACACTGAGAACCCGAGCAATCAAACACTGCCGATCGCTCGGTTCTCACAGCTCCCTGAACAGAGAGCTGGTGGCTGTCAGTCTTCAGCTCTCTGCCCCCCCCCCCCCCTCACTGGAGTGCTGGGCTGTGCTGGGGGTGGGAGTGGCCGGCTCAGGCTCTCAGTGGTTTGTTGAGCTGGGTGCCTATCCAGGCATGTGGGCTGATCCCCATTTTATTATTGCGATCTTGCCTGAGCCTGGACTGGCTCTGTAATGTCAGCCGACAGCCGGCTTCAGCCTGCTGAAAACGGGTCACAGGAGTGCAAAAGGAACTGCACTTCTGTGATCCATAGGAGAAGTATAGCCAAACAAGCTTTGGCTGCACTTTTACTTTAATATGGTGTGAAATTTGGATGCATATTGTCCTATTTCCATGTTTTTTTAATTGGGAATAAATGTTAATTTCATCATATTTTCAGGATTAGTAAACAAAAGAATGAAAAAGGGAATGTGTGAATCTAGTAATAACAAAGCGCAAGTGTCTTTGTGAATAGATTCCATTTAAACCAGATAAGGGAACCCCTACTAAATATTCATTTAGGACACATGTTTATGAGCTGTTTCTCCTACCAAATTATTTTGTATTTCTGTGCAGCCACTTATGTGAAAAATCTGAATCAGCTCTCTGCACACTGCTAAACACCCTTACACATTTCTAGCAAACTTTGCATAAAAACAGAATTTTTTTGCTCACATGCATTGCAATGCATGCTTAAGCCGGCCAACTGCTACAAAGTAATCCCTCTCTGGCCAGTCCCTACTCTAGTCTGCACAATATAAATGACTTACTTGCTTAAAACATACGGCAGTGGATGTAGTGCCAATATAGGGCAAATAAGACACAAGTTGTAGGAGAGGGCTACAAGTTCAGGTAGGGTTATTTCCCCAGTAACCTAATGACCAATAATACTGAATGGGTTATTGAACCAACCAGCTACTGACTAACAGTGTTGGGGGAGGGGTATTTTTACAGCAAGCCATTGACAACTTCTGACCATAGTGTGTGTTGTATTAACAGTTGCCAGTTGCTAAGTGGTCACTGACTTATTTATTAAGTTCTTCTTTAACCACTTCAATACCGGGCAATTTCAACCCCTTTCTGCCCAGGCCAATTGTCAGCTTTCAGCGCTGTCACATTTTTAATGAAAATTGTACAGTCATGCAACACTGTACCCATATGACATTTTTATTATTTTTTTGAAACTTATAGAGCTTTTTTTGGTGGTATTTAATAACCAATGTTTTTTTTTTTTTTGTTTTTTTTTTGCTTAACAAAGGAAACTAAAACAACCAAAAATTTTGAAAACAAAATTTTTTTCTTAGTTTCTGTTATAAAATTTAGCAAATAAGTAATTTTTCTCCTTCACTGGTGTACACTGATCAGGCTGCACTGATGGGCACTGATGAGGTGGCACTGATGAGGGGGCACATATAGGCACTTTTGGGGCTGCACTAATAATCAGGACACTGATGATCAGTGTAAATGTCCCCTGTCACACTTGCCACTTATCAGATCTCCTTTCCTCACACCGTGACAGTACAAGAGGAAAGGAATGCAGATAACCGGCAAGTTTGTTTACATGTGATCAGGTGTGATTGGACATGGCTGATCACATGGTAAAGGGCCGCTGTGATTGGTCCTTTACCCAGATCTGTGATCAGCTGTGTCAGAAGGATACAGCTCTCACAGAGTGCACTGAGTGTGATGCCATCCAAAAACTGGATCAGTTTTTTTGTCTATAGTTTAATCAAGAATTGGTTAAGGTAAGCTGGAAAGCACATGTAATGAAAGAGTTTCATTTAAAAAAAAATATTGTGCTAAGTGTTGTATGTGTATATATATATATATTATTTTTTATGGGGGGATGTTAAAAAAAATAGTTCCTGGGAGCCAGATATGCTAGGCACACCACTGGGTATAGCCAAAACTATTTTTTCAGTTTCCAAAGCACATTCCTCATTGTGGACATTTATAAAACCTCCAGTGCTCTGTTCTTCTTCCATCCTGAACTTCTTAACTGTTGATCCTTCCAGCATACTCCTCTCTGCAGCACTTCCTTTGGGCTGACAGCTTTGCACAATTGCTTCTCATTTTGCAGCAGTGTTGCCACCTTCAGTGACCCACGTGCCTCCTCCTAGGTCAGCTGAGAATCACCGTTTCACCTGTGTTTCTTGTCTCCTGCAGATCTCAAATTAGAGAGAAAAAACTCTTTATATGGCCACGTATCATTGACCATGTGGCATATTATGTCAATAATATCACCAGCATCCCCGTCCCATTGTGACGTGCAACTGCGGGCTGGGTATTCCAAGGCCGCAGCTTGTTTGAACAGCTATCATCTGACGTTTTCCCATGGGTTCCAGCCAAGCTGAGTTCAGCCCAAACATTTGCTCATCCCTAACCTTGAACTAGTCTTCAAAATCAAGTACGGCTAACAATATTTTATGATCCAGTTCATTATTGTGTTGTGTCAATCAATGTATTCAAATCACAGGTGAAAAGTGTTTATTTAAATTCATCCTATATGAACAATCAGATATTTTATTCTCCATCTCATTGTAAATGTGTTTATTGCTCAGGAGATGACATGAAAGCCATGGGTTTAGAGGGTGAACTGGTAGAGGCTGATGCTACATTTACACAGTGAGTTTCTTCAGCAGTTGCACAGTACACCACAATTACATCTTATTCTTAGGGCAGTGCTGCAAAGCATCGCGGAGAGCTTCTAATACGCGGTCTACATTGGCTTTCGTTGCATTGTAGCCCATCAGTCCAATACGTAGCACCTGCAGACATTGTAATACAAATCATTTGTTAATACCACAAAAATACACATTTCAGCTACAATTTACACTCCACAATTTATTTTACAAACCATACTGAACAAAGATCTGTCCTGAACCTTCAACTTTGATGTCTTGAGGAAGGCGCATGGTCAACAGTAATACCATGAGAACCCAAAACAGAAAAATGGCCAGCACACCAAACAACATCAACCTCAAGTCTTTACTGGGAACTTAGTTGTAATAACAACAACTATTGTGCAACGGAAAATTAAAAAATCACCACGTAGCATGTCCAAAAGAAAAGGAAAAAAAACATCCACAGATTGTGCAAAAGAAAAGAAACAAAAAAAACACCATATAGCTTGTACAAAAGAAAAAAAACTGCCATAGCTCATGCAAATACAAAAAAAAGAAAACCTTTTATCTTGTGCAAAAAAAAAAAAAAAAACACCCACAGCTTGCAGAGCAGAAAATTTAAAAATTAACTTTGTGCAAAAGGAAATACAAAAAAAAAAAAAAAAGAACACTTCCAGCTTGTGCAAAAGAAAGCTATGTTGTCATTTCAATTAAGATCTCAGTAAAGACTTGAGGTCTTTAAAGTATATGTGAACCCTTACCTGTTAAAAAAACCAATTCAGTTTAAAATAAAAATGCAAGGCCTGGCTCGCAGTCTCCGCTCTAATTCATCCCAAAGGTGTTCTATCGGGTTGAGGTCAGGACTCTGTGCAGGCCAGCCAAGTTCCTCCACCCCATACTCCCTCATCCATGTCCCTATAGAACAGCCGGCTTCTGACGGACCGGCTGCAGTACACATGGGTCAAATGTTGGCCTGTTTCTTTTGAACCAGCCGATGCCGCCCGACATTTGGCCCGTTTGTACTGGGCTTAAAAAACTATTCTGACATTCTTAGACGGTTTCTCAGTTACCTTTCCAGCTGAGGGCCCAAGCCCACCCGTAATCTCAATGCTGTACTTCCTCATGATGTATGTTGTGATGTCCTTCCACTGATAGCCGTCTGGCACTTCAATTGTTGTCACAGTTGGAAGTCGCAACGCCTAAAATAAGTCAAATGTTAATAGTGACAGACATGTTGAAGCTGTTGCAATTTTTTATCTTTACTAGCTTTGTAGCAATGATTCCAAAATGAGAAAACTACTTCCAGTAAGAACATTTCTGAAACTCAGATTGGCGGTGTTGTGACAAAATGAGCAACCTGTTAGAATGTACAACCAGCGTCAAATCCTGTGACGTGGAATCAGCTGGAGCTCCAAACTGCACGCGCAACACGTTATACATCCCTTTACTAGCTGACGTAAGTACACCAAGGAATTTGCCTACCAAAATGCTCAATCGACTACTGCGCATGCATACGGTGGAGATCAACTAAAACTTAAGAAATGTACGTTCTTAACACCATCTTGCTACACCTTAAACTTGATGTCAACACACCTACAGTAAGCAGACGGGGCAGCGGACATGTTGCTACACCAAAGGCCGTTTTGAATTAGCAAACTAATATCAGAAATCAAGTGAGCTTATCTACATAAATTTTTGCTGTTGTGCCACAGGTTTGCTGTTGTGCCAGGTTCTTTCCATTTGGTTATGATAGATTTGATGGTGCTCCTAGGGATCATCAAAGATTTTGATATTTTTTTATAACCTAACCCTGACTTCTACTTCTCAACAACATTGTACCTTACGTATGTGGAGAGTTCTTTGGTCTTCATGGCAGTGTTTGGTTAGTGGTGCCTCTTGTTTAGGTGTTGCAGCCTCTGGGGCCTTTCAAAAAGGTGTGTATATGTATTGACAGATCATGTGACACTTAGATTGCACACAGGTGGACATCATTTCACTAATTATGTGACTTCTGAAGGTAATTGAATGCACCAGAGCTTTTTATGGGCTTCATAACAAAGGGGGTGAATACGTACGCACATGCCAATTATCAGTTTTTTTATTTCTGAAAAATAGTTTTATGTATATATTTTTCTAATTTTACTTCACCAACGTAGACTATTGTGTTCTGATCCATCACATATAATTCAGATTAAAAAAACATTGAACTGAAGGCTGTATGTAACAAAATAGGTAAAAAGCCAGGGGGGGGGGGGTGAATACTTATGCAAGGCACTGTATATTCTGCCAGGTTGCTCATTTTGTCAGAACACCCCATTTACACTGCTGGTCTGATCAGGTCCACTTGTCTGTTTTTCAGGCAGACCTGACTGAAAGCTTTGTGTAGTCTTTAGGCAGTTGGATGTAAGCAGACTTGCATCCTCTTTACATCAGATTACCTCCGAATCCATTCAGATAAAAAAAAAACCTATATAAATACCCAATCTTTATTTTAGGCAAAGCACGACTTAGCTGGCTTATGTTAGGATACTGGAACATACATTCTCCTGTTTAGCAAAGAACACTTGTTAGTAAATTACGGTATGCATATGTTTGTTGTAACCTGTGTGTGCTCATCATGGCCCCATAGTAAAATGTTATGAACTTGGGATTTACTTGTTCATGCAAGTTTGAAGTGCCTATATTCACACATTATCTTTAGTAAATCAGGCCCAGTATAGAAAATATAAAAAAAAAGAAGATGTCTGGAGCACCACTTACCACTTATCTGCCCAAAAAGATGAGGTGAAATATTTCATATTAAGCTGACCTAAGACTAATATGTTTTTTTTTTTTATTTTTAGTCCTGACTATAATAGGTTAGGAAAGAAAATACTCACAAAACTACTATAGGAAAAAGGACGCATGTCCACGGCAGCTTGCTAACTGGGCCAAGGACCTTGTGGACTGGTTTCTTTATCCAGCCCTAACAACTATGTAACTATATGTTCTCTTTAATAGTGAGCTTAGAAAACTGAACCAGGACAGTATCAATATTATAAAAACACCCAACCATGGAAATACAGCTTTGTGAAATGAACAGTAGTATACACTAGCAGCTAGTATTCAGCACAGGGTGCAAATCACTTGCCATTATTTTTCTATTGTACAAAGTATATTTTTGCTGTATATACCGTACTTACTGGGTCCTTCACAAAGAGCTTTAATCCCAGGGCTTCCAGTCCCTTGTGGAACATCAGAGCAATCTCGCGGTGTTGCTCCCAAGAACGCTCTAAACCCTGGACATGGACAAAAAACATTCAGATCTGGTGGCCAGTGCTTTATTCAGGAACAAATACAATACAATATGGACAGAAGTACTGTGAAGAAAATGTGTTGCATTTAATATTTTCGGAATTTTAGGGCTTATATAGACATGTGTTGTTTTCTTATCCATCAAATATGGGTCAGCAGATTCCCATTTACTGCAATGTACTGTACAGCATTGTGGATGTGGCCAAAATGAACATACAATTGGGTAAACCAGCTATGAGACCATACAGATGCTTTCACAGACCTGGCCACTGAATAATCTTTCTAAAGAAAAGGACGCAGTTCTGTGGCAACTCGTTAACTGGGGCAAGGACCTTTTTGGTGGTGAAAGAAATATAGGGAGAACTCACTTTAAAAAGGGTTAATACAAGAAGTCTGGTATTGAGTTTACTATTTCTGAGAATTAGTAAATAGAATTAGTTCATAGAATTACATACAAAGATAAAAATTGCAAAAAAAAAAAATGGGAGAAAATGCAGAAAACTATTTTACCGTTGGGACAGTATGGTTTATCATGTCAGTGCAAAGCTCACAGAGAAAGTTCTATAACCACTGTGTTAGGCCTTGCTTAATTGGGCGTACTTAGGAGTACGCCCATGTGCAGGCAGTCCCATTCATGTCAATTGGGGCACAGCAGCTGTATGGACACAGCTGCTGCTCCTGATTTGATATTTGTGCGGGTGCGTGTTATACACTCTCTGCTTTCGGGGATCCACATCCATACAAGTATCAAACTTAGAACAGCAGCTATGTCTGTGCAGCCCCTGCATCTCAACTGACATGAATGGAACTCCCTGCACACGGATGCAGGGAACACCTGTGGAGGCAAAACATGGCCCTCACACTGGTGTACACTTAAGTACGCCCATGTGAACGAGGCCTAACAGACTAATTTCAAGACATATTGCATTGTTCATTTTTCCTGTTGCTCAATTTATTGAGGTATGGATGTAGGCTGGACTCTAGCCCTTGGCCAATCACCACTTGGGCGTGTCTCTCACCTACTAAAAGGTGAGGTTCTGACATTCTGAAGTAGCCATAAGTTATATGGACCAGCCAGTTCTAATAGCTGCATTGGGGACAGGATTTACAACATCAGCTCCTCAGCCCTATTCAAGTGCACTCACTGCATGGCTGCTGTAAATGAACCCAGTATAATGGTGTAATCAGTCTCTAGGTGATTCTTTACAACCAGAACATACCAGTTACATGTATGTAGCTCACAATATTTACTATCGGAAGGAATTCATTCCATCTCTGTGCGACTAATAATTTGGATTTTTTTAAAGAATAAACAATCCCTATGATCTAAGAAAGGACAAACTTTCTCAAATCACCTTCCAGGACAACCTTAGAGAGAGCGTTGCTCCGCCCATTTTCCAGGAAACACACGCAGCCTTTAAATCCCTCCTCTTCCACCATGGCCTCAATTATTGTGTTTATATGTGTCTGCCATGGTGGAAGCGCTGCTGGAACCAGGGGGAGGCTTACCTCAAGGAATTTTTTCTGCCTGGTGTGCAGTGACCATCCCAGCACCCCCCCCCCCCAGTAGGAGTGGGGGTGTTCCGGAGTCCCCAGCCTCTCCAACTCAGGGGAAGCAATGGCTCGCAGGAGGCGTCAGCGTCTCTGTGCCCAGGGTCCGCAGAACTGGCACAGGTGGCCAGATGGCTGCTGCTACCCCCCTCAGGTATCGATGGGTCGGCAGTACTCCCGCATGTCGGTCCCAGCTGGCGGGGGATGTCAGGTCAGGTGACGTGGTTTCCTGTCGGGGTGGGGCGACAAGTGGTTCCAGTCACCTGGATGCAGAGGCCAAGGGGCGGGTCTATTGGCCAGTGTTACTGGTTTCAGGCCCTCGATGATGACGCCGGGACCGGGTAATTTAAAGCCAGATGGCTTCTTCTCAATACCCCGCTGCGCTCTCTGCTATGATGGACAACAGCCACGGCGGAAGCAGGCGCCTCAGACACCGGCCAGGCCCAGGTAAGAGGGGTACAGTGATTTCTCCAATCTTTTCCATAAAGGCTTATATTTGGTATATGTTTGAGTACCTCCCTTAAAGGGACTTTGATTGGATCCTGCAGCTTGGGTGGGTGTTTTTTTATGGCTGGGTCTGGCACTGCTCGGGCGCTGTTCCTTTGTCTGGTTGAAGTCTTTTCTCACTAGGGGCGGTGTAGGACTGTAAATGAGGACGCTTAGTTGAGCCTTGTCTGTTTTCTTGCAGGGCAAAGCGTTAGCAAAAACTAAACATTCAAATCCACCAGCTCAGAGTAAATGCCCAGAGATTCATGGCAAAAAGCAATGTGTAGAACCTGTATAGCAGAGCATGTTGAAGAGGAAACATTCCAACAATACAAGGATCTGTTCTCTTCTGCATGAGAACTTATGAATTCTCTGAGCTCAGTCAAATCTATGCTGGGCAAGAGCCTGGCAAGCCAGGTTGAACCCCAACATCCACCCTCCAGCCCTCGTGCATCCACCTCTAAAACAGCAGAGGTTGGTGACTTAGGAGGTGAGGGGACAAGTACTCTTCCCTCCCTCAGGGATTCGGATGAGGAGGAAGAGAAAGATGATAGCCAGGCGTCTAGGTACAAGCTATCACTGGAGGAGGTAGATGATCTTTTGAAAGCAATCTACACGACTCTAGAGATCCAGGAGGAAAAAAGTGCAACTGTCGGTACATGACAAGATGTACCAAGGTTTAGATGAGGGTAAACACAGGGTGTTTCCAGACCATAGGATCCTCTCAGATGCAGTTAAAAAAGAATGTAAGGACCCAGAGACAGGTACTTTCTTTTCCAAAACCCTCAAAAGAAGGTTTCCCTTTGAAGAGAAGAAGACCAAGGTTTGGAACAAGAAGCCCGTGTTCTTTCAAGTATCCCGTCGCATGCAGGGGTGGATCCAGGGGGGCAACGGGGCAATTGCCCCCTCCGAGAATGCAAGTGAGTGAGAGAGCCGGCGGGTAGATCCGCGGGTGAGAGAGCCGGCAGGCGGCACCGCGGGTGAGAGAGCCGGCGGGCGGCTCCCTAGGTGAGAGAGCCACCGGGCGGCTCCGTAGGTGAGAGAGACAGCGGGCGGGCCCGGCGGCTCAGTTTGTGAGCGGGAAGGTGAAAGAGCGGATGAGCAGCTGTGCGGCTCGATGTGTTTGCGGGCTGCTGGCCAATCAGGGAGCCGGCAGGCTGGGGAGCAGAGAAATGACATCATCCCTCACTGCCCGGCGCCCGCCCTGCATCCCTGCAGTTCCCCCCTCACCGTCATCTCTCTGCTGCCTGATTGGTAATCTGCTGCCTGACTCTGGGACACAAGAGACCACCTTAGCAGGAAAGTGACACAGCAAGTGACTGTCAATCCGCAACATGTGGCAGGTGACGTGGCAAGTGACAATCCGCATTTGGTGGCAGGCGATGTGGCAAGTGACAATCTGCATCTGGTGACAGGCGAAGTGGCAAGTGACGTGCCAAGTGACAATCCGCATTTGGTGGCAGGCGACGTGGCAAGTGACAATCTGCATCTGGTGGCAGGCGACGTGGCAAGTGACAATCTGCATCTGGTGACAGGTGACGTGGCAAGTGACAATCTGCATCTGGTGGCAGGCGACGTGGCAAGTGACAATCTGCATCTGGTGACAGGTGACGTGGCAAGTGACATTCTGTATCTAGTTACAGGGGACGTGACAAGTGACAATCCGCAACGTGTGGCAGGCGACGTGGCAAGTGACAATCTGCATCTGGTGAGAGGTGACGTGGCAAGTGACATGGCAAGTGAAAATCCGCATTTGGTGGCAGGCGATGTGGCAAGTGACAATCTGCATCTGGTGACAGGTGACGTGGCAAGTGACACACTTGGGGCTCCCACTGATTCTGCATTATGGCGAGTTAAACTATTTAATTTTTAATAACAATGTAATAATAGTAATAATGCGCTTCAATCATCCTGACACCATAACAACCATGGTGCCGTGATGATTGAAGCGCCAACACCAGCCATTTCCCCAATAGATGTACCCCAAAAAAATGTATTTTCTGACAGTGCCCCTCCTGAGACTAGACTCTGGATCCGCCCCTGGTCGCATGGGACTAGCGTTCGAAGACATGGGGGTATTAAAGGACGCGATGGATAAGAAGGCGGACTCCCTTCTGAAAAAATCGTGGGATTCCACATTTGCCCATCTCAAACCCGCTATGGCTTCCATGGTAGTAGCAAGGAACCTGGAATGCTGGATATAAACGCTGAAGAGCCATGTAGAGGCATGGACATCTCGGAAAGAAATACTGGAGTCCTTTCCACTGATGCTGAAAGCAGTAAAGTACATGGCTGATGCATCAGCAAAATCAGCAAAGATGTCGGCAAGATCTTCAGCGCTGGTGAACTCAGCTAGACGTGCTATCTGGTTGAAAACTTGGACCGGTGACACAGCATCCAAGATTAAGCTCTGCAGGCTACCTTTCTCAGGTGACCTTCTTTTTGGTCCAAACCTTGAAACGGTCCTGGACAGAACAGCCGACAAGAAAAAAGCGTTTCTGTCCAACAAGAAACAATCACTCAAAAAACTCACTCAATCACTGCTGTTCATCAGCCCCATAAAAATAGGGACCAGGACCAGAAGAACCGCTGTGTCTCACAGAGAGGCAAGGGAAGAGGGAGAGTTTTCTTCAGAACCCCCTCCGACCAGCCCCCTAAGATTAAGTGATAGTCTCACCCCAGTGGGGGGAAGGTTGTCTTCCTTTCACCCACAGTGGGAAAAATAATGGCAAGCCTGTATGCAAAGAACGTTATCTCCCAGGGGTACAGTTTGGAGTTTTCGACCCCCCCCCCGAGCAGGTTTTATGTCACAAATCTTCCAAAAGACAAGGAAAAAGCTTCTGCAATGACGAACCTGCTTCAGGATCTTATTCAACAGGAAGTCATTATCCAAGTCCCAAAACATCAGGAAGGTCGGGGCTTCTATCCTCACATCTTCCTAGTGAAAAAACCCTTGGGAAAGTATCGGTTGATATTGAACTTGAAGATTGTGAACAAATCGATCCGTTACAAACATTTTAGGATGGGTACGATCTATTCAATAATGGAGTTACTGACCCCAGATTGCTTTATGGCATCCCTAGACCTAAGGGATGTTTATTTTCACGTCCCGATAGCTCAAGCTTCCCAACGGTTTCTCTGTTTAGCTCCCAACCTGGGGAGTTCAATAAGGCATCTCCAATTCAGAGCTCTGCCGTTTGGACTTTCATCCTCCACCAGGATCTTTACAAAAGTAATGGCGGAAGCTCTGGAGCCTCTGAAGCTAAGAGGAATATCGGTTGTCCCGTATCTGGACGATCTGTTATTCTTTGCAGATTCCAAAGGACAGGTCCTGACAAACCTGCAGGTGACTCAGGCTCACCTCAAGAACCTAGGTTGGCTCCTAAATTTAGAAAAATCTGATTTAGAGCCAGCACAGAAGATGAAGTTCCTGGGCTATACAATAAACTTGGTTCTTCAGAAAGTTTCCTTCCCAAAGGAGAAGATAGAGAAAATTCAATCTGCGGTGAGGCAGGTTCAAACCAATCTCTCAGTTTCAGTCCGGTCAGCCATGGCAGTTTTGGGACTTCTCACAGTATCAATTCCAGCAATACAGCGGGCCAGACTACATTCACAGCCTCTCTAGATGAACATCCTACAAAGATGGTCACATCAGGAGCCTCTAGAAAAACAAATCGGCTCACCTCAAATGTAAAACGAGTGCTCTGGAGGTGGCAGGATTTGACCAACCTAGAAAGAGGTCTCTCCTGGGTCTTTCCCTTAGACAAATGTCTAACGGACGTGAGTGCTTGGGGTTGGAGAGCCCACTTGGATGGCCAGACCTCTCAGGGTGCCTGGTCCAATGCAGATGCCTGGAAGTACTCAGCAGGCAGTCAGGGGGCAACATGTGCAAGTACTCTCGGACAATACAACAGCAGTAGCTTATGTATTAAAGCAGGGAGGCACCAGGAGCAAAATAAATCTTGGAGCTAGCCAGTCAACTACTTACTTGGGCAGTCAGCGGTCCATCTAAAGGGATCCCAGAATCTGATAGCAGACCTACTAAGCAGAAAAAGAGTGGTAGAAGCAAAGTGGAGTCTGAACCAAGAAGTCTTCTTGATGGTCACTGAAGTATAGGGACAACTTCAAATAGATCTGTTTGCGAGCCAGCAGAACTTAAAAGTTTGGATGCTTTTCCCACTCCACCGGGAAGATTGGGCCGTAGGCATAGATGCTTTTGAACATCTTTGGCATTACCAGCTGTGCTATGCTTTTCCCCCCTTCCCGCTAATACCGCTGGTCGTCAGGAAGTTCAGGGAGGAAAATACCAATCTGATCCTGGTCACTCCCTTCTGGCCAAAAAGGCCCTGGTTCGCGACTTTACTAAATCTGGCCTTAAAACCTCCCTGGAAACTACCATCCAGAAAGGACCTACAAACACAGGGGTCCCTGAACCATCCAGAAGCAGACCGGCTACAACTGACCACTTGGTTTCTGAAGAAGTCCTCCTAAAAGCCAAGGGACTGTCAGAAAAACTAGTGAAGACCCTACTCTCCAGTAGGAAGTAGGTAACTTGGGCCATATACCTGAAAGTATGAAAAAAGTTCAATTCCTGGTGCTCTTCTAAAGGTTTCCAGGTCAAAAGTATAGTTTCAGTTTTAAAATTCCTCCATGACAGAATGGAAAAGGGGCTGGCAGCCAGCACCCTTAAAACCCAGGTTGGCAGCTCTTTCAGTTTTTTTTAAAAAAAGACTATCCAAAGAGGTGTTAATTTCAATAATTTTTAGGGCACTTGCGCGGAATAGCCCGGTAGCCCTTAAAGTTTTTCCTATGTGGTATCTGTCTATTGTTTTGCAGGGTATCACGGAAGCTCAGTTTGAACCCCTACAGGAAGCGTCCTTAAAAAATTTAGTTCTTATCTGCACACAAGCCTGTCAGAAGCATGTGGGCAGCTAAATGCTAATTAGGTCTTCAGCCCTAGGCCAATTTTTCAAATTTGAAATAATGAACATTTGTATTGATTATTGGATTCATATGGGCATACAACTACAAGCCACAGAAAATAAGAGAATAACTGTGATATCATACCACTTCTATTCTGATGTCATAATTTACATTTGGCAAATCAATTAGAATTAATCTCGTACTGGGTTAGCTTCAAGCCACAGTTTGGTTCTTTCACCGTTTATTGAATAAGCCCAAATGTGTTAAAAATGTGTTGGTTTTACCTTCTCGGCCAGGATTGCCAGTCCTTCTCTCAAGCTGTAGAAATTGGTCACTGGTCCTGTATGATGATATCTGAAGAAAATGTGAACATATAGCTTATACATTAAAATAAAAAAACAATTTTCAGTTCTATAATTTTTTTTTTTTCTGCAGGACTCGAGCAGCATTGCTACAACAAAGAGTTCAGTTTCTGCCTAGTTCTTTCTTTTATAATACAAATCATGTAACAGCTATAATAAAGTCAGTTTTATGTGCATCAAATTTTTGGTGCAGGTGATTCTTATGCCCTGTACACATGGTCGGATTTTCCAACGGAAAATGTGTGACAGGACCTTGTTGTCGGAAATTCCGACCGTGTGCGGGCTCCATCACACATTTTCCATCGGAATTTCCGACACACAAAGTTTGAGAGCTTGCTATAAAATTTTCTGACAACAAAATCCGTTGTCGGAAATTCCGATCGTGTGTACACAAATCCGACGCACAAAGTGCCACGCATGCCTAGAATAAATTAAGAGACGAAAGCTATTGACTACTGCCCCGTTTATAGTCCTGACGTACGTGTTTTACGTCACCGCGTTCAGAAGGATCGGATTTTCCGACAACTTTGTGTGACCGTGTGTATGCAAGACAAGTTTGAGCCAACATCCGTCGGAAAAAATCCATGGATTTTGTTGTCGGAATGTCCGATCAATGTCCGACCGTGTGTACGGGGCATTAGTATGTTTTATTACCATGTATCTTATGGTAAACCCTCAGTGACTTGTTATTGTGGCTTTTCTTATTAGCACTTACATTCTTGGTTTCCCATCACATCCCCAGTAGTTTGCCAGCCAGTTCAGGTCCACATACAGTGACAGTGGCTTTGTTTTACGGCTGAATATCTTCTTACTGTGTAGATGAGGACCACAGGAAGAGAGCAAATAGAGAATAATAAACAGATATAAATTCTGAAAATACTGAAAGACAGGAAACAATTGAGCTAATAAATGTAAGCATCTTGATCAATGATTCCTCTGAACTACAACCATAGCAGGCATGGGACCCAGAGTTAAAAGGGACCCATTTGGGGTATTATAATAAAACTTACCAGCCTGCTTTGGTATTGTCCCCTTCCCGTACTTTGAAGGTTCTTCCAATTAATGGGCTGGTAACTGAGAAATGGGGGAATTTACTAAAACAGGAGCAAAGAGAATCTGGAGCAAATGTGCATAGTGATCAATCAGCTTCTAGCCTGAGCTTATTCACCTAAAGGGGTTGTAAAGCTGTCATACTTACCTCCACTGTGCAGCTCCTTTTTGCACACAGTGGCCCTGATCCACGTCTTCTGGGGTCCCTCGGTGGCTGTCACAGCTCCTCCCCGCATCAGCTAACCCCCTCTGGGAAGCGCTCTCCCAAGGGGGTTAGCTTGCGGTCGCACTCCCGAGTCCTGTATCTGGCGTCCATAAGCCACCGACTACAGGACTCAGCCTCACCCCCTGGCCCTCGCATCATTGGAGTTGATTGACAGCAGCGCGAGCCAATGGCTGAGAACAGCCGAGAAGACCGGGATGACATCAAGCGCGTTCTAGACGCGGGACTTTCGAGGACTCAGGTAAGTAAACGGGAGACTGGGGGGCCTGCAATCGCCAAATTATTTTTCACCTTAATGCATAGGAGGCATTAAGGTGAAAAAACATGAACCTTTACAACCCCTTTAAGCTTTGAAAATGAAAGGTAGAATCTGGTTGTCATGCACAGCTGCTCCAGATTCTGGCTGCTTTAGTCTTTAGTAAATTCCCCTCAAAGAGAGGACTACATTTCCCACATTTATGCAACCAACCAGTTTATGCTTAGAGAGCTTGGTAGGAGCATGGGGGCAGAAAAGTTACTTTAAAGTAGAAATTAAAGCTTTAAGTCACCCTGCTTGCAGCACAAGCTATGCTGTAACCTCTTTGGTTCCAGGTGCTTTTCAGCAACCCTTACCAAGAGCTAAGTCGCCAGAAGATGGCAAATTTAAGCAGTGGACTTTGATATATTTTTTTTTTACAGTAGAGGTACTCAGACAAAAAATGACAACCACACAATCCCATTGTTTGCACCCAACTGACTGCTCTTAAGGGCTGAAATCAAATGGTCAAGTCAAACCAGTTCTAGTTGCTATTGTTCCCCCCTTGAGACACCTTGGGCTGACCACTTTTGGCCCCTCTTCCCCTATGCAGGTTGGAGAGTGTTTATGTTTAAATTAATGGGTTCATTGACTCGCTTGTTTGGATTTTAACTCATTATTGCATACCTTGCTGCTTCACTGAATGAAATAGGTGCCGTGCCTGGAGGAGCATTTAATACCTTCTGAGAACCAGAGTATAAAATATCAATTCCTGAGAAGAGACACACAAGAATAAGACTCAAGGGAGAGCTGAAACAAGTGTTATTGCATACATTCTTTTACCAAATTTGAAGAAATGCCCAAAATCAATACAAATACATGAACCTACACCCACCAATCGCAAATTCGTTTTTTTAAATCAATAGTACAAAACTACCAAAGTTATGCTTTACATCACAGCATTATGTTGCGGTTACTATGATAAAATGTAACTTCAAATGTAATAATCTATAAAAGCTCAACATCTTATGTTATTTCATACCCCTTCATCTAACAAACAATTTGAAAAAGCTGAAGATCCTCAAATGTTACAACTTAGCATTTGTTTGTTTTAAAAAATATGCTTCTACAAATTTCCTATAGTCTTGTTTTGGAAAATCCTTAAATTAGTATACAAGCTGGCCAGCAGATGGCGATGTAGGTGCAGAAGACAGACATGGACTAGAAGCAGTTGCAAGGATGTGTAGAATCATATATTTTTACTTGCAGATCTCAGTTACCTAAGTAATGACTGTTGCATTAAAAAGATTTAAAAAGATTTAAAAGGATTTAAAAGGATAGAACAATATATGATCTTTTAAGTTCTGTTAGGCATGCTTCACATGGGTGATTGGGCACATACAGGATCTTGTGGCAAGAATCAGGAGTTTCTTGTGGCTGGAATCACAGGTGAATGCCTCAACCTGTACAAAGCAATGAAAGACTGAGGAGCCATCGCTGTATGTATTTTTCTGCACATTGAGTGGTTACCTGTGGTTTGAGACAGATGTCTGATCCTCAGGGCTGGACTGGGACAAAAATTTGGCCCTGGACTTCATCCAGATCGGCTGCCCCCCCACCCCCCCCAAAAAAAAAAATCACGCCCACCAAAAGGCCCCTATATACATTATTGTATATCATGAGAGGGTGAGAGAGAGAGAGGTGGGAGTGAGAGAGAGGGGGGTGAGAGAGAATGGAGGGGGGTGAGCGACAGAGAGAGGGATGAGAGACAGAGGGGGGGTGAGAGACAGGGAGGGGCTGAGAGACAAAGGGGGGACACTGAGAAACAGAGGGGGCTGAGAGACAGAGGGGGGCTGTGAGACAGGGGGGGCTGAGAGACAGAAGGGGGTCTGAAAGACGGGGGGTCTGAGAGACAGAGGGGGGGCTGAGAGACAGAGGGGGGACTTAGAGACGGGGGCTGAGAGAAAGAGGGGGGCTGAGAGAAAGAGGGGAGGGCTGAGACAGATCACATAGCACTGTCCCTATCTGCAGTTCCTCCTCTGACCCCCCCACCCCCCACAGGCTCTGTGTGCTGGCAGGTATGTGCAGCGCCAAGTCTCCCTCTTGATCCAGGGGTGCTCTCGCTGCTCTGCTCCTTCCAGCGGCTCCTTGGAAGCCTTCCACCGGTCCTCTTCCCCCGGATCCCCAGTCAGCCTGTCCTTCAGCCCGGGCCGCACTGTTCTTGGAGCAGAGAGGAGGTGGAGGAATTGAGGTTCTGGTAGCGCAGAGGGGGCCGTGCCCACTCCTGTTCGCCTCTTCGGTGGTCAGGGAGGAGGTGGAGCTCTTCTCTCTCCCAGGCTCTCACATCTAACTGCCCTCCTCGCTGGCCACCTTCCCCAAATCCCTGCTGCTGTTTGCTGCACACGCTCTAGCTGCTGCCGAACTCTGCATAAAAACTGGCCCACTGAGCCATCGGCCCACCGGGAAACTCCCTGTAGTCCCGATGGCCAGTACATGCTTGCTGATCCTGGATGCAAACCGATGCATCCAAGGCCAGGCAAGTGCAGATACACGCAAATATTAATAGCACCTCTTAGACTGTCTTTGCTTTGTATAGGCTGAAGGGCCGCATACCCCTGTGATCCCAGCCGCAAGAATCCCTGTATTCACCTACATGCTGTTGGGGCTATTTATGCAGCTATCCAGATCTGCTAATCTTCGACATAGCCTTGGAGGCCATACCTGACCCTGATGGAACGAAAATTGTAGGACCTGCCTGGAATGTGACCCTTGAACACTGGGCTTTGCTTATGGCACTTCCCAGACCTCTCTGTGCTGTGTTAGTTAGTCACAGAGCACTTTCTGGGTCCAGAGCAGTGGCACAGCCTCTGATGTGACCCTGTCTGAAGATTCATTAGAAGAAACCCTTGACTACCCAAAGAAGTGGGGGAGACAAAGGTAAGTAATTGGGATTATAAATGTGCTACCAAGAAATCACACATAAAAATCAAAATAATATTTTTTTTATTATCTCCGTATTTAAAATGAACTAATAAAATTTCACATAAAAATAATGATCTTCATTATCACGTAAATTGTGCGATATCTGGCGATGTCCCCATTTTTCCAGCACATCAATGCTACCTCTGCTGTGGGCAGCCAACACTATTGGTTTGTGGAACTATTGCAAAACATTGAAGATTGGACTTTATAGGCACAGCAGAATTAATTATCTTTATTTAAACATGATTAAAAAGAAATAATAATTGCTTAAAATCACGCTAATGATTAATGTCTGTAGAGTAAATTAAACACCACTAATTATACATCAATAATAACATTAAATAAGAATAAATACAGTCCA
Source organism: Lithobates clamitans (assembly GCA_037952925.1). Classification (NCBI taxonomy): domain Eukaryota; kingdom Metazoa; phylum Chordata; class Amphibia; order Anura; family Ranidae; genus Lithobates; species Lithobates clamitans. The sequence continues at coordinate 5,085,375 of JBBGZY010000578.1, forward strand.
TCCTGAACCGTTAGCTATGGTTCCACAAAGCTTTTTGTATTCTGATCGTGGCATAATGTAGCTTAGCTAAACATGTTGCGCGCCTGTCGAGCTAAGCTACATTACACCACAATCGGAGTCCACGCTCCACACTAGCGGCCATGTATAGTGTGTGACTGTGGACAAGGATAGATTGAGCTAGATTAGGCAGGCAGGTTAGTTAGTTGCAGTGTATTTGATATACATACAGTCAATCTAGTGTGTGTATGTATGTATATGTATATATACATATATTATACATACACACACACACACACACACACACACACACACACACACTGCATTTAGCGGAGACTATATATTCAGTGTATACTCTATTCTATATTCAGGCAGCGCAGGCAGTGTATTTGATTTTATATATATATATATATATACCGTATATACTCGAGTATAAGTCGTTCCGAGTATAAGTCGAGGCCCTAATTTACCACAAAAAAATGGGAAAAACTTATTGACCCGAGTATAAGACGAGGGTGAGAAATGCACAGCTACTGTAAGTGGAAAAGAGGGTCAACAATGCCCATTTGCAGCATCACTGTGCCCATTTGCATGCCTCACTGTGCTCATTTGCAGCCATAGGTCCCCTGAACTTCAAACTCAGTAGGTAAGGGTTCCTAGATGCCTCCTAGCTGCAGCCAAAATCTGGGGTCTCTGAACCCAAAGGGTCCCGAAATGACATTGCTGCAGATGGACACAGTTGACCGAATTTGGGGCCCTGTATCTCGGGGCCACTTAGTGCTAAAAACCCCAAATGTGGTGTGCAAACCCAGTGGAACTATCACCATACAATTTCCAAAGCTGGGGTTTCTAGCACCAAGTGGCCCCGAGATACAGGGCCCCAAACATCAGTTCAGAAAATGTCAAGCACTTTTCTGCAGCAGAGAATGACATTTTCCGAACCAGTTTTGGGGCCCCGTATCTCAGGGCCACTTGGTGCTAAGAACCCCAGCTTTGGATATGTTATGGTACCAGTTTAACTGGGTTTACACACCAAATTTGGGGTTCCTAGCACCAAGTGGCCCTGAGATATGGGGCCCAAAAATCGGTTCAGAAAATGTCAAGCACTTTTCTGCAGCAGAGAATGACATTTTCTGAACCGAATTTGGGGCCCCGTATCTCGGGGTCACTTAGGGCTAGGAACTTCAGCTTTGGATATGTTGTGGAACCAGGTCCACTAGGTTTGCATACCAAATTTGGGGTTTTTAGCACTAAGTGGCCCTGAGATACGGGGCCCCAAAGTCGGTTCGGAAAATGAAATTTTTTGCTGCAGAAAAGTGCTTGACTCGAGTATAAGTCTAGGGGGGCACTTTCAGCACAAAAAAATGTGCTGAAAAATTCGACTTATACTCGAGTATATACGGTATATATATATATATATATATATATATATATACTGTGCGTACAGTATCTAATACACTTGAGGCGGTGTACACAGTATATAATACAGTGAAGCCGGTGTACTGTTTCTAATACAGTGCAGGCGGCATACACATTATATAATACAGTGTAGTGTGCTGTGAAACAAAATCCCCATCATGTCCAGAAGCCCACCAAGGAGAGGCGGATTCTCACAGACCACTAAAAGAGGGCAAGCAGCCTCTGTGTCTACAGTCAACAGTGCTGGTCGTGGACATAGTGTATCCTCTGCAGGTGGCCTTGGCGCAAGCTTGTCCTTTTGTTCTGCCGCTGGCCGTGTTATTGAGCCACAACATGCAGAAGAGTTGGTGGAGTGGATAACAAAGCTGTCTTCATCCTCCTCATCCTCTGTCACCTAGGCTCATAGTAGTTTGCCTTCCAACGCAGTTGCCAAAGCGGCCTATTCCACCGGCTCCTTGTCCACAGTTACTCCTTCTGTAGCCCCACCATCATGCATGGAGGAGTCCCCAGAATTATTCGACCACAGTGTCGATTACATGCTGCTGGAGGATGTGCAGCAATTTCAAGGCTCCGATGTTGGTTCCCAGGTTGAGGAAGGGAGTAATGTGAGCCTAGAGAGAGGGGGTGCCACAGAAGGACAAGAAACTGGCAGTCATGTTCCCCAAGCTGTAGCATACTGCCAAGTTTGCTCCAGTGACGAGGAGGGAGGGGATGATTAGGTCACTGACCGTACTTGGGTGCCGGAGAGAAGAGAAGAGGAGAGTGAGGAGGAGGAGGCACAACTCCAGCAGAGGATGAAACATCCTTAGGAGGCCTTGAAGAAAAGTGTGTGTAATGCATTTCCAGACCCTGGGAAGTTACAACTTCTTGGTACTGGGCAACGTGTTTCTGAGGCTTTGTTCGGTCAGAAGAAGAGTGGTGGAGAAGGTGGCCGGCTGACCAATGCCTTTTAAACAATTTTTCAGTCCTCAGCACCAAGGTCTGATAGCTTCAAGCAACCATCGCCAGCAGAGCATCCACTGAGTTACTGTGTTTTGAGGTTGGACCACTGGCAAGAACTTGCTCAATATGCAATTGAACTACTGGCCTGTCCTGCATCCAGCATGCTTTCTGAACACACATTCAGTGCTGCTGGAGGGTTTTTAACGGATCAAAGAGTGCGCCTGTCCACAGACCCCGTTGATAGGCTCACATTTATAAAAATGAATCAGTCCCGGATCAGCAGCTATCAATCACCTGATACTGGCGTAACTGACTGAATTTGCTATGGGTCAGGGATCCCTTGAAGACTGCCTATGCTGCCTATCCTATTCCTCCTTAATCATGATGATGCTAGCTTCCAACAACATTTTTGGTTTAGGGCACCGCCACCACCCAAGGCCCAATGTTTCTGCCCCTGTTTAACAGGGGCATGTAATTATAATTTTTGAAATAATATTTAACAGCAGGGACCATTCCTGTGCCCAACAAGAGTAACTGTGAGGGGTTACCATGTTCTGGCACCACCAGCAACTAAGGCCCAATGTTTCTGCCCCTGTTTAACAGAGGCATGTAATTACAATTTTTGAAATAATATTTAACAGCAGGGACCATTCCTGCGCCCAACAAGAGTAACCAAGGGTTTACCGTGTTCTGCCACCACCAACACCTAAGGCCCAATTTTTCAGCAGAGTATATAGTGCAGTCTGTATAGTATATATACTGCAGTTCAGAGTATATAGTGCAGTTGGTGTAGTATATATAATACAGTCCAGGGTATATAGTGTAGTGTACAATTCATAATACAGTGGAACCTCGGTTTGCGAATAACGTGGTTAACGAGCATTTCACAAAGTGAGCACTGTATTTCTAAAAATCCTAACTCGGTTTGCGAGTGTTGTCTCGCAAAACGAGCAGGATTCAGGCCAAACAGTGCAGTACCGCTTTTGGCCTGAGGTGCGGGGGGGCGCCGGAGCCAAACAGCACTGATCGTCGGCGTTCGGAAATGCATGGAAAGGCCAGAGGAAAGTTCGGCTGACCTCGGCAAACCTCGGAAAGGCTTGTGAACGGAGTCTTTCATAGGTTTGTCGAGGTCAACCCAAGTATACTCGGGACTTTTCGGCCATTTCCGAGGCTCTCTGGCGCCCCCGCCTCTGGCCGCATGCGGTATTGCATCCCATTGAAGTCAATGCGGAACAAATTATTTTCGTTTCCATTGACTTCAATGGGAAAACTCGCTTTGATATGCGAGTACATTGGATTACGAGCATACTCCTGGAACGGATTATGCTCATAATCAGAGGTTCCACTGTATAGTCTATTGAAGTGGTTAAGGGGAACCCTATGATAGAATTAAGAAAAAAATGGCATGGGTTCCCCCGTCCATATCAGGACCTTTGGGTCTGGTATGGATTTTGGGGGGGACCCCCACACCATTTGAAAAAAAAAATTGTCGTGGAGTTCCCCTTAATATCCATACCAGACTCAAAGGCCCTGGTATGGACTGGGGGGGGGGGGGGCGCACTCTGTTTTTTTCAATGATTTTTTATGTACTGTATATTGCCGGGATCTAGCAATACATTACAGCCATGAGCAATTTTAAATTACATTTTTTCCATTAGAAATTTCATTTTGCTGCAGTACTGTTCTAAACATGGGGAAAATGCGCTACTTTACAGGCAGACTAAGGGGACCCCCCCCAGGCACGTTATTTAAAGGAATATTTAATTTTTATTGTTTCACTTTAAGCATTCTTAAAATTACTGCTCCTGAAAAACTGCAGTTTTAAAACTTTTTTTTTGCATTGATACATGTCCCCTGGGGCAGGACCTGGGTCCCCAATCACTTTTCTTATGGCAATAACTTGCATATAAGCCTTTAAAATGAGCATGTTCAGACAAATTTATTGTCTGTTTGCAAGTTCTGGTGCGAACCGAACCAGGGGGTGTTCCGCTCATTCCTAGTGGTGATACTAAATAACTCAATTTTAAAGCAATTGGTTTGTGGTCCTTCTATTTGGTTGGTCCCCCAAGTATTCACCAAGGTACAAGCCTCCTTGCTAGTCTTCATATGCTTTCATGGTATTCCCATTGTAGGATACGTGGATTACCTTCTGTTGATTGATCAATAAGATCAAACCTTGACAATATATTGCAAGCAGTCCCAACCTTAAAAAGTTCTGTTGAATCCTAAACCTTCAAAAGTCAGAACTGGAATTAACTCGTCACTTTGATTCTCTACTTATTATTATCTTAGACACAGTTCAGACCAGAATATTTTACCCTCTGTCAGGAAAATCAAGTTCATACCCAAGCCCAAAGAATCGTGCATGCGCGCAGAACTGTCCACAGATGTGTGCACTGAGTCAGGGTCATGTGCGCATCTGCATGTTTGCATGTTCGTGACCATGGCGTGCATGTTTAAATTGACCTTGGCACCCAGTGGCCTATTTAAAACACTACAAGTTTCAAAATCATTGCTGAGTGGTCATCAGCTCCTGCGACCTTAAACCAGACCCTGCTTGCTTCTGTAGTCAACCTGGTTTGCCTCCTGAATTCGATTGATCTTGATCCCTCCTTTACCTGACCTCTGGATTTTTACTTGACTCTGCATATTGCTTATCATTTTCGCACTGCTTCCTGCCTGTATGATATTAACCCCAGTTTGGCTCCCTTTTATGTTCTTGTCTTCTGAATCTGCTACTCTGCTACCCAATTGTTGCCAGCTTCTGCTCTCCTGACCATGGTTCTGTCTTCTGTATTCGCAAGTGCCTGTGATATCATCCAGCATGAGTTCCTGCCTCGCTGCATGACCCAGATCTCCAGCACTAATCCTGCTCTGCGGCTCCAGCTTCACTGCATGATCCAGATGCTCTTCTGGCCAGGCCTTTCCTCAGACGCCCGTGCTACTCCGTGTCTTGTCATACCCCATCACCAATCTCGGGGAAAGAACAGGACCAGGTTAAAGGGAGAGCACACTCATCGGATTGGCCTCTATCAGGTACATGACACCCCCAGGCGAAACTTGTGATTCTCTATTCAGAGATATGAACCCTACAGTCCATGAACAGTCTGACTCAGTGATTCTGCATGAGGGTTCATAGCTTAATGGTAGCCTCCTTTGAGACAGTTGAATTTGCCCAGTTCAACTCCAGAACTCTAAAACTCAACATTCTGTCATCATGGGACAAATAAGTTTAGTCCCTAGGCACACCGATTTGCCTTACACCAAAGGTCAGGAGATCTCTGTCTTTGTGGCTCAGCAATGCACCTCTGGAATTGGTGAAATCTTTCCTACTGCTGTCTTGAACAATCCTAACAATGTATGCTAACCTGATGGTCTAGGAAGCAGTGGCGGTGAGTCCATGAAGGCACACGGGTGCCGCCCCCTCTCTCCAGCCACCCCCTCTATCACCAATAGATCGATTCATGCATTGCATGAATCCATGGCCGACGCTGCCACCCCCTATTCAGGCACCAGGCTCTAATAGGCATCATAAAAAGTAAACAGCGAGCGCCATGCTTGGCACTCGCAGTTTACCCAGCTGTGTTAGAAAAGCAAATGTATATTCGCTTTCCTAACACTGAACCGCCTCTCCGCCAATCAGATGCTCGGGTCTGTTACCCGTCACCTGATTGGCTGAAACGTCAGGCGCTGTGATTTGTCGCCTATCGGTGTCCAATCATAGGACGGGAGAAGATATCGAGGACATGGAGGACACTGCCCACTGCCATCACGCACTGCCCTACGGAGACGGGGTATGTGCCAGGCAGATGGCGAGCGGGGGGAGGGCACAGTGGCAGCATTTGATGGGCACAGTGGCAGCATTTGATGGGCACAGTGGCACAATTTGATGGGCACAGTGGGAGCATTTGATGGGCACAGTGGGAGCATTTGGATGCACAGTGGCAGCATTCAATGGGCACAGTGGCAGCATTCGATGGGCACAGTGGCACAATTTGATGGGCACAATGGCACAATTTGATGGGCACAGTGGCAGCATTTGATAGGCACAGTGAGGCTGCGATTGATGTTTTTTTTTTTCAGAATTTTTCAGTTTGTTTGCACCCCCCAAAAATTTTGAGCACCAGCCACCACTGCTAAGAAGGAGTACTGGACTCCTTATTAGTCCAGAGGACAGAGGAATCTCACCTCTGGCTGGCTGCCCATACACCGTTCTGAAGATGGAAGTTCACTCACCTGCCTGTAGATCACTTGCCCAGTTATCTCTGCCTCTGCATCTGAATAAAATAGCACTCCACTACAATAGAACTCTTGAATAATAAAGTCAAATTCCAGGCAGGTATAAAATACTATGTCGACAAGCCATGGGCTTATGTCAATGGCATCAGTCTGACATGCTTCAGAGATCATTCACAATTCATCAACAACTGCATTTGATTTGCAATTAACCTCCTTCTGAGACCCATGATAAGTGCTTTAGGGTTCACGCTCAGGCTATCAAGGTTCGATGAGTTGGATTCCGCTGACTGGGAGGGTGCAGGCTGAGGACAGGTCTGGCATGCTGCAGAAATAGGAAGAGATAGCCGGACGACGCACACCTCATCTGGCCCAAGTGGTTAGCAGGTAAAAGCAACCTTAGCTTGATTCATCCAGATCACGTCCCCCAACGTGTTTCACCCCGGGGCTTAATCATGGAGATGAGGGTCTGCCTCCTTCTGACTTGCATTTGACCTGCTTCAAGTAGGTTTCACTTTCCCATAGACTTGTATGGGAATGCAAAATCTGTCTGAGATGAAACGAAAATCCAGTAACATGGACACTAATCAAAGCACAAATCACATTTAGTTACCCCCAACAACACCACTCTGGAGGACTGGGGGAGTGTGGGGCAGCAAATGAGAGAGAAAGAGAAGAGTGATAAATCATCAATCTACTGCTTTTTCTGTTAAATTACAGGCTGAGAGCAGGAAGGTGACCACGTCGTAAAACTGGCTTCTGTTGGATGAAGAGCTGTACACACGGGCCTGAAAATCGGCCAGTTCCTGCTGAACTGACCATTTTTCAACCGTGTGTACCCAGCATAAGTCCCAGGACTGGATAGGCGGAAAAACAAATGCTTTGACAAGTTAAACAGTTCACATACATGTATTTCAACTGTTTATTTAGCTGTTTGCCCAGTGTTTATCAGTAATAGGATCATACAAAAAGCTTGCATGATAAGAAAATAATATGAGAACGCTTCTTACCCTGTTTGTCCATGTAGATGGGGGCACCTCCTAAAGAAGCCACAGAGTCCACAAGGAGCAGACAGTTATACCTGAGACCAGAGAACAGTCAGAGGTCAGACCCTGCTAAACAATCAAACATTTGTATTTATTCTCAGGTCATTTTAAGCCAGCCATACATGGGTCGAAATTTGGTTCAGCAGGGACTGGCTGACTGTCAATCCATGTTTGGGCTAGCTGGTTGTACACACGTCAATCTATCGCGTACAACCAATCTGTCCCCACCGGCAGAATACAATAGCACAGCAGGAAGGATTGCCCCATCCACATGTGTGGATGAATGTGTGGATTGGGGAATCGGCTAATTTTTTTTTCGTTTAACCCACTGGTTGAACGAAGAAAAAAAATCAATCATGTATGTCCTGCTATAGGTTCATTGGTTTTAGACTGTTCCATCTCAAGGTAGTCCCATCTTTGATGATAATGCTGTGCTATTTAAAGGAGAAGTTCAGCCAAAGCTCGTTTGGTTGTACTTCTCCTATGGATCACAGGAGTGCAGTTAGTTCTGCACTCCTGTGACCTGTTTTCAGCAGACAGCAGGCTGAAGCCCGCTGTCGGCTGATGTCACAGAGCTGATCCAGGCTCAGGTAAGATCGCTACAATGAAGTTGGATCCACCCACATGCCTGGACTGGCACCCGGCTCAGCCCCTCAGCAAGCCACTGAGAGACTGAGTCGGGCGCCCTCAGCCCTTCCACAGCCCAGCGCTCCAGTGAGCGAGGGAAGGGGGGCAGAGCAGAGGCAGTCACCAGCTCTCTGCTCGCGGAGCTGTGAGAACCGAGCGATCGGCACTGTTTGATCGCTCGGTTTTCAGTGTTAAAACCGGCGGGGGACCAATGCTGCATCCACCTAGGTAAGTATGATTGTGAAAAAAAACAAAAAACATCCCATATTTCTCTTTCAAATTCAAAATTTAAACCACGTGATTGAATAATCGACTTTTGTAAAAAGAGAATTGGTGGCAGAGCCATACACTGCTCAAATTTCAGACAAGCCAGCAGGAATTGACCAAAATTCAAGTAGTATATGGCCAGTGTACAGACATAAACTGACTTGGATGTAAGTGGATGAAAGCAGACATGTCTGTTTAGATCCATCAATGGACATACATTGTGGTTCATTCTGGATCTTTCTGAAAAACTGACCGACAGATCCCAACTTAACTCACATGTAAATAAGGGCCGATAGTCTTGCTAGAGACTATAACTTTAATGTAAAGACAGCATGAGATGTTTTCTGGTCAAAGACATGTATTTTTCCCCAGGAGATTCATATGAGCTAATGATTTGGTTTTGGGACACCTGTGATGCATATGCCAGACTTGGTAAAGAGATTAAGATATATACAATACTATAAGAGTACCCAAGGAATGTGAGATTATGAGGAAGGAAAAGAAAGAAAGTGAGCAGAAACAATAGGGGTGGGAAGAAGAGTACGTCTCAAAATAATAGTTCCCTACAACCCTAGTCCCCTAAAAGAGTCCTACAGCAGGACACTGTACTAGTTTTAGATATATGTAATTTCTTGTGGGTTTCTCAAAAAAAGTTGGGTTTTTTTTCCGCATAGCAATTCATACAGCATTAAATGCTTTCTTTTATGGATGTAAAAGCACATACCGGTGACATAGGTCTCCTAATCCATCTAAAGGCTGAACAACTCCACTAGATGATTCTCCATGAGTTATAAAGAGGAGAGATGGCTTATGCTCTGCTAGACCCTAGATGCAAAAAAAAAAAGTTAATTGACATCTGTATGAAAATATTAATTAAAAACAGCCATTCAAAAATAATCCAACAACTTTATATTGAATTATTTATCAATGTAATAAAGAAAACACAGATAATTTGCAGTGTAGTCACCCATACTAACCAATACTGTTTCTTTTTGTTTTAGTCGGATAAGTGTAAACTGAACTTATGCCAAATACAATCAAGTTATTATTTCTTAAAAAGTGCCAGAAAACATTCTGCTTAGTCTCCTATTATCCCCTATACAGCAACATTAAGACTGGGAGAGTGGGACATTTGTGGGAACCAGTCAGGTTGTATAATATTCCACAATTATAAGCGTTAAACAGAGGGAGCTACCTAAGTGCAGGAGAGAGCAGAATGGTGACCTTAGTGTTATTTTGTTGTTTCCCTGTCAAATCTATGGAGGGTGGGTCCTGAGGAGAGTCCTGAACCAGGTCGTATTTTCATTCTTAGTGTAGTGTGAATTGAAATATTCACTTTAAAGTGGAGCTCCAAGCAAATATTCTAAAACATGTTTTGGATTAGCTATGCATTCATAAATAATAAAAAATATGTGGAAATAAACCTCTAATATTGCAAGCAGGTGGAGCATTTTGTTAAAACTGCTCATTGACTGCAGCATAAAATACAGAGAATGTAACTGGGTGCCAAGAAAATATAACTCCAGCCCCATGGAGTCACATCATCAGTGCCCACCAACCGGGAGAAGAAGAGGGTAACAGTGTGACAGTGATGGAGTTGAGGCGAGAGCTTGGACTTCGTATTCATTGCTGGAGGAGAATAATCCCAGAGGTGAGTGTGTCATAATTTGCAAGTACACATATTATGGCAAGTGGTGGTCGGCCAACCCTCCCCCCCTTTTTTCCAGTTCACGTTAGGAAAATTTCTACATGCATTACTGCATGGCTACTTACCTTTTCTATCTCCTTTAAGGTGAAGCCTTCACCTGGTGCTTTTGATAGGAGACGAACATCAGCACCTGGGATGTAAAATAAATTGAAGAACTAAAACATTTCTTCCAGCATAACTTTTTTTCTAAAGACAGAGCTTCTTTCAGCAATACACTATAAATACTTCTCACTGCTGCTTACAAAAAGAAGAAAGTGACTCTTTTTCATGTTCCATTCTTGAAGGCACACGCATTTATTTATTTTTTTCTTTTGCAGATATTGTTGAATGATTGATCTTTGAAGTGAATTGCCTACAATTCTTTAGCTGGCCTAATCAGTTATGCCTAATATATCTGGGAATCAATCAGTTCTCACTTTGGATTTTCTAATCTGATACTTTTTTTTTTCAAATTTTGTTTCCATTCCCTAACATTACAATTTAGCATACATAGCAGGATAACCAAGCAAAGCATAGGCAGTATAAAAATGGCAATGATAGAGAAATAAAAGTGGATCACTAAACTACCATATAAGTGTTAATGTATTCATATTTCAAAAATAGTTTTCTTGTTTTTTTTTTTTAATTTGCAGTTTTGAGTAATACCTGTTGCTCCTTCCATGAAAGCCCTTGCTATGGAGCTGCCTCAAAATCGTGTCCTTACTTTGTAATTCTGTCACATGTGCTTACGGTTGCTACCTGGCCAGTATTTTACCAGCCTTGCTATAAAATGTTATTAGAAGGAAAAAGACCATAAGGCTGTTTTTTTTTGCCAGAAACCCTACATGTGGCCCTGGAAACTACAATCAGCTGTGCTCACACTGTGCTTGGACATGGACCTCTGCTGCACCCTTTTGGAATCTGGTCCAGTGCAATGATGTGAAGCTCAAGCAAGTGCATTTAGATTAGAAATGACTGAAAGACTCTCAAGAGATCAGCAGCACTGACATGGAATAATTGAGAACATACTGGGATTTATTTACTAAAATTGGAGCATGCAAAATCTCGCGCAGCTGTCCATGGTAGCCAATCAGCTTCTAACTTCAGCTTGTTCAATTAAGCTTTGGGAAAAAATCCTGGAGGCTGATTGGCTTCTATGCACAGCTGCAGCAGATTTTGCACTCTCAAATTTAGTAAATCACTGTGCTTTAGCAAACCAATTGTAATCCAGTTAAAGTTTATGTCTACTTTAAGAGTAGTAAATTATGGAGAACACAGGAGACTACAATTTGCATGCATTGAGTGCATGGAAGATACTTCCAGGGCCTTTTTGAACACCAATGGTTGACATATCTGTCCATGTTTGACATTTTGTTTTCACACTCTTCACTTGGTTATTGAGCCACTTACCCATTATGTTATTAATCAGTATGTGCAAAACCTTACCACTGATATCCTGATATGTTCTATACATTAAACTGTAAACTGCGTGTTTATATTGGATGCACATTTCTAAAGATTTGTAGATTCTGGTATGCTTTTGTCTGCATTTCCTCTCTTCCAGTTCTAACAAAAATAAGAGAAGGATAATCTCCCAGATCACATTATTTCATTTGCCCTTCATGTGTATAGGCACTTTAACAAAACAGATGAGTGGAGATGAGTCAGAAAAAAACATGATCTACTCTCTCCTGGCCTGGCTTAGACATCCATCTCTCTAATGTAGCTGGCTGTACAGACAGATTATAGAGATCAATAATTGCTATGTGATTATACGTCTCTTTCTCTTTCACTGGTTCAAAAGAGAGAAAGACAAAAAGAAAAAGCAAACCTTCTTATATGGTGCACTAATCAGCCATATTTGATTGTTTTAAACTTATATTGACAATAATCTGGGTGTGTATGGGACACAGATGGCTTTTGATATCTGGTTTGACTCCCAGCGCCTAGGGTGATGATACGATGGCCACCCCAGAAAATGTATTCAGAACTTAAACTATCTCCAAGAGCTTGGCTGAAAAATCTGGATCAGTCACACAATATTTGGCATTGCCTCTTAAAATTTTTTGACCTAACTGTGTATTGCACATACTGAGAAAAGGGATTAAATCGAGGGAGGCGAGAACAAAAATGGAGCTTTTGCTGACAACAACCATACAGATTTCGCCTTTCAATTTATGGAAAGAATAATAAGATTTCTGATTATTTGCTATGGATAAAAGTTTAAATGCTATCCTTGTTGCCCCCCCCCCCCCCTTCTCGTTATAAATTACATAGAAAACAGATCAAAAGGTTCAACTGATAGCCAGTTACAAATGAAAGGTGATATGCTGTGACAGAATATTCATTGGTTATTTAAACTTGCAAAACTTTAGATATAATTAACCCACTGTAGTAATAATTAATTTCTAGACTCTGACTGAACCAAATTGTTAATGCTTGCCAGATGAAGTCCAGAGCAGAGTCCAGACCATCACAACTGGGAACTGACCAGGTGTAAATGCTGGAAAACAGCAATGAATGCCAATGATTAACCTGCCTACACAAGAACAAATGGCTCATTCTACTTATATAGTATATCCAAATGGCTCTGTAAGAGGGTGCATTACACTTCAACAATGTGAGCTGGTTGATGTCTGTTGCTGTGGACTCTCCAGAGTCAATGAAAGGAAACACTTGTGACCTCAAATGGCTTAGCAGCTTCAATTAATGTTAATCAATATCAAAAAATAAACACATCTGAGTATTATCCCTCATCCCCCTATGCTTTAGGTCTCATGCACAATGGTCATTTTGGCAGGGGCTGAAAGCACAGGCGCACCATCCAGGCCTGCTGTTGCCAGTCTGTTAAATTCTATGAGAGTTTGAAAGCTGCTGTGGCTGGATGAGGCTGGACAGTGTACTAAGTTGTACTAACATCTATGGCAATATGTGCCCAAGGATAAATGCTGGAATACAAGAAGTCTGTGTTCTGGACATTTATCCTGGATACATACTGGCCTAAATGTTTGTAGCACCCTCCTAGATAGGTGCTAGAATTAGAGAGGTAGCACAGCGGCTAAGTGGTTAGCCCTTCTGTCTATCAGCACTACCATCACTGGTTTGAACCCCTACCATGACACCACCTGCCTCGAGTTTGCATGTTCTCCCTATGCCTGCATGAGTTTCCTCCAGGTACTCTGGTTTTCTTCCCACACTCCAAATACATGCTGATAGGTTGATTGGAACCTGCCAAATTGGCCTCAGTACAATATATATATATATATATATATATATATATTTTTATGTGTGTGTGAATGTTCAATATATATATGTGAAGCACTGTGTAAATTGATGGAGCTATATAATTACCTAAAATTAATAAGAAATCAGATAGATAGCTTAGTGTTGGCTCACTGTGTTTCTGAATTTAGCTTGTCACACTGTAGTCAGTGTGGCCGCAATTGCTGTGCTAGATACATTTAATTGCTCACTGTATTCAGTGTAGCTGCATTTGACTAGTTAGGTCTGCTCAGGGTTTACTCAGTCTGTTTACTCACTCGGCTGTTCAGCAAACCTGTGAGAACTTTCTGGATCATATGTGTGGAGTTCTGGAAATGCAAGCATGAATATTTTATACAGCCCTGGCCAATCCCAGGAAGCTGGGCCCTAATGGCATGCTGGGAAACTTTATATATTCTTTGAGCACACTGAGCTCAGTGTATTTTCCTGGAGAAGATCAGTCCAGCCTGTAGGGCTTGCTGCCCTGCAGGGCAATGCTGCCACATGCCTGCTGTCTGTGAGGCCTCAGGTAGGGTACATGAGGGCTTGGATGCTGGGACTCTGGAGAGAGCTGACTGGGGGACTGTCTGCTGAAGATCTGGTCTGGTATCACGGGAGATGGGCATGGTTTAGAAGTTGGATGGAGACAACTAGCTGTCCTTGGGCCTTATGTGAGTATAATTGGTTTTGAGAGATTTTAGAGACTTTTGGGCTGCTGCTGCCCCTCTAGTTTTGAGAGTCAGCTGTAGGTCTGTTAATGGGGACACTGGCTTATGTTCTGAAGAGCTTAATCCATCTAAAAAGGACTCTGCACTTGTGGCTCTAGGAAGGGAGTTTGCAGTTAACTACTACCACCTTAAAGATGAAGTCCACTGTTTGTTGCAAGCGTGGACTTTATTACAGTTTTTCTAGAAAGAATAACCAGTACTCGAGCTGTATATAGTTCTTGTTTTGGAGTATCCCACTCAATTCCCTCAACCCTTTCCAAGTTTTTAAAAAACAAAACAACACCACTAGACTGATCATTGGAGAAATGTGTGAGTGAGCCTATGTGCCTGGCTGCAGGGCAAAACTTTTGGGGAAGACCTGGACAATATTCCAGCCTCTCCTACGGTAGTAGCACTACAGGTTGATGATGACCACTAGCTACTTCAAACTCAATGGATCCAAAACAGAGCTTCTTCTACTACACGCAAACCAAAATGCAAAAAACAAGAACCCTTGGACACTGCCCACCGTCTTTGGAAAGACCATTGCCCCAAACACCAAAGTCAAAAGTCTTAGAGTCATTTTTGACTCAGAAATGTCAATGGATGCACAAATTGGATCAGTAGTCAGCGGATCTCACCATCTTCTTCGCCTGCTACGCAGACTTATCCCCTTCATTCCAAAAGAGGACAAAGCGGCAGTAGTTGGAACTATCATTAACTCCCGACTCGACTACGCAAACTCCCTCTACACCGGACTACCTAAATACCAGATTGCACACCTACAACTCATCCAAAACACCACAGCAAGACTGATAACAGGAAAAAAACCCTGGGAATCCATTTCCTTATCACTGAGGAGCCTACATTGGCTAACCATAAAGGATCGGATCACATTCAAGACCCTCTGCCTCACCTACAAATGCCTACATGGAAACGCGCCTCAATACCTATGCGAGAAAATAAAACGCTACGTACCTAATCGCAGTCTTCAATCAACCTACCAAAACCTCCTCCACGTTCCCAAATCCCGCTACTAATCAAAAAGAGAACGAAGATTCGCAGCCCAAGGACCACGGCTATGGAACACTCTACCAACCAACATCCGTATGGAAGAAAACCATCAAGCCTTCATGAAGAAACTCAAGACCTACCTCTTCTAACAAGCTGGACCCACAGGATGGACCAAGCGCATTGAGGCGAGTCAGTTTGCATTTGCAGCGCTATACAAGTCATTCATTTATTGAATCACATGTTAGTAACACTAGGTGCACCCTACAGCAGCATTCAGCATCTCGTGGAGTTTCACACCGGGCTGACCGGTGCATCTCTGCTATCCATCCGCATGAAAATGCCAGGATCTCATGCACAGGTGCTAAATACCCAGTGTGCATGCGATCTTAACAACTTCAGCCCTGGAAGGATTTACCCCCTTCCTGACCAAGCCCTTTTTTGCGATACAGCACTGCGTCGCTTGACTTGACAATTGCGCGGTCATGCAAAGTTGTACCCTAACAAAATTGACTTCCTTTTTTTCCCACAAATAGAGCTTTCTTTTGGTGGTATTTGATCACCTCTGCGGTTGTTATTTTTTGCGCTATAAACAAAAAAAGAGCGAACATTTTGAAAAAAAAGCAAGCTTTTAAAGCCAGGCTGATGTGAGTAATGGTGAAGTGTGGGAATGAGTGTGCTGTCTGGGAGCATGCCTGGCTGGACAGAGCTGTTGAAGGGACTTTGGGAAGAGACTGGTATACTAATGAGAGCACCTTGATCCTACTTGGTGATGGAACCTAAATGTTGTGGACGTAGTATACAAAGGTGTAGGCAGGTTGAAATATGTGGTTCTAATGATTTAGCGGTTGGCCAGGCCAGGTGAAATGGCCTATTGTAAGCTC
The DNA here is from genome assembly GCA_037952925.1 of Lithobates clamitans. NCBI lineage: Eukaryota > Metazoa > Chordata > Amphibia > Anura > Ranidae > Lithobates > Lithobates clamitans. Next base: position 5,101,459 of record JBBGZY010000578.1, read on the forward strand.
AGTTTCAGGGATTTTGTTCCTAACCAGCCCACCTATGCTATAAAAAGGGGAATGGCTGAGGTCCAAAAAGGCGGGTTTCGGTGGGTCCAGGATTTGCAGCATCATCTGTGAGTGCAGTCATTGGTGCTATTGAAGAACCAGAATTTGTGGAGGACATCCAAGTCATGGACAATGCCATAATTGATTCTCACCTCACGGAGGTATTCCTGGGCCACCATGTTATCTCAGTTAGGAGTAGGGACAGGACGTTGAACTGTTATGCCGCACTTGTTCGATAAAGTTATATTTACCTTTATGAGCCTGGTCTGAAGTTATTCAAAGGGATGCATGTTATTTCTGTCATATTCCAAAGAATCTGGGTCTCTAAAGCACTATGGGGTACGAAGTAACACAGTTACAAAATCGTTAAGTCGGCAAGAGAAGAAGAGGAGTGTATTTGCTATGGGTAACCATATATTATAGCTACAGGAACAAGCTACAAGCAACCAGTCGTTAAGCATGGTAGACATGTGCATTCGTTTTCGTCCGAATGCATTTTCGTCCGAATTTCAGATATTTTCGTTATCGTTTTAACAAACGATAACGAAAGTGCAGAATCCGAAAAACAAAAGATCCAACATAAACAAATGCTTTATTTTCGTTTTTTTCGTTGCTACAACAGTTCGATATAGATAGGAGATTCGACATGATGCTGACAATAACAATCTGTGTCCATCAAAACTGTGGTCGAATGTGCCTAACCTTAACTCTATTAGTCCAAGATTATTCGACATAGAGAGAAAAGATTCGACATAGAGAGAAAAGATTTGAAATAGAGAGAAAAGATTCGACGTAGGGGAGAAAAGATTCTACGTAGGGGAGAAAATGTACGACGTAGAAGTAAAATAAAAATAATGATGATGATGAATGTTATTGGCTGATTGTAACCAAAGAGGAGGAGCAGTAAAATAGCTAGAACTAAGTACACACGTACTTTGGCTTATGGTGTCTGTTGAAAGTTCTAAGAAGATTTGACGGAGCAGGTAAACTATACAATGTCGTACAGTTGCTGCTCCGTCGAATCTTCTTTGAACATTCGACAGACACCATAAGCCTTCAATGACAGATTTGACCTTAATTAATTAAATGGATTTTCGGACTAATGCAATTTTTAACGAAAAACGAAATTAATAAAAATGAATTTCTGGAGTAACTAAATAAATTTATTTTTCGGACGAAAACGAAATTCCGAAACGAAATATTTCAGTGTGCACATGTCTAAAGCGTGGTACTTCGTAAGGTGACAGGTCCTCTGGTAGCGAGGGGGTCGATATTCTGGCTCCCTCTCTAGCAGTTGGTATCCAGTGGCAATTGGATCCGATCCCAAGTTACAGAGATCTATGGCCTGGTCACGAGGTACGGGAAAGGAAAGAGTTAAGTGAGAGCACGCATAAGGTCGGTGCTCAATGCCCCCATTCTATTACTGGGAGGTAACAGAGGTATGATTGACTGGTGGAGTGTGCGCGGGCACAGCACGTCCCTCCTAATGCAAACACACAAGTTACAGTGGTGGCTTAAAAGATATGTTGCGTTCTGAGCTAAAATGACAACTACAGAATGTCTATTCCTGAGTATGGCATTCTGCAATGAAAAAAACCTGCTCAAATGTCAGTATTTCAGATGTCATGGAAATGTTTGTGAAGTTACAGTAAAGTGCAGAAAATGCATTTTATGTGTGGACACTTTTTATTCTTATGCCCCGTACACACGGTCGGATTTTCCGATGGAAAATGTCCGATCGGAGCGTGTTGTCGGAAATTCCGACTGTGTGTGGGCTCCATCGGACATTTTCCATCGGATTTTCCGACACACAAAGTTGGAGAGCAGGAGATAAAATTTTCCGACAACAAAATCCGTTGTCGGAAATTCCGATCGTGTGTACACAAATCCGACGGACAAAGTGCCACGCATGCTCAGAATAAATAGAATAAAGAGATGAAAGCTATTGGCCACTGCCCCGTTTATACTCCCGACGTATGTGTTTTACGTCACCGCGTTCAGAATGATCGGATTTTCTGACAACTTTGTGTGACCGTGTGTATGAAAGACAAGTTTGAGTCAACATCCGTCAGAAAAAATCCTAGGATTTTGTTGTCGGAATGTCCGAACAAAGTCCGACCGTGTGTACGCCCTATTAGAGTGTTACTAAAGATGATCTTTTTAAAATTAAAATAATATACATGTTGTACCCAACTGTTCTCTGCAATGGTTTTGCACAGAGTGGCACCGAACCTCCTCTTATGGGGTCCCCTACCGGTGATCTTGGCTCCTCCTCTTCTTTGTGTGCCCCCATACCAAGCCATGCTACATAGACATGCACAGCAGGGCTTAGCCACACCTCTGATTTCTCCTCACTGCAGTCGATTGATATCAACAGGAGCCAACAGCTCTTGATGCTACCCAAATCCCTGTGTGAAGAGGAAAAGAGGGGAGAATAGATGCAGCAGAGTGCCATAAAAATTGTTTGGGGACCTGGGTCCTGCTCCAGGGGACATGTATCAATGCAAAAATTTTTTAAAAAACGCGTTTTTTCGGGAGCAGTGATTTTTTTTAATGCTTAAAGTGAAACAATAAAAATGAAATATTCCTTTAAATATTGTGCCTAGGGGGTGTCTATAGTATGCCTGTAAAGTGGTGCATTTTTCTCGTGTTTAGAACCGTACCACAGAAAAATGACATTTCTAAAGGAAAACTTGTCATTTAAAACTGATTGCGGCTGTAATGAATTGTCCAGTCTCGGCGATATAGAAAAAACTCATTGAAAAAAAAAGGCATAGGATCCCGCCCTCCCCAATCCATCACCAGGCCCTTTAAACCAAAATTTAAAAAAAATGCCGTGGGGTCCCCCCCAAGATCCAGACCTGATTTTAAGGGGAACCCTTAAATTTAAAAAAAAATGCTGTGGGCCCCCCCCCAAGATCCAGACCTGATTTTAGGGGAACCCTGTGCCAAAATAAAAAAATGGCATAGGGGTCCCCCCAAAATCCATACCAGACCCTTATCTGAGCACGCAACCTGGCAAGCCGCAGGAAAAGATGGGGGGACGAGAGAGCGTCCCCCTGAACCGTTCCAGGTCACATGCCCTCAACATGGGGAGGGTGCTTTGGAATATCCCCCAAAGCACTTTGTGCCATATGTTGATGGGGACAAGGGCCTCATCCCCACAACCCTTGCCTGGTCGTTGTGGGGGTCTGCGGTCGGGGGGCTTATCGAAATCTGGAAGCCCCCTTTAACAAGGGGATCCCCAGATCCCGGCCTTCCCCCATGACGTAACCGGGTGACCCCGCCCCCTCTGACACCACGGGGGATTCCCCATGGCTTCCCCGTGGCATCAGAGGCATGGCGGGGTCACCGGGTGACCCCGCCCCCCTCTGACACTATGGGGAAGCCATGGGGAAGCCCCCATGGCGTCAGAGGAGGCGGGGTCACCGAGTTACATCATCGGGTGGCCCCGCCCTCAGCTATATAAGAGCTGTCACAGCAAAGACGCGTCACTCGGCGAGAGTCTCCTATGGAGGCGGATTGGTTGCTGCTCTTTTTTTTTTTTTTTTTTCGGTCCGGGGCAGCGTGAACTTACACCGTGGGACATTTTAATTTTTTTTAATAATGGACTTGTCCCAAGCTGTCGCTTGTCTTTTTTACCATTTTGACACTTTTTTGTGAAATGGTAGGGGTACATTTGTACCCTGTTACCAATTTACACAGGGGGGGATGCCGGGATCGGCATCCCCTTGTTAAAGGGGGATTCCAGATTCCAATAAGCCCCCCACCCGCAGACCCCCACAACCACAGGGCAAGGTGTTGTGGGGATGAGGCCCTTGTCCCCATCAACATGAGGACAAGGCGCTTTGAGGGGCTACCCCAAAGCCCCCTCCCCATGTTGAGGGCATGTGGCCTGGTACGGTTCAGGAGGGGGGCGCTCTCTCGTTCCCCCTTTTTTTCTGTGGGCCTGCCAGGTTGCGGGCTAGGATAAGGGTCTGGTATGGATTTTGGGGGGACCCCTACGCCATTTTTTTTCAAATTTGGCGCAGGGTTCCTCTCAATTTCCATATCAGACCCGAAGGGCCTGGTATGGTTTTTAGGGGGATCCCCACGCAGTTTTTTTTTTACATTTTGATTCGGGGTTCCCCTTAATATTCACACCAGACCCAAAGGGCCTGGTAATGGACGGGGGGGGGGGCATTCCATGCTCTTTTTTTCAATTATCTGTATCTATATTGCCGAGACCCGACAATTTATTACAGCCACGATCAGTTTTAAATGACAAGTTTTCCTTTAGAAATGTAATTTTGCTGTGGTACTGTTCTAAACACGGGAAAAATGCGCCACTTTACAGGCATACTATAGACACCCCCCAGGCAGAATATTTAAAGGAATATTTCATTTTTATTGTTTCACTTTAAGCATTAAAAAAATCGCTGCTCCCGAAAAAACTGCCTTTTTTAAAATAAATTTTCTGCATTGATACATGTCCCCTGGGACAGGACCCAGGTCCCCAAACACTTTTTATGACAATAACTTGCATATAAGCCTTTAAAATTAGCACTTTTGATATTCCATGTTGGTGTCCCATAGACTTTAAAGGTGTTCTGGCAGCTTTTGAATTTGCTGCGAACACCGCATATTGTTCACTGTTCGGTGAACAGGCGAACACCCGATGTTCGAGTCGAACTTTTGTTTGACTCGAACATCGGGCTCATCCCTAGCCAGGAGTATGACACAATAAGGCAGGGGGTACCATCAGCAACAGATGGGTGGAAGCAGGGCAGGGCCTTACACAATCTGGCGCCAATATCTAGCCAATTGCAGCCCCCCTTACAGGCCGGTGTCATCATCTAGGGTCAGCACCTACTTTTTGGACTGAGATATTGGTTTAGAGTTGGCACAGTCATAGAAGTCAGTGAAAGGAAATCTGTTATGGTAAAAAAAATCCTAATGGAAGATGATCTGCAATAGATGATCTCTTATATTCACCTATTATACTCACCTCTCCATTGACACTTCTGGGAGTGTCAGATATCTGTGTCATCTGCCAAACATCATGGTTACACTGTAAAGTCACTGCTCAGTCTCGTGGTGAAGAAGGGGTCAGAGGACAAAATCACATCCTGCAGCAGACCGATGATATAATTTTTCTAGATTCCTTCTTTCGGCAGGCATTAAGGAGTTGAGTTACTAAAGGCAAATAGACTGTGCACTTTGCAAGTGCAGTTGCTCCAAAACGTATTAAATAAGGTAAAGATTCCCTTTGCAAAGAATACCCAATCACGTGCAAGGAAAATAAAAAACACTGCATTTTTGCTTGCACATGATTGGAAGATGGACGTCAACAGAGCTTCTGCTCATTTACTTAGCTCTGAAGCAACCGCTCTTGCAGAGTGAAGTCTATTTGCCTTTAATAAATCAACCCCCTAGAGACTATGCCTTGGCTGCAGCACAAGAACTACTTATTCTTGATAAAAGGTACAGTTTTCTTTGGAAAAATGTAAAGTGCCACATCAGGAATGTATTATTGCAGACATGCAAAGCTACATTAAATCAAATGTATAGTGGTTTTATATTTTATTTCTTTATTATGGCAAGGTAAATCAGAAATATAACATATTACTATTTTGCATACTCCTTTTAATCAAACAGGCGATGCTTTAGCCTCCTATTAACATTTCATGGCTCTTAGTTTGAATGTTTGATAAAAGAGGACTATTTTTTACACAGCTTATGACTCATCTGCATGGGTTCATCCCTTATCCAATGACTCATTCCAAAGTTTCCAACGCTGAAATTCAGGATAAACAAATGTGATTTAAATACAAGAGCCATGTGTGTTATTACTGGATTCTTGGAGTCCTTTGTGTATTTCTTCTAGATCTGTGCGGTGATCCAAAACAAATAACTTCTGCACTGTGCCTCTGTGCAGGTGTTTCCTGTTATAAAGACCAGTCCCTGCTGCTTTCTTTCCTTGTGCAGGGTGATTGGTCGTGTATCTGCCCCACTGTAGTTTTCTAACTGCTACGTCCCACCCACAACTCTGTCATCTCTTCAGAGGCTATGTCCAGCACAGTGACAATGTAACCACATTTACACCGTGCCGAGATATTTTGTATTTTGGTTTTTGGCAATCACAAAGTGGAATTCAATAAAAAAAATCAAGTAGCTGCCTTCTTAGCTAGCCCATAGTATTGAGGGAATTCTTTGTCATGTAATAAATGTTTAGTTAAAAACTACTAAAATAAAACTGACCCCAAACCAATATAGTTTTTCTTTAAAGGGTTTGTAAACCCATCTACACAAGTCTATGCCAGCCCCTCTAATAGCACAGTATGCCATTCGTTTTAAAAACGAGCGCTGTAAATACCTAATGGCTGTCTTCAGGCCGGTCCCATCACTCGCGGCTGCTTTCCAGCTATGATACATGTCTTCTGAGGGAGGGGCCGTGATCTCTCTGACGTCAGCCGGGGAGATCATGTGGCCTCTCTGCTCCGCCGCAGAAGCAATCTATTGTAGCTGTAAAGCGGCCACGAGTCACATGATTGGATTGAAAACAGCTGAAATTAGGTATGTATAGCGCTCGTTTTTTAAAACAAATGACACAGTGTGCTATGCCAGCCTCTAATAGTGTCGGGCCAGGCCGGAGACAGACACAGAGGGGAATGACAGGCAGAAAGGAGGAGGGAGGGAGGAGAGCAGGGCAGCCTATCACAGAGGGACGCACTTTGACCACGGTGACCAGGGCGGAGCTGCCCTGGTTATCATGGTCTGATTAGAGAGGGCATACATAAAGTGGTAGGTTTTGGGGGGGGTGGTTTACAGTTTAGAGGGAAGCAGATTACTTGGCATAAGTGCTGTGCTGTGTAATCTGCTTAAAGGGACCAGAATATGCGTTTTTTTTTTTTTTTGGGTTATCAAACGCTTTAAGAACTAATGCCAGATGCAGAAGTTTGCAGGGCTGGGGCAGAGCTGGCCAGACTCAAGCAGGTCCCTTCCATAACTACAGATGACAGGACCAAGTGGATTATTTATTGTATAGACCCCATATCTCCTAGCTTAATTTTCTTAACAAGATATGTAGTACAGTGAGATAGATTTAGTTCCTATGTTTTTGAACAGAATACAACACAAATTATTTGCAGAATAAACCACAATTTGCATACAGCACCCAGAGGAAACCGTGACAGTGGCTACATTTTTTTACATTTCTCAAAGTAGAGTTTTACTTTAAGCCGCCATGCACACCACATTTTTCTGCTTGTTTTCCCTACGCCTGGCTACACCTTACTAAGCCTGACTACGCAGAATTCCATTCTTTTTAATTGTGCTTGTTCACACTAGTATGCTCAGCCACCCTGCGTTCAAAAAAGTACACAAGCTTTTTGTATTTAAAGTGTAACTAAACCCACAACAGTAAAATCAGTCTGTATATGCAGCATAGCATGCTTGTTATACTCACTGTGGAACTTAAGGGGTTAATCCTCTGCATTGTCTAAAAAGGCTGTTTTATCCTGTATGCACCGATCCTCCCCTCCTGCGCTGTCTGTCTGGGGAAGGCCAGCTAACAAAGGCAGGGTAGCCGACCTGCACATGCTCAGTTGTGTCTTTCATGCTGGAGAGAACATTTACTTGCTCTCAGAGCTAGCCAGGTCACATGATATTGGCATCACACATGTGGGCGTGTATACAGGCTGTAGTGGAAAACTCCTCCTACCTGAACGCTCAGAACTGGAGAAACTGTGCAGTTTATCATGTAACCGTGGTATACAGATCAGTCAAAAAGTTATATAGTGGCAGTATTTTTATTTAAAAAGACGACTTATTAGCTGTGGGCACTGTGTGTGTGTGTGTGTGTGGGGGGGGGGCTATTGAACTATTTTCATATTACAGGGTTTAGTAACACTTTAAGCACTTTTGATCCCATAGACTTCAATGGGAATGCCTGTAAGCATGCACTGCTCTTCTACTCCTGAAGTTCATTACATGTGCAAAAACTCCTGTAATATACCTGAAAAACTCTAGTAAAATACTTGGAAAAAAAAGTTTCAGTATGACTAGGAATTTGTTATGCTTATTTTCTGCTAAGGTTTGAATGCGGTCTTAAATATTTCATACATAGAATAAAAATGTGAAAAAAATGTCTGAGGCCTTAGCCACCCTGTGACCCAATTATTAGTGATGCTTATATCAATGCATAGCTGTATCCGTCAGCCACTGGATGACTTGTGGGCAAAGGACAGTTCCCAGCACTGTTCTAATTATTACATTTATACACAGCCAGATTACAAGCTCAGAGTATATCAAACCCAATTTTGTCACACTACAGGGCAGGAAGTGAAGAGAAATCTCCTCAATGGGACACAAATTGCAAAAAAAAAAAAAAAGAACTGACAAGAGTTAAAACCCTCCCTTTTTCTATCGAAAGTGAAAAGAAAAGTTTTGCCTTAGTGACACTTTAAATCTTTCTTACTTTAGAGACTGACAAAACTGTTTTACTTACCTATTCTCTGAGCAATATCTGCAGCTCTCTCGCCCCAAATACCTTTGGTAGCAACAAGCACTACGTCCCCTTTTTCCACCACGTTAAAGATGGCTGTCTCCATAGCGCAATGGCCTGATCCACTCACGGCCAAGGTCAGGTTGTTCTGTGTCTGAAAGGCATACTGTATTCCCAGCTTAATGTCATCCATTATCTGCAAAGTACAATACAAGGTGTCATTAAAGTATAGAACCACTAAATCCAGGCAAACATTTGAAGTACTTTAACAGAGGTATCTTTTGCTTATCACTAGGCACTTTTGAATGCAAAGTCCAAAAATCTGCATTAAAGTTTAATGACAAGTGATCTAAAGTTTCAGCTGGCGTATCCTTTATTTCTCCATTAAAATGTACAGTATGGCATCATTCCCAGGTTCTAGACTAAAGGGGATGCATTTTAAGAGATTACAACAGGCCTGAAGGAGCTGGATGGCTTCCTCTATTGCGCTTTGTCCCCGTTCAAATCGCATTCTAAATCGCAGCCTATTGCCCGCAACTGCACTGTCCCAATCGGTGTGACGTCGACTTTGCGACACCGCACCGATTTCCAAAAGTAGTTCCTGCACTACTTTTGGCAACTTTGGGGGCGATTTCAATACACATCTGTGCATGAACCCACACAGATATCTTTCAACACGCCCCCAACTTGCACTGAAATGCAGGTTTGAAATCATGTGAGTTCAGCTGAAGTCGCACAACTTCAACCCTGCATTCAGTGTGAACGTACCCTTAAAGTCAATGAGGGCAACTGAAATCACAGGGCATCATTTATGGCCAATATGGCACCCTTACTTCAAGATAGGCTCTGCAGACCTGTCCCCAAAATCTACCACATGCCACTGTACGTATGAAAGTCATTACATGACTCACTAAACCAGCCTTTCTTAATTTTTTAACATGGGGGAACCCTTGAAATAACTCTTCGTGCTCAGGGAACCCTTGTTAATAATTACTATATCTACAGCTAACTATAGGTTAGTGGAATGGTTACTAGGAAGATTGCTCCTTATATTTGAGGTCATTGAGAAGAATCCCCTTTACAGATAGCTAAAAAGATCATTGTTGTCAGTGGTTACTCATCTGAGAGGCAGAATTTGCTCATTGCTCAAGGAACCCCTAGCAAAACCCCTGGAGGAACCTTTGAGCTCCTCAAAACCCTGGCTGAGAAAGGCTGCACTAACCCAATATATCTCAGGGATTCTAGCAGTTAGACCTACACCTACCACGACCATTGCAAGGGAGTCTCACTCTCTTTATTACATTTAACTAATGTTCAGCTACATTCACATGGCAGGGGTGGCTGCCGCCAAGAATAAGTAGATTCTAGATTGATACTCTGTACAAACTAATGGCTGGTGCCGCCACTATTCGCATGTACCTGTACATCGGACCCTGGACGCAGACAGTGTTTCTGCTGTGCTTTGGCCACACGCAAACTGACCTTAGCTAGCGTTGCTATATCCAAAAGCATTTAGTTGTCTCTGAAGCAAACTATCCACAGCTAAACTGTTGTGTGAATTTATCCTTATGGTATGGAGAATTCAGCTATGAGCGTGAGACTGCTTGGCTGGAAAATCTTCAGTGGTAATCTTTGACACCAGTGTTAATTTAATATTAGGAGTGACATCATTGTATATTGTGACCATCAATTTGGCCTAATGTCCCATACACACGGTCGGATTTTCCGACGGAAAATGCGTGATAGGACCTTGTTGTCGTAAATTCCGACCGTGTGTAGGCTCCATCACACATTTTCCATTGGATTTTCCGACACACAAAGTTTGGCCACTGCCCCGTTTATAGTCCCGACGTACGTGTTTTACGTCACCGCGTTCAGAATGATCGGATTTTCTGACAATTTTGTGTGACCGTGTGTATGTAAGACAAGTTTGAGCCAACATCTGTCGGAAAAAATCCTAGGATTTTGTTGTCGGAATGTCCGAACAAAGTCCGACCGTGTGTACAGGGCATAACAGTTAATTCAGGGTGAATTTTATTAGTTATTTACTTCTTATGAAGGATATTACTGAGAATGTGCTTCAAATATTAGTAACTAGCATAGTATTCTCCGAACCCACTATAAAACAGATCGATACACATAAAATAATGGGGGTTATTTACGAAAGGCAAATCCACTTTGCACTGAAAGTGCACTTGGAAGTGCAGTCGCTCGAAATCTAAGGGGTAGATCTGAAATGAGGGGAAGCTCTGCTGATTTTATCATCCAATCATGTGCAAGCTAAAATGCTGTTTTTTATTTTCCTTGCATGTCCCCCTTGGATCTACAGCGACTTTCCTTCCAAGTGCACTTTCAGTGCACTTTCAAATGCACTTGCAGTGCAAAGTGGATTTTCCTTTAGTAAATAACCCCCATTGTAACTACTTGTTTATAGGCAGAGCTGGCCTTTCTATTTTACAGTCGTTCAATCAAAAGGTTACAGAAAAAGGTATTGCACTGTATTTGATCAGTGTAAAATGTTAAAATACTCTAGATGCGCTTCAAAAATGAGCTCCCATGCTGCTTCTTTTTACCCTGCTGCTGTAGACACCGGCCTATGACTACTGTATAGTAAATACAGCTCTGGATGCCATTTCTATGAATATTACATTAGACCATCTGTACTCACACTACTAAGATCCATTTTTATAAATCTGTTATTTTTCAGAATCTTTTCACAGCTGGTGAGTTGATGAAATAAACAAGAATTTTAAAAAACATGCAATAATATGTTTATTTTTGATAAAAGAAAAGCCTGGAGCAGCCGAATAAAATGAGGTATGTGCAAGGCGCACATGACGGAGGTAACAGGGTTAATTATTGAGAGGGTGGAGACAAGGTGCCGAGGGGGAGGATAACACAGGGAGGGGACTGATAAATACTAGGCCCGCCCTGGGAGGTACAAGCAGAAAGTTGTGGAAAGTTCAGAGGCAGCATGGCAGAGATCGAGCGGATCATGGCCCAGCTGAGGGAAGAAGCGGCGGTGCGGGGCACAGCTTGGCTCCAGGCAGCGGTCGGTGCAGCATTAGCAGGAGAAGAGCGGCTACCGGTGGACAGCGGGAGAACCGGTAACAGAGCGCGCCGCTCTAGGCCGCCGGAGCGTTTCTCCCCAGAGCATCCAGGGACATCACAGCGGCAGCGGGGTAGTCCCGGTGCGGGGCTCCCGGCGGGCCCACCGTCGAAAAGAGCGGCCGGGGGAGGAGGAAGTAGCAGTTATGCGGCCGCAGTGGACCGGAATGCGGGGCGGGAGGAGGAGAGAGCGGAGCTTAGGCCCAGGCGGAGAGAATCGGCGAGAAGCGCAAGCCCCGCCCCCAGGAACATGGCGGGCGGCCCATCAGGAGCACAGGCCAAGACAAGAGCGGGGGTGCCCGGGCCATCCGCATCTGCGGCAGGGGACCAGAAGAGAGGAGAGAGAGGCCGATCGGGCATGGTGAGCAGGAGAGCGGAGGCCGGCAGGACTGCGGTTTCCCACACCGGTCCTGGGAAGGCTGTCCGGAAGTCGGGCGGAACGGTGCATGCGCAGAGGAGGGGAAACATGGAGGTGGCTGCGGCAGCTCTGGTCGGCAGGCCTAGCGGGCCCTCATCTGAAGAGGAAGAGGAGATCCCTGGCGTGGTGGAGGAAGGATCCGGATCGGAAGAGGAGGCGCACCCCACTTCCAGGAGAGCAGCAGCAGCAGCAGCGGGCGGAAGGTCGGCTGATGGGACGGCTCCTGTGCAGCCCGGTAAGTCTCTTACATCAGGGCATACTATAGGTAGTGATGACATGGCAGGGACAGGGGTTACTGTCGGGGGGCCAAGTGCTAGCGAAGTAAGCGTTGGGCCTGCTGGGGGGGTTTCTGGTTTATTAGGGTTTTTGGCGGGCATCAAGGAGTTGGTACAGAAGTTTGAGGCGGTAGAGCGGCCGGCTCCGGTACCGGCGACGGCGTGGGTCCCGACAACTGGGAGCGCAGATGTAACAGTAGCTTTGCCAGCGGTGGCGGCACCGCCCGCGGTGCCGGAGGCAGTGGCGAGTGGCGATAAGCAGGGGACGGACAATGCTGTGGCGGCTAAGGAAGTCGCGGGTAGGCAGGATATAACTAGATTGGGGGACGCAGCACGTTGTGAGATATATGTGTGTTTTGAGGGGCCATTAGGAGCTCACCTGAAGCAGGAGGTTCGTGAAAAGCTGTGGAAGGGTGAGTACGTAGAAATTTTTTCATTGTTGCCCCTAGAGAAGTTTAACTTGGATAGGGTTAAACCCGATAGTTCCAAGAAAGACGACGAGGAGAAGAGGAGATATCGTTTAATACCTAGGACATTTACGAATTGGTTGCAGGCATTTGCTATCATGGCAAGTGTGATCGGGGAAAAGCAGCCGGAACACTGTTCCGCGTTATTTTGCTATCAGGATGCGATAGGGGAAGCATACAGGGTATACGGTGGCACAGCGTGGCTCCGGTACGACGAACAGTTCAGGCAGAGGAGAGCGGTGCGTCCGGAGCTTCGTTGGGACCACAAGGACATCAGCCTGTGGATGCGCCTGATGACAACGGCGAGGGCTCCTAACCAGTTTTTTCAGGGGGGAGCCGGTGGACCTTCAGCCCAGGGACACTCGGCAGGAAATAAAAAAGGGAGCTGCTGGCAGTACAACACAGGGGCCTGCAAGTTTGGGGCCACGTGTAAGTACAAACACGAGTGTACAGGCTGCGGGGGAACGCATCCAGCGTCAAGATGCTTTAAGCAAAGTAAGGGACGAACAGGTGACGCTGGAAACAAAAGGGAGGACTCCGGTGAAAGTGGAAAGGATGCGGCCGTTTCTAGGTAGGTATCCGGATAGAAGAGCGGCAGTCCTGTTGGAGGAAGGTTTTTCGTTAGGCTTTAGGATCCCAAGTACGTTATCGGTTATTCCTCCTGTGCCAAAAAATTTACGTTCTGCATTGCAACATCCGGAGGTGGTTTCAGAGAAGCTGAAGAAGGAGGTTGCAATGGGTAGAATGGGTGGCCCTTTCGCCGAGGCACCTTTGGCAGATCTGGTTGTATCTCCATTGGGGGTTGTGCCCAAGAGGGAACCCAACAAATTTAGGCTAATTCACCACTTATCGTTCCCTAAGGGTGGGTCGGTGAATGATGCCATTGGCCAGGAGGAGTGCTCGGTGACGTATACGTCATTTGATGCGGCAGTAGGATGGGTACGGCATTACGGTAAGGGGGCCTTGATGGCAAAAGCAGATGTGGAATCGGCATTTCGCCTGCTGCCGGTTCACCCGGAAAGTTTTAGACTGCTGGGCTGCCATTGGAATGGGGAATTCTATGTAGACAAGTGTTTGCCAATGGGCTGCTCAGTGTCATGCGCGTTATTCGAGCAATTTAGCTCGTTCGTGGAATGGGTGGTGAGGGACGTGTCAGGGGTGAATTCAGTCATTCACTACTTGGACGATTTCCTGTGTATCGGCCCGGCTTCATCCAGAATCTGCGCGGTGCTCATGGCAACGTTGGCACATATCACTGACAGATTTGGCATTCCATTGGCGGCGGACAAGACGGAGGGACCATGCACGGTCATCAAATTTCTGGGCATAATCTTGGATTCGGAGGCAATGGAATGCAGGCTGCCAGACGACAAGTTGGAGGATTTAAAAAAAGAGGTTGCAGGTTTAATAGGTTTACAAAAAGTTCAGTTGCGTGTGTTGCAGTCTGTGTTAGGGAAACTTAATTTCGCGTGCCGGATACTACCGATGGGGAGAGTGTTTAGCCGCAGGCTTGCGGCTAGCACAAGGGGCATACAATCACCAAGGCATTTCGTTAGGATCAAAAAAACGCACAGGGAAGATTTAAGGGTATGGCATACCTTTTTGGAGTCATTTAATGGCAGGGCAATGTGGATGTCGGGCCCAGTCAGCAATTTTGACTTAGAGCTCTTTACTGATGCGGCGGGTGCCACTGGTTTTGGTGCGTTTTTTCAGGGACAGTGGAGTGCTGGTCCTTGGCCACAATCTTGGGTAGAAGGAGGGTTCACGAAGAACTTAGTGCTGCTGGAACTGTTTCCAGTGGTGCTGGCAGTGGAATTATGGGGAGCATCTTTCAGGGATCGGAAGGTGCGTTTCCATGGCGATAACTTAGGGGTAGTGCAAGTGATAAATAGAATCACGGCGTCCTCTCCGCCGGTGATCAGGTTGTTACAGCATTTAGTGTTAAGATGTTTACAGTTGAATATTTTCATTCATGCCGTTCACTTACCGGGGGTGGAAAATGTGATAGCTGACGCGTTGTCTCGATTCCAGTGGGACAGGTTCCGAGAGTTGGCGCCGGAGGCGGAGCAACGCGGGGTGCCTTGTCCCGAGTGGATGTGGGACATAGCATCAGAGTCGCCGCAGGATGGATTGAGCGGTCGGTAAGTGGGGGCACCTGGTCAGCATACCAAAAGGTATGGAAGGAGTGGATGGCTTTTGTGGAAGGGACTGGGGAGGAACCGATCGGGCAGGAAGTGAATTTGTTACTGTTATATTTCATTATTAGGAAAATGGAGGAAGGTATGTCGGCATCTGTGATTAGTGCGAACTTAGCAGGGTTGGCTTTCCTGTTCAAGTTACAGGGACAGCCGAACGTAACAAAAGATTTTCGAGTGAGACAAGCGCTAAAGGGCTACAGGAGGTCGGTGGTGAAGCGGGACTCCAGGAGACCGGTTACTTTCGAAATTTTGGGGGGTGTTGTTGATCAATTGAAAGTGGTGTGTTCATCTGAATACGAAGTTTTGTTGTTTAAGGTGGCCTTTGTGTTAGCGTTCTTTGGGGCATTCAGGATAGGGGAACTGGTCAGCCCTTCAAAAAAGGTAGAAGGGGGTTTGGGGTGCCAGGATGTGAAGTTGGATAAGGAGATGTTGCAGGTGTTTTTCAAGAGGTCAAAAACGGATCAGGTAGGAAAAGGTAAGGTGGTACAAGTTTTTCCGGTTCATGGTTCCCCTTTGTGCCCGGTGGCCACGGTCAAGGAATTTTTAGCGGTGCGTCCAGATTTCAAGGGTTCCTTGTTAGTGCATCGGGATGGTAGTTGGTTATCCAGGTTTCAGTTTGCTGTAGTTTTTCGAAGATGTTTGAAGGGGGTAGGCTTGGAGGAAAGGGAATTTTCTTCCCATTCGTTCAGGATTGGGGCTGCTACAGAGGCATCCAAGCATGGTCTCGATGTGGAGTCGGTAAAACGTATTGGGAGGTGGGAATCCAACAGGTTCCAATCTTATGTACGTCCTCATTTGGTGGTAGGAATATAAAAAAAAAAAAAAAAAAAAAAAAAAATAAAAGTTAAGGAAGAGGAAGAGAAATCTTGCAGGCAAATTGATGTCGTTAATGTTTCAGTTATAGACGTTAGTGGTTTTTCATCACTAGATCGTTAGTGGTTTGTTTTTCTTGTCTTCTTCTAATTTCAGGTCCGGTGGCAAGATTGGTCTGGATTATGGGCCATTCTTATGTGTGTTGGGGGGCAAGAAGGGGGGATGCTCGACATGAGGGCAGGCAGTTGGGGTTTAACAGGAGAGAAGTATGCATAAAATGGTTGGGTATACCGGGCATGTTATGGGGCAGATTAGTGCCAGAAGTGCAGCGCCACTCCCAGCGAGACAGACCACCGGACATCTTGGTGATTCATGCGGGGGGTAATGACCTAGGATTGCGTTCCATGGTGGATATCACGCGGGACATCAAATGTGATGTGCGGCGATTGAAGGTGGATTTTCCCCATACAATTATAGTGTGGTCAGATATGGTGGCTCGTAGATCTTGGAGGATGGCCAGGTCGGTGGCAGGCGTTAACAGGGCCAGGAGGAAGATTAACCGGGAAGTGAGCAAATTTGTAGTTAATAATGGGGGTTTGGCTATAAGGCATATGGAGTTGGAATTTGAGACCTGGAGGTACTTGAGGGCTGACGGCGTCCATCTCAATGAGGTGGGAATTGATTTATGGAACTTGGGATTGCAGGACGGGATTCAGCGAGCTCTTCGGGTTTGGGAGGGCACCCGCGAGTAAGGTTTTACTCTTAGGGTGCTGTGGCGGGCGTTGGTCTGCGCAAGGGAAGGAAGATGGCAAGTAAGAGTGGGACCTGACGTTGTATGGGTCCAAATGCTGGTTCCCGGCTAACGGAGGTTAGCCGGGAAGTGATATGGGGGCACTGCGGTCACTGGCAGTCTCTGAGCCAGCTTGTCGGCTTGAGGCCTAATTTTTGATATATTTGAGATGGACTGCAGTGCCATACTTTTTGGTGATGGCCATCGGATTGAGTGTCAAGATTTTATTGCCCAGACCAACGCTCTCTTTTTTCCGTATGTTATTGTTTTGTTTATTGATGGATATTTTTCCATAGTTATTTTTGAATAAAAGTATTTTTTATATAAATAAAGTAGGCTGCTACGGCCTTTTATACCCCATGGAATGGTGTGGTCTTAATTTATAAGGGATTAAGAACAAAGGGGGGTATAGATATGGGTAGAATAACATCTGGTATCCAACAGTCATGTTTCACGGTGTTCAGACGTCCTTGTGTACCTTTTTGGGTCTAGTCTGCAAAGAATGTTCAGACAGCAAAATTGGGAAATGTTTGTTATGGGGCGACACTGCTACGGTAAACATTTGAATTAGACCGTTTGTTATAATTGTTAAGTAATGGTTGCAAGACAATATAATAACAGCTTTTTTGTACTCAGCTATTCTCTGAAAGCCCAGAATCTTCCCATGAATCTCTGGCCATTTGCATAGTTATTATCTAGAAGTTAATAGGCTGTGCAGTGGCCAGTATTTTATTTTTATTTTTTTTGGTTGCCGGCCTTATAAAACCAAATGAAAGCCGTCTGTGCCATCACATACTTTTGTCATGCATGGATACATGCAGTCATACATTGTTGTATACATGTTGTGTGTTTAAGCAATAGTACAACAGATTACTACATGGAAGATGGTAACACTTAACTACAAAATTGTATATACATAAATTACTTAAATATACTTCCAATTATCACTTACATAAATTACATAATTAAGAGTGGTTATTATTACAAATTATTTAAATTACCGGTAATAACCACTTACATATTTTCTTACATAAATTCCCAATAACCCAAATTCATGTGACTGTTTTGTAAGGTTTTCGGGAAGAATTGTAAATTAGACAGACATGGAAACCAAGCTTTGTTATCATATTCAGATTATTTGCAAAAGTATATTAAATAACAGCTGCCAGCATTGCCTTGTGGCTTCCAATTAGATAGGTCTAGTATCCACAAGTATTTCAATTACCTTTAAAATGCTTTACCTTTATGATATTGTTACCATGCTTTTGCCATGTATTTATTATGTGCTTTCTATGCATTTAGAGCTGACCTGGAAGGGGGGGGGGGCCTTACAATGGAGGGGGGGATACCCTTACAATGCAGGGGGGGGTACCCTTACAATGGAGGGGGGGGGGTACCCTTACAATGGAGGAATTCATTTGAAATGCTGTATGTGAGATGTGTAGGGGAAGCTATAATCCTTTTTGAGGATGCATTAGAGCCTACTTCTACCCCATAACGTCAGATCTCCGTGCACTCATATTAACTTGTATAGATAAATAAAAGCAAAGTGCGATCTGATCTTAGACTAATATATTTGGAATGGGGAAGGAACAGAATTTCTGTCAGGTTTTGAATTTTACCTATTTCATAGTTTTCTAGATTTCCATTCAGGAAGTGAGGGGAAATCTTGGCCAGCGGCACACAAGAAAAGTCAAACACAATGTAATGAGTCAGCCTTATCAGTGTAAATGTGAAACAAACAGCTGCATGCAATAGTTATAGATATACAATAAACCCACAAAAAGGAATAAAAATTAATTGCAGCATTCAAGCCAAATTTAAGACCACACAAAGGTTCTAATCCTTCCCAACTGCTATTTGCTTCCCCGTTGGGGAGATATTTCTCCATTTTCCTTTCTGTGTGATACTCTGTTCTGTCTGTCAACCATACATACACACAAAAAAAAACTACACACATAAAAAACAGTGAAAGGTGAACTTGTGCTTTTAACGTCTGTACTGGAGAATATTCAGCTAGACGTAAAAGCCCCTTTCAGCTACTGGTGTCTACAACTATAGCCCCAGAAAAAGCATGTACAAGTTACTCATACCTCCTACCTAAGCTCCAAACCAACATCACCAAGCCTATATCATATTTTAGATGGTCTTTCCTTACCTGGTACATCTCAGGATGTAATGGACTCATTATTGATAATGTTCCTGCTGCCTGAACACGAGGATACAAATTGGCAGGGCCAGGCCCCAGCATAAGCCTCTGTGGAACATGTATAGGAAGTAGAAGGGATTCCGGGACGCTAACAGACAGCAGGGAAGACATCCTTCTATGCTATTCAGTTTCTGGTGAGCATAGGTAACAAAGATTCACTGCTCGTTATATAGTATCTTCATTAACAAGAGCTGCCAAGTGACCCTTATCCTGTCATTACTTCTTGCACTATATTCACTATGTGCTCATTGGCTGTCATTCAAATTGAGTAATAACAGAAGTAAATATGTCTTTCAATTTGAAACAAACTAGTCCAAAGTGATTTTTTTGAGTAATTATGTGCAAGCCACCATTAGTGCTTGTGGGGACAGGACTTTGCCCGTGGCAGAACTGCTTCTCTTCCTATACAGGTTAAAGCAGAACTTAAGTGCATCTGAGCACCACAAACCAAAAAAGCTATTCAATTTGTTTTTAATATCAAAGGAAACTCATCCGTCCATCCATGTCTAATGCTTTTTTTTTATTGTGGAATCACTTAAAAAAATACTTCCCTAGCATTTTTAGCCATCGTCATCTTGAGTAAGGGCAGATGATTCATGTAGCATTTACTTCCTGGAATCCATCTGCCCTTAGCTCGGGCATGCAGGTGTTCTGTCAGATTAGCAAACCTGTCAGATCAGCTAACGGAAGTGACGTTCCGTCAGCTGACTTACCAAAAATACGTAGCGCGCATGCATTCCACCGCTAGCAGGTTTGCTAATCTGACATGAAGCTGACATCTTCTTACACCCAGCCAAGTCTTGAATTTCAGACTCATTGTAGCAATAAAGTGAGCATATATGCTTTTATACAGTATTTTGAAACCCGTGAGACTGTTTTGATGTTTGCAGCATCCAACAATCTGACAGGCGCTCAGCAATGTGGGGTGTACTAAGATGGCCGTCACCACCTTCTGACTGCAGGCTTTCAAAATTAAACATCAAAACAGTCTAACAAGTTTTAAAATATTGTGTATAAGCATATATGCTCACTTTATTGCTATAATGTGTCAGTAATTCAAGATTTGGCTGGGTGTAACAAGATGTCGGCTGCCGCCTTCTGACTGCAGGTGTTCTGTCAGATTAGAAAACCTGCTAGCGGTGGAACACATGCACAGTACATATTTTTAGTAAGTCAGCTGACGGACATCACTTCCGTTAGCTGATCTGACAGGTTTGCTAATCTGGCAGAACACAGGCATGAGAGTGTGCTTAGCTGAGAAAGCCCCTCCTCCACATAAAACAAATGCCCATGAAGACTCCTGGGATGTATGACATTATTTTGGCCTAGGCCAGAAACCAGAAGGCAAATAAGCCAGAAGGGTAAAAAAATCAAATACAAACAAGTACATTTAACCACTTGACCTCCAGAAGGTTTTACCCCCTTCACGACCAGGGCATTTTTACTGGTAATTGCTTGGTCATGGAACACTGTACGCAAACAAAATTTATATCAGTTTTTTTTTTCACACAAATAGCGGTATTTATTTACCACTGGTTTATTTATTTATAAAAAAAAACCAACACATTTTTCTTAAGCCTCGTACACACTGTACGATTGTTGACCAACCAAGAGTCTTATTTTTGTCAAAAGGGCACGTGCCAGGATCTTTTCTTGCATACTAACGTTACACAATTGTCATGCCACAAACACAAACGTAGTGACGTACTATGAGGAATTCCAGCTCTTGAGTGCCATCCTTTGGGCCCCTTCTGCTAATTTCTTGTTTGGTGAGCATTGATTCAGAGCATGTGTGTTTGTACTTTTGACTTTTGTGTGACGGATTTGTGTACTGACCATACGAAAATCTGACGTCAAGCCGTTGTCTGCCAAAAATTTACTAGCCTGTCATCCAAAATTTGTTGGCCGAAAATTGGGCAATTGTCAAAAGGAGCGTACTAACTTTTTAGGACAACAGTCTGTCAACAGACAATCCTCTGCCAACAATCGTACTGTGTGTACGAGGCTTAAGTTTCTGTCATAAAATTTTGCAAACAAATAATGGTTATTCATGAATTTAGGCCAAAATGTATTCTGCTACATAGTTACATAGTAGGTGAGGTTGAAAAAAGACACAAGCCCATCAAGTCCAACCTATGTGTGTGATTATGTGTCATTATTACCTTGTATATCCCCGTATGTTGCGGTCATTCAGGTGATTATCTAATAGTTTCTTGAAGCTATCAATGCTCCCCGCTGAGACCACCACCTGTGGAAGGGAATTCCACATCCTTGCCGCTCTTACAGTAAAGAACCCTCTACGTAGTTTAAGGTTAAACCTCTTTTCTTCTAATTGTAATGAGTGGCCACGAGTCTTATTAAACTCTCTTCTGCGAAAAAGTTTTATCCCTATTGTGGGGTCACCAGTACAGTATTTGTAAATTGAAATCATATCCCCTCTCAAGCGTCTCTTCTCCAGAGAGAATAAGTTCAGTGCTTGCAACCTTGCCTCATAACTAAGATCCTCCAGACCCTTTATTAGCTTTGTTGCCCTTCTTTGTACTCGCTCCATTTCCAGTACATCCTTCCTGAGGACTGGTGCCCAGAACTGGACAGCATACTCCAGGTGCGGCCGGACCAGAGTCTTGTAGAGTGGGAGAATTATCGTTTTATCTCTTGCGTTGATCCCCCTTTTAATGCATGCCAATATTCTGTTTGCTTTATTAGCAGCAGCTTGGCATTGCATGCCATTGCTGAGCCTATCATCTACTAGGACCCCCAGGTCCTTTTCCATCCTAGATTCCCCCAGAGGTTCTCCCCCCAGTGTATAGATTGCATTCATATTTTTGCCACCCAAATGCATTATTTTACATTTTTCTACATTGAACCTCATTTGCCATGTAGTCGCCCACCCCATTAATTTGTTCAGGTCTTTTTGCAAGGTTTTTACTTCCTGCGGAGAAGTTATTGCCCTGCTTAGCTTAGTATCGTCTGCAAATACAGAGATTGAACTCTTTATCCCATCCTCCAGGTCGTTTATGAACAAATTAAATAGGATTGGTCCCAGCACAGAACCCTGGGGAATCCCACTACCCACCCCTGACCATTCTGAGTACTCCCCATTTATCACCACCCTCTGAACTCACCCTTGTAGCCAGTTTTCAATCCATGTACTCACCCTATGGTCCATGCCAACGGACCTTATTTTGTACAGTAAACGTTTATGGGGATCTGTGTCAAATGCTTTTGCAAAATCCAGATACACCACGTCTACGGGCCTTCCTTTATCTAGATGGCAACTCACCTCCTCATAGAAGGTTAATAGATTGGTTTGGCAAGAACGATTCTTCATGAATCCATGCTGATTACTGCTAATGATATCGTTCTTATTACTAAAATCTTGTATATAGTCCCTTATCATCCCCTCCAAGAGTTTACATACTATTGATGTTACGCTAACTGGTCTGTAATTCCCAGGGATGTATTTTGGGCCCTTTTTAAATATTGGTGCTACATCGGCTTTTCTCCAATCAGCTGGTACCATTCCAGTCAATAGACTGTCTGTAAAAATTAGGAACAACGGTCTGGCAGTCACTTGACTGAGTTCCCTAAGTACCCTCGGATGCAAGCCATCTGGTCCCGGTATTTTATTAATGTTAAGTTTCTCAAGTCTAATTTTAATTATGTCCTCTATTAACCATGGAGGTGCTTCCTGTGTTGTGTAATGAGGATAAACACTGCAGTTTTGGTTACTGAAGCCCCCCGATTCACTCGTGAAGACTGAGGAGAAGAATAAATTCAATACCTTTGCCATCTCCCCATCCTTTGTAACCAGATGTCCTTCCTCATTCTTTATGGGGCCAATATGGTCTGTCCTCCCTTTTTTACTGTTTACATACTTAAAGAATTTCTTGGGATTTTTTTTGCTCTCCTCCGCTATGTGTCTTTCATGTTCTATCTTAGCCGTCCTAATTGCACCCTTACATTTCTTGTTGCATTCTTTATAAAGTCTGAATGATCCCTCAACCCTGTATTTTTTGAAGGCCTTCTCCTTTGCTTCTATATGCATTTTTACATTGGAGTTAAGCCATCCAGGATTTTTGTTCGCTCTTTTAAATTTATTACCCAATGGGATACATTGGCTAATGCCCTTATTTAATATGCTCTTAAAGCAAACCCATCTCTCCTCCGTATTCTTTGTTCCTAATATTTTATCCCAATTTATGCCTTTTAACAAGGTTTGTAGTTTAGGGAAGTTGGCTCAGTGTCTTTGTGTTCCCTTCATGTTTCCTATTTGTGTGATTTATACTGAAACTAATTGACCTGTGATCGCTGTTACCTAAATTGCCCCGTATTTCCACATCCGTGATCAGGTCTGTATTGTTGGTAATCAGTAGATCCAGTAATGTTTTATTTCTAGTTGGTGCGTCTACCATCTGACCCATAAAATTGTCCTGCAAGACATTAAGGAACTGGCCAGCCTTAAATGAATGCGCGGTTCCCTCCACCCAGTCTATGTCTGGATAATCAAAATCCCTCATTATGATAACACTTCCCATCCTTGCTGCTAATCCAATTTGTGATAGGAGATCCGTCTCCACTTCCTCCCTCAGGTTAGGGGGCCTATAGCATACTCCCAGTATTATTTTCCCCTTAGCTTCATCCCTTTGGAGCTCTACCCATAAGGATTCCACCTCCTCTCTAGCTCCCTCAGTGATGTCATCTCTCACATTCGCTTGTACATTATTCTTGATATATAGGCATACCCCTCCCCCTTTTTTACCCTCTCTATCCTTGCGGTATAGGGTATACCCTTGAATGTTTGCCAGCCAATCATGAGAGCTGTTGAACCAGGTCTCTGAAATTCCCACAAAATCCAAAATCCAAATCCTCCTTGTACAACAGTATCTCTAGTTCACCCATCTTGTCCGCCATGCTCCTGGCATTGGTGAACATGCCACATAGTTTAGACCGGTCGCATATTGTCCACGTATTGGGTGTTTCAAGATTGCAACTAGGACTTGCTACTATAGTCACCTTGTGTTTTTGTGCTTTGGTTAACCTTCCACTAATGCCCCCAATACTACCCTCTGGAATATCTTCCGCGCTGGCTATCTCTGTCTCTGTACCGGTAGTATTCCTGAGAATACTACCTTGGAGGTCCTTTTCCTCAATTTAGCTCCTAAGTCCCTAAAATCGTTCTTTAGAACACTCCATCTGCCTCTGACTTTGTCATTGGTGCCAACGTGCACCATGACAGCTGGGCCTTCCCCAGCCCCTCCCAGTAATCTGTCCACAAGATCCGTGATGTGCCAATGTGTGTTTTCTTTGGTAAAAAATAACTCAAATCAGCGTATATATTTTTTAGTCTGTGTGGAAGTTATAGTCTACAAACTATGGTATATACAGTATACTTGAAAACTGATCAGTCTTGATGTACTGATGACCTAAATTCTTGAGGCCCTAAAATGCCAGGACAGTACAAATACCCTCCAAATTACCCCTTTTTGGAAAGTAGACAGTCCAAGGTATATCGTAAGAGGCATGGCACCTTCTTTGAAGTTGTAATTTTTTGTCACAATGTTTTCAAATATAAAGAAATTAAATTAAATGTTGTTGTTCACACATTTGTTTCTTACATACTGTCACCAGTGCAGTACAGCATTATCATATGACTGATGTGACGATGATCAGGGATACTGACTGATGACAGCATGTAAAACTGTTATTGCTTATAACATCTGCTTGTCTGAGCAATTAACTAAACTGAGATCAGTTCATGACTAACAGAGTGTTCCCTGATGGGGTCCACAAAACAATCAGGCATCACATGTACTTTTTTAGGATTCTATCAGCACTTAGCCTTTTCACCCAACAGCAGGCTATAACTGTCGAGAGACCAAGACATCGATTAAATAAAATATGTCAAGGCCTGTGGACAGCTGAGACTAATAATGAGGTCTGGATACCAGGCAAGTGATGGACCTAGAATTGGAAGCATTATCTCACAAAGTTTCCAGGCTCCAGGATTCAGAACAAATCTTAAGACTCTGAAAAAAAGTTTCCACATCAGTATTAAACCCTAAAGCTCCTCACCATGTTTATGTAAGAAACCTAGTTGAGACATACACACTGTCCAAAATCCTGCCAGTCAGTGCCCCACATTATACATGTTCAGGGTAAGATCACCCAAGGGTAAGAGTAGACAGATCCCATCAGCTTTGGTCTTAACTTTCTGAGAAAAAATAGAGAACATCCCAAGATTTTCAACAAGCCAGTAGCTTGTTACTCCAGGAATGGTTAGCTACAGATGTCTTCTATAATCTACTTTTGCTTATAGACATAAAGACATTCTCCATATATGGACAAAATAGTTCTAATGTGGCAACAGTCATCTCACACTAATGTCACAATCAGGCAGTTTATCTGAATATAGTAGGTGCTGCTAGCTTCAACTTCACACTCTCAATCATGAAAAGGATTTTTTATAAAGTAAATGCTGTAAACGACTTGAGTAGTAGTGAGAAATTAACATCCTGCACTCTCACGCCTCAGATCAGCCCAAATTCTTGCAACTACATACCTCAGACCACTGTACCCCCCTGCTCATCTGCCCCACTACTGTACCCCCCTGCTCATCTGCCCCACTACTGTACCCCCCTGCTCATCTGCCCCACCACTGTAACCCCCTGCTCATCTGCCACACCACTGTACCACCCTGCTCATCTGCCCCACCAATGTACCCCCTTTCTCATCTGCCCCATCACTGTAACCCCCTGCACATCTGCCCCACCACTGTAACCCCCTACACATCTGCCCCACCACTGTACTACCCTGCACATCTGCCACACCTCTGTACCCCCCTGCTCATCTGTCCTACCACTGTAACCCCCTGTACATCTGCCCCACCACTGTACCACCCTGCTCTTCTGTCCCACCACTGTAACCCCCTGCTCATCTGCCCCACCAATGTTCCCCCTTTCTCATCTGGCCCACCACTGTACCTCCATGCACATCTGCTCCACCACTGAACCATTGTCACATCTGTCCTAACACTGAACTTATCTGCTCATCTGCCCCACCACTGTACCTCCTGAACATCTGCCCCACCACTGTAACCCCCCTGCTCATCTACCCCACCACTGTAACTCCCTGTACATCTGCCCCACCACTGTACCACCCTGCTCATCTGCCCCAAAAATGTACCCCCTTTCTCATCTGCCCTACCACTGTAACCCTCTGCACATCTGCCCCACCACTGTAACCCCCTGCACATCTGCCCCACCACTGTAATACCCTGCACATCTGTCCTACCACTGTAACCCCCTGTACATCTGCCCCACCACTGTACCACCCTGCTCTTCTGTCCCACCACTGTAACCCCCTGCTCATCTGCCCCACCAATGTTCCCCCTTTCTCATCTGGCCCACCACTGTACCTCCATGCACATCTGCCCCACCACTGTAACCCCCTGCACATCTGCCCCACTACTGTACTACTTGCACATCTGCCCCACCACTGTACTACCCTGCACATCTGCCCCACCTCTGTACCCCCCTGCTCATCTGGTCTACTACCGTAACCCCCTGTACATCTGCCCCACCGCAGAACCACCCTGCTCTTCTGTCCCACCACTGTAACCTGTTGCTCATCTGCCCCACCAATGTTCCCCCTTTCTCATCTGGCCCACCACTGTACCTCCATGCACATCTGCTCCAGCACTGAACCATCTTCTCATTTGTCCTAACACTGAACTTATCTGCTCATCTGCCCCACCACTGTAACCCCCTTTTTTATCTGCCCCACCACTGTACCTCCTGCACATCTGCTCCACCTCTGTTCCCCCTGCTCTTCTGCCCCACCTCTGTAACCCCCTGCTCATGTGTTCCACCGATGTACCTCCTTTCTCCTCTGCACATTTGCCCCACCTCTGTACCCCCTGCTCCTCTGCCCCACCAATGTACCTCCTTTTTCCTCTGCCCCAAAACTGAACCCCCCCTGCTCATCTTTCCCACCACTGTAACCCCCTTCTCATCTGGCCCAACACTGAACCCCCCCTGCTCATCTGTCCCACCACTGTAACCCCCTGCTCATCTGCCCCATCACTGTACCCCCCTGCTTTTCTGTCCCACCGCTGAACCCCCTTCTCACCCCTCCCACCAGTGTACCTCCTGCACATCTGCCCCCACTGTACCCTCTTGCTCTTCTGTCCCACCACTGTAACCCCCCTGCTCATCTGCCCCATCAATGTACCCCTTTTCTCATCTTCCCCACCACTGTACCTCCCTGCACATCTGCTCCACCACCATATCCCCATGCTCTTCTGTCTCACTACTACAGTAAATCACCTTCTCATCTGTCCTGAACACTGAACCCATCTGCTCATCTGCCGCACCACTGTAACCCGCTTTCTCATCTGCCCCACCAATGTATCTCCTGCACATCTGTCTCACCTCTGTACCCCCCCTGCACTTCAGCTCTTCTGAAAGTGAAGCAAGGCTTCACTTTATGTTTTCCTTAGTAAGGATGCCGGCGCCTGTACCTGGAACCGATGGACGGGTCGGCTTCAGGTGCCGACATCGCAGGCTCCCTAGACAGTGTCCTTATATTAAAAGTCATCAGCTATAGTAATTTTTTTTTCACCCAGACGGAATTTCGCTTTAAGTAAAAAACACACTCACATGGTACTGCATGGTATAGTGCACCACAGGTTAATAGCTTTACACTGTCACAAGGCAGGGGTGTTAAACTCCATTTCATCATGGGCCCCATCAGCATTATGGTTGCCCTCATAGGGCAAGATGTATCTGTAAGATTATGTATCTACTAGATACATAGGAGTACTTTGGCGTACATGGCGTACAGAGTGCAGAGTTCAGGGGTTAGCTGTGCACAGAGTTCAGGGTTGAGGAGTGCACTACAAAGGGCAGGGTTTAGGCGTGCGCTATGTACAGAGTGCAGGGCTCAGGAGTGGGTTTAGGAGTGTGCTATGCACAGTGTGCAGGGTGCAGCTCTCTTTCACAGGCTGTTCACATCTCACTTCCACCCCTTCTCTTCGGCTCTGACCTCTGCACCACTCTCCACAATCTCCCACCTCTGCACTGTCCTCCTGAGGTGTGAATGGAAGCCGCAGTATGTAGCATATAGAGCATCACTGTCCCCTTGGCCTGGCTTTCTGTATGGCACACTGACATAACCAGCTCCGCCCCCTACGTGTTACACCACTATAATGTGGCTTCATATTGTTTTCACTATAGAAAATTGATGTGAAGGACAAGGTTGATATATAAATGCAAGAAGTTGGGACTGTCACAATTTTTTAAACCACACGGGACTTATACTTTTTTGTGGGTTTTTTTGGTTGTTTTTTTATGGTCACAAATATGTGTATATAACCGCAGCTGTGTATCATAATAGGCTTAATATTTGCATACACTTTAAGATTATAGCAGCAGTGGTGGTGGGGTACTTTGAGATATCACTTAATTTTATTTAATTTTGGATTTTGTAGTGGTTGCGCAGGAGATTTATTTTTACTTAGCAATTTCGTTTAGTTACCTATCGAAGACCTGTTCCCCACTTCCTTTAACAGGCCAATAAAGGTCAGCAAAAATATATGTTACAGGAGATGGGGCAAACCATATAACACTGACACTTTCAACAGTCTTATACTTATATACTGTAAACGTTTTTTTTCCAAAAGTAACAAAATGTTGTAACTAATTAAAAAGTGTTTGCTAAAATGGGTCTTTAATTTGTCTTTTAGCCCTGGTTCCCACCAGTGCAGCTTTGAAATCTGCTTCACACCAGTGCGGTGATTTCAAAGCCACAGATCACTGCGATTAGCATCAGTGATTTCATTGCGGCTTGTGACTTCCTTTAACGGAAGTCAATGCAAGTCGCAATGAAATCATAACAAGTAGAGCAGAAACCTTTTTTAAAGTCGCTGCGACTTGAGCTGCAACAATTTAAACGTTTCAATTGGCAAAAATAGGGTGCGACTTGTCAAATCGCATTGGTGTGAATGAGGGCTTAAAGTCTAATTTAAACTACAAGTCCTTCTAATGCCGCGTACACACGACCGGTTTTGCCGTCAGAATAAACTCCGAAGGTTTCTCCGGCGGAACTCCGACGGAATTCCACTCAAGCGGTCTTGACTACACACGGTCAAACTAAAGTCCGACCAAAGTCCAACCGTCCAGAACGCAGTGACGTACAGCACGTACGATGGGACTAGAAAAAGGAAGTTCAATAGCCAGTAGCCAATAGCTTCTGTCTCGTCCTTGCTTCAGAGCATGCGTCGTTTTTGGTGTGTCGGAACAGCATCCAGACGAGTGGTTTTCCCGATAGGAATAGTTTCCGTCTGAAATATTCAGAACATGTTCTATTTCTAGGTCCATCAGAATTTTCGAAAAAAAAAGTCCGATGAGGCACACACATGATCGGAATAGATGATGAAAAGCTACCGTCGGACTTTTTTTTTCGGACATTCCGCTCATGTGTATGCAGCTTAAGATGACCCTGCCCACAGGGAGACAACACTGCTGTGTCATTAACCACTTAAGGACCGAGCCTCTTTCTGAGATTTGTTGTTTACAAGTTAAAAACTGTTTTTTTTTGCTAGAAAATTACTTAGAACCCCCAAACATTATACATTTTTTTTCTAACACCCTAGAGAATAAAATGGCGGTCGTTGCAATACTTTCTGTCACACCGTATTTGCGCACTTTTTTTGGGAAAAATACACTTTTTTGAATTAAAAAATAAGACAACAGTAAAGTTAGCCCAATTTTTTTTTATATTGTGAAAGATAATGTTACGCCGAGTAAATTGATACCCAATATGTCATGCTTCAAAATTGCGCCCGCTCGTGGAATGGCGACAAACTTTTACCCTTAAAAATCTTCATAGGCGACGTTTAAAAAATTCTACAGATTGCATGTTTTGAGTTACAGAGGAGGTCTAGGGCTAGAATTATTGCTCTCGCTCTACCGATTGCAGCGATACCTCACGTGTGTGGTTTGAACACCGTTTTCACCGATGCGTTCGTTTCTGCACACAACCTCGGCTGGACGGGGCACGTTTAGAAAAAAAAACATTTTCTTATTTATTTTACCTTTTTTTTTTTTTTTTTTTTAGACTGTTCTTTAAAAAAAATAATTGTGTTACTTTCACCCTGCAATGGTATGGAGACGGGTGGGGGGCCATCTTCCCCTCACTCGTCTCCATACTACACACAGAAGAGGACGATCGCCTCCACCTCTGCCGATAGCTCCAGTAAGCGGCGGAGGGCACCGGAGAGCGGCGGGAGGGGGGGACCCTCTCCCGCCGCCAATAAAAGTGATCTTGCGACAAATTCGCTGAGGAGACCACTATTATCGGAAACTGGACCGCCCGCTGAAGAAGAGGATACCTGGGTTATGGCAGCTAGCTGCTGCCATAACAAAGATATCTCTCTTCAAACAGCCAACGTATTACAGTGTGTGGCGGTCCGGAAGTGGTTAAACTGCAGAGTGGACAGCATTGTCACAAAATTACAGGAAGTGGACAATTAAGGTAGGGTGACCAGACATCCCCGGTTTCCGGGGACAGTCCCCGGATTGAGGACACTGCCCCGGACCAAGTCTGTCCCCGGGTTTTGTCCCATTCAGCTCCGCTCGCATGTTCTTCTGCCTTCTCTCAAGTACCGGCCAGCCGCCTGCCTGCTTATCTTCTTGCCTTCCCTGGCGGGGTGATCTTCCTCCCCACCCAGTAGTAGCCGGGGCCCAAAGAGTAAGACTTGACAGGCTGTGAGGCGGGCAGCGGCGGCGATGGACAGAGAGCCGCTGATTGCCGCCACTACTAGTAAAAAAAATGTCCCCGGATTTCATTTTAAAAATCTGGTCACCTTAAATTAAGGACTTACTGGTAGGATCAACAGGAAATAAAACTAAGTTGCAAATAAACTCAGAAAAACAACAATTGCTGTGCTAATACTAGTAAAAGACTGCATTGTATGCATCATTTTAGATTTCCCCAGAGTCCCCCTTTACATGTTAGCGGACCCCCAAACATTAGATTTGTGGCTTGATGATTTCTAATAGTATAACAAGATTGAGCATATTAATACCGCCCTGATGGGTCTGTTCACAGGCAAAGACTGCTTGGACATTCAGCAGTTTTCTTTTCTCACTTTCTGAGAAAAGTTTTAAAGATTTACAAAACAGATGAACTTCTGCTTACTTTGTCATGATGGCATGAATTACATAAATTAATGTTAGTAGTTTTGTATATTTTGCTTCAATCTGTCTACAGGGCTGTGATACTGCTTCACATGACACATTCTATCAGGATAATAGAATATAACTTAGAGAAAAGACACGCGTATTAATAAATACAAACCTAGTTTCAATGTATGCAATTCATTATAAGTGTCAGATATATTTATAATGTTAGATATTCATTTTTGCCCAATATTTTTTTACATCATGTGAAACCCTTAGTAGGTTATAGACTTACCTGGAAAGATTCGGGGTGCATATGACCAATGACATGCAGACCCCCAGCTGCCTGAATCCGTGGAGGTACATTGGAGGGCCCAGGGCCCAACATTAGACGTTGGGGCACCTGTAAAGGCTGCAGGAGGGCTGGGGATGGAGGTATAGTTGAATGCGAGGACATCCTGACAGATGCTGACCGCTGAGCTGCACACAACAGAGTATAGGAGATACCTCTAACTGTCCCCTGCATCTCTATTAACCCTTGCCTGGACACTATTGGATGACAAACTGTGAACCTTTACCCAGTCTCTGTAAATGTGCAGCTCAGCTCACATTTGAAAGGGGTTTTTCTTCCACCCTCCCTCTTTATCGATTTGTCACCCAGCGTCACTCCCTCCAGCACCAGGTCACAGGGGTCTGACCTGTGATCTTCAACACGGAGGACATTACACCTGTCCTCAGATAAAACAACAGCTTTTACGTTGTCAGATGTATGTCATCAATGAGTATATCTTATCAGTGACATGATTTTAGTTAATAAAAAATATAACCTACTCATTAAAGGCAAGAGTCAAGTAGATTCATAACTGCTTTTTTTGTGTTGATGGAACCTTTTTTGTGTGTGAAATCAACTGCTAATCAGTAATAAACTATTAAGTTGTATTGTTTGCGTTTGATGGTGTGATGAATGTGCTTTTCATTAACTGATGCAAAAGTATAAAGTTTAATGTTTCATTTGAGATGTCAGGTGTAGATGGGTAATAAATAACCACTAGCTTGCCATGTGGAAGCATTAGATAGTGGGTTTCATAGTTCTAGCATCATCAATTAAACTCTTAGGCCTCCTTCACACAGGCGCATCAATCTGTACACCCGGGTGAAACCATGCAGGATGCACCAGTGTTCCGTGCACCCACATGCAGGCAGCCTCCTCAAATTAATGACAGGTATGTGGGTTAACTGACCTACAGAGATCTCTGAATGCACCCCCTACTGTACATCCATATAGTCTGTCTGTTCTGATCAGTGCATCGGTCCATCATGGATGCACAGTCAGGGATGTGTTGACAGATCCGTGCAGTCGCCTACCTGTCATTGATTTGAACAGGCTGCCTGCATGCAGCTGAATGTGCATCCTGTATGGGTAAAGACGGCCCTTCACATGAGTTTATGGTTCAGTATGCCTGTGGAAATGAGGCATACTGTTGGTCCGCCGTGCAAGCATGTAAAGACTGTCTGCTGCACATGCCCATCAAGGTTAAATGCCTTTCTGGAGCTGCCTTAGCACCCTCTGGGCATAAGATTCCTCATATAACTCAACAGAAGAAGCCAGACCTCACGCTGGGAAGACACAACCCTTCTCTGAAGCCAAGAAGAGTTTGTTTTGTTACACCCAAGCTTCAAATTCTAAGGCCAGACCCAAGTCAGTAACCCAGCTCAGCCAAAAACCACTGGTCTCTAAAGCTGGCAGTAGATGGTACGAATCTCATCTGGTTCAGCAGGGGCTGGCCGAGGTTAGAACCATCTATGGGCAGGCTGATTGTACACAAGTGGATCCAACTATCGACTTGGTTACAACCAGCATGCTCGATTTTCAGCAGCCGCTAGCAATAAACATTGTGTTCTCCCAGCAGGGACGGCTCCCAGTGCCCCCCGCCAGGAGAACACAATAGCTCAGTGGAGGGATTCCTCCATCAACACTGACTATGCTGATGTGGAAATCGAGCGATCATCTATGGCCTGCCTAAATCCCCCAGACCTGCAGACAACTCCTCTTCGACGTGAAAGGGCACCCTCACTTCCCATAGTGGGGGGACACCTGTTAGCCTTTGTGGACACCTGGATAGACAGCACCTCAAGTGCCTGAGTATGGGAGAGGGTTTTGAGGGAGTTTCCTGAGAAACCAGAAGCCTTGCTGTGGCAACAGAGGTAACAATAATTCTGTTGTGGGCATAACTTCACATTCCAGCCTTGTCTGCAGGGCCGTCTTTAAGGCAGGGCAAAAGGGGCAGCTGCCCTGGGCCCCATTATTGTTGTGGGGCCCAAAGCAGCTGCCTCATACTTGCCAGATATCCCAGTTTAAATTCCCTTATCCCTTGAAGTTTTAGTGCCATGCTGTGTCCCAATATCTAAGTGTGAAGTTCTGTTACTAATGCTGCCCAGCTCTGCCCTATTTCCGTGTACAGATGACTCCCCTGCAGACCCTGTGTTCACATGTAAATAACCTGCATTCATATGTAAGTAGTGGCGGCATTAATATGTAAATAGCCACTGATCGGCTGCATTGATATGTAAATAGAGGTGGCATTCATATGTATATCATGCCCCCCTGAGGTCATATCCACCATCACCTCTGCTAAATGCTGCCCACTGGGGAGATAAAGGGGCATGCTTGAAAGTCCTGCCTACAACTGTGGTCATTAAGCCTAACATCAGCCTGTTCTGCAAAGGTAAGCAAATTGTAGATGGAACACCTTTTCCAAAGTAACACAGTGCCAGAGCGCTGTGAATTTTGGTGCATGTGAATACGCACATTTCATCAGATGCATGAAGTTATCATTAACAATTAATGGTACTACTGTGTATCTGCTAAAGGGCAGCATGTTTCTGTGATGTCAGGAAAGCGATTTGCATGCATTTCCGACACACACAAATGTAAACGCAGGCTAAACGTCTCAATTACATTAGCGGTCAGTGTAAATCTTCTCATTACATTGGGGCTTGGTGTACAATCTTTACATTCACACTATTGGCCAGTGTGAAGGTCCCCCATTACCTTGTTGGTCAGTGTAAATCCCCATTATATTCGTGGGCAGTGTAGAAACTCCACTTTATATTGGTAATAGATAAAAAATACGAACCTTACATTTGTGGTCAGTTTTGAATCCTCCCTTACATTGGTGGTCACCAATGTAGAAGCCCCCTTTAGATTCGTGGTGAGTGTAAATCCCCCCTTACATTAGTGGCAGTGTAGAAATCCCCAATTATTGGTTGTTGATGTAAAATTTCCCATTGCATTGGTTGTCAGTGTAAATTCTTCATTACATTGGTGATCAGTGTTCATTTCCCTTTACATTGGTGGTAAATGTAAGCCCCCTTTACATTGTTGGTCAGTGTAAATCCCCTCTAACATTGGTGCTCGGTGTAGAAGTGTCACCTTACATGGAGGTCATTGTATATTACACTGGTGGTTAGTGTAAATGCTCCTATTACATTGGTGTCAGTGTAGAAATCCCTCTCTATATTGGTGGGTGGCATAAAATCCCCCATTACATGGTGATCAGTGCAAACTCCCCCTCATATTGGCGGCCAGTGTAAATCCTCTTTCACATTGGTGGTCATTGTAAAGTCCCCATTACATTGGTGGTCAGTGTAGAATCCCACACTATATACAGTCAGGTCCATAAATATTGGGACATTGACACAATTCTAATCTTTTTGGCTCTATACACCACCACAATGGACTTGAAATGAAACGAACAAGATGTGCTGTAACTGCAGACTTTCAGCTTTAATTTGAGGGTATTTACATCCAAATCAGGTGAACGGTGTAGAAATTACAACAGTTTGAATATGTGCCTCCCACTTTTTAAGGGACCAAAAGTAATGGGACAGATTAATTCTAATCTGGCCTTCCTGTTTTTGAGGCTCACCAATGGTTTACATCTTGTGGTGAACCCTCTGTATTCACGCTGGTGAAGTCTTCTCTTGATTGTTGACTTTGACACACATACATCTACCTCCTGGAGAGTGTTCTTGATCTGGCCAACTGGTGTGAAGGGTGTTTTTTTCACCAGGGAAAGAATTCTTCTGTCATCCACCACAGTTGTTTTCTGTGGTCTTCCGGGTCTTTTGGTGTTGCTGAGCTCACCGGTGCGTTCTTTCTTTTTAAGGATGTTCCAAACAGTTGATTTGGCCACACCTAATGTTTTTGCTATCTCTCTGATGGGTTTGTTTTGCTTTTTCAGCCTAATGATGGCTTGCTTCACTGATAGTGACAGCTCTTTGGATCTCATATTGAGAGTTGACAGCAACAGATTCCAAATGCAAATAGCACACTTGAAATTAACTCTGGACCTTTTATCTGCTCCCTGTAAATGGGATAATGAGGGAATAACACACCTGGCCATGGAACAGCTGAGCAGTCAATTGTCCCATTACTTTTGGTCCCTTAAAAAGTGGAGGCACATATACAAACAGTTGTAATTCCTACACTGTTCACCTGATTTGGATGTAAATACCCTCAAATTAAGGCTGAAAGTCTGCAGTTAAAGCACATCTTGTTTGTTTCATTTCAAATCCATTGTGGTTGTGTAGAGAGCCAAAAAGATTAGAATTATGTCGATGTACCAATATTTATGGACCTGACTGTACTTGCCAAAGATTTCCAAATTTGCTTTACATGATTCATAATTTGCCACAGTGTACTGCCTTCTAACTAATCCCATCCCCCCACCACTGCCACTAATCACACCCCCCCTCCCCAGCATTGCCACTGATTCCAGGAGTCCTAGGATCCCTAGGAGTTTTCCCTTCACCTCCCCAGTCTATGGTGTGGAGGCAGTGAGGAGATGATGTGCTATAACCTTTAGCAACTAATCAGTGAACAGTAGTGATGTGCACTAACCTCTTGCAACCAATCATTGAGTGGTAAGTATGTGCAGTAACCTCTAGCAACCAATCAGTGAGCAGTAATAATGTGCAGTGACCTCTAGCAACCAATTAGTAACCTCTAGCAAGCAATCAGTGAGCAGATTAATGTACAGTAATCTCTAACAACCAATTAACAAGTTGAGGTCATGTGCTCTAGCAAATAATCAGTAAGCCATAATGTGTGCTGTAACCTCTGACAACCTATCACAATCACTGCCTGATCTGATTCAGTAAACAGATTTTGAATCTAGCTGTTATTTATTGTATGTCTCAGAGTAGGTGGAGAGCAAAATTGCATGGGGGGGCAAAAAAATGTTTGCCCAGGGTTCAATCGATATTAACTGCTTGCCGCCTGCCCACCGTCATTTGATGGAGGGGTGGAGCGGCTCTCGTTCTGGGATGATGTCATTGGGACGACGTTGTCCCATTCAAACAGGACGTCATATGATGTTGTCCCATTCAAACAGGGAATGCGCGCGATCTGGGGTGTCATAGTTGGCAACATTGCAAAAAAATATGTGGCACACTTTTTTGGCTGCAGGCGGAGCCATACAATAATTAGGGGGCGGGGCATCTGTTTGTAGGCGTGGCTTAGCAATAAAAAATAAACCCGCGTGCTGCGGCGAAAATGGGTGTGGTTTACGTGAAATAGTGGGCGTGGCTTAAATGGGCGGGGCTCGAAGGGGTGTGGTTAGAGTCTGAGATGAATGAGGGATGGAGAGGGAAAGGGGGAGAGAGGAATGACGGGACAGCAGCCCCAGATCCTACACAACAATAGAAATATGTGTATTCTAGAAAGTTTAACAATCAGCAGATAAAGATACTCCAAACACCTGGTGTTAACGCTTCAATCATCCCGGTACCATGATTGTTATGGTGTCAAGATGATTGAAGCGCATTTATTTATATTATTACATTGTAATAAAAAAATAAATCATTCAACTCACCATAGTGCCGAATCAGTGGGATCCCTGAGCGTGTCACCTGCCACGTCGCCTGCCACAAGCAGAGTCCATCCTTGCATCAGGTGCCACCAGCAGAGTCCGTCCTTGCATCAGGTGCCCCTAGCAGAGTCCGTCCTTGCATCAGGGGTCCCCAGCAGAGTCCGTCCTTGCATCAGGGGTCCACAGCAGAGTCTGTCCTTGCATCAGGGGTCCCCAGCAGAGTCTGTCCTTGCATCAGGGGTCCCCAGCAGAGTCTGTCCTTGCATCAGGTGTCCCCAGCAGAGTCAGTATAGACCCCCTCAGTGCAGACCCCCTCCATCAGTGCAGACCCCCTCAGTGCAGACCCCCTCCATCAGTGCAGACCCACCTCCATCAGTGCAGACCCCTCAGTGCAGACCCCCTCAGTGCAGACCCCCCTCCATCAGTGCAGACCCCCTCAGTGCAGACCCCCTCCATCAGTGCAGACCCCCTCAGTGCAGACCCTCCTCTATTAGTGCAGACCCCCCCAATGCAGACCCCCCTCTATTAGTGCAGGCCCTCCTCAGCGCAGACCACCCCCTCCGTCAGTGCCAGTGCAGACCCTTCCCTCCCATAACGCCCCCCACCACACATCCAGAAACTCCAAGAACGGCCGGTGTTCTGCCGAGAAAGTTCCCAAATAAGGACAAATAAGGACCCCCTGTACTGCGCAGGTGCAGCGCTTGCGCAGTACGAGCCGGCGGAAATAGCCGAACGAAGCTGAATAGCTGGGGAACTTTCTCGGCAAGACACCAGTGCTGTGTGTTCAGTGGAGAGGGGAGGGGCCGATCTGTGCAGCTAAAGAAGCCGATTCATTGGCTGCACTGATCGAGCCCCCTTCCTCTCTCCACTGAACACTAGGGGGAAGAACTAGCGGCGGCGCCGGCGGCCATTTTGCTGGAGCCAGCTGCTCCAAAAATTAAAAAACCAACATTCCCGATTTTCCTGATGGAAATCCAGATTCGGGACAGCCTCCGATCGGGACGAGGGTCCCAAAATCGGGATTGTCCCGGGAAAATCGGGACTGTTGGCAACTATGGTGTGTGCATCCCTGCACTGTCGGTGGCAGCGTGTCACCAAGACACAGCTCGTCACCGACAGGGGCGAACAGCCATTGGGCATGGCTGTTTACCACGTGATTGGCCGTGATCAAGTCACGGCCGATCACAGATGGTATTGCCCCATTGCACATGGCTCATGCACGCCAAAAGCAAAAGGGCCAGATATGGAGTCATATGTTATTAACTGTGCAAAGGAGTCACAGGATATCTGTATGCGTTCCGCATATACGAAGAAAGAGATTCCCAGCTGTAGCCCCCTGAGTGCCCGGCCAACATGGGCACAACTGGAAAAATTGTATGGGACCTGGCATACCCACTGCTGAACAAAGGATATCACTTATACCTGGATAAATATTATGCCAGCTTGCCCCTTTTCAAACATTTATACCTCGCAAATACCCTGGCATGCGGAACTTCCAGAGAAAACAGAAAAGGCTTCCCACAATCCCTAGTCAACAAAAAGGGGGAAAGAGCAACATTGAGATGCAACAAAGTGCTGGCCTTGAGGTGGAAGTATAACAGAAATGTGCACATGATGTCCACCATCCATGATGACACTACAGTTGAGGTTCAAAGAAGACGAGGTCCCATTGAAAAGCCAACATGTGTCCAAGATTATAATCTCTACATGGGGGGGGTGGACTTCCAAGACCAAATGCTTCCTAAAATTCATTGAAGAAGTTGTCACGTCCCTCATCTCAGGGCTGTCTTAATAGCATCATGGGCCCCTGGACAAAGTAATGCTCTGGGGCCCCTACATTGGAGACATCGCAGCAGGGCCGCCTTTAATATTGATTGGACCCTGGGCAAAAATTTTCTTGGGCCCCCCCATGCAATTTCACTCTCCACCTGCTCTGAGACGT
Organism: Lithobates clamitans; assembly: GCA_037952925.1. NCBI lineage: Eukaryota > Metazoa > Chordata > Amphibia > Anura > Ranidae > Lithobates > Lithobates clamitans. The sequence goes on from JBBGZY010000578.1 coordinate 5,140,258, forward strand.
ACAATAAATAGCAGCTAGACTTAAAATCAATTTACTGTATCAGATCAGGCAGCAATTGCAACTGGTTGCCAGCAGTTACAGCATATCTTTACTGCTTACGGACTGGTTTCTAGAGGTTACATCACACATTACAGCTCACTGATTAGTTGCTAGAGGTTACAGCACATCATCTCCTGACTACAGGGGAGCATGATATACGTATGAATGCCGCCTTTATTTACATATCAATGCCACCGACCACAGCTATTTACTTAGTAATGCCGCCACTATTTACATATGAATGCTGGTTGTAAACACAGGGTCTGCAGGTGAGTCATCTGTACACAACAATAGGGCAGAGCTGGGCAGCATTAGTAACATCACTTCACACTGAGATATCGGGACACAGCACAGGACTAAAACTTCAAGGGACAAGGGAATTTTAACTGGGATAGTTGGCAAGTATGAGGCAGCTGCTTTGGGCCCCACAACAATGGCAGGGCCCAGGGCAGCTACCCCTTTTGCCCTGCCTTAAAGACAGCCCTGCAGCGCAGGTAAACAGACATTGAGTAGGTACCTTTTGGGTGGAGCTCTGCTTTAACTACATGAACAATCATTCTGTACAGTAAAGAAACAGTGGGAAAATACTACATACATAAAGTAACAAAGCTGTCCTAATATATTTGCTAGAATGATGCTCAGGACAGTTGTAACAAGTATATTATATCCCCCCAGCACTCTGACCCCTCTACACCCCAGATATCCCCCCAGCACTCTGATCCCTCTCTGCACCCTAGAAAATTCTCCCAGCACTGTTATCATATACCATAAGATTCCCCTTGTATTGTGACCCCACTACATCCCTTAGACCCCCTACACTGTAGCCTCCCTACATCCCTGATACCTCTAGCACTATAGCCACCCAAAATACCCCAAGCATTGCTACCCCCTATACACCCCAGATCCCCCCTCAGCATTGTTTTTCCCCATACACCCTTAATATCCCCCAGCACCATTATTCCATCCATATAGTACCCCCTTTTCCAGTGGAGATACAGTGCATGTGAACTTTTGGCTAAGTGCCCACCTCCAGCACTGTGACAAGGACTCACCTATACCAATCAAGTCATGCAGGCAGAAGGAGGGGTAAAAGAGGGAGCATTTAGATGTCCCTGCCTCATCTACCAACAAAGACCCCCCCAGAAGACCTTCATTCTGAGGCTGTTAGCTGACTTCATGAGCGCCACTTCCTGGATAACATTACACCATCTGAAGACGCCGAAAAAGATGTTGCGTATGCACCAAAAGAGGACTTCAAAAAATACCAGTTACTATTGTCCCCAGTGTCCTTCTAAACCCAGCCTTTGCATTGGTGAATGCTTCCGACTTTTTCACACTTCCCTAAAATATTAGCCCATAGTTTTAACCATTTCCCCATTTTCATCATCTGTGCTGACCATTTTCCATGCTTCCTAAAATAACCATGACACTGCCCTCCACGTGAACTGACCCTGGCCTGTATTTCGACTATGCCTCTGCCTACCGTTTGGACTGCTTCCACGTGAACTGACCCTGGCCTGTTTTATCGACTGTGCTCTTGCCTACTGTTTGGACTGCTTCCACTTGAACTGACCCTGGCCTGTTTTATCGACTACGCTTCTGCCTACTGCTTGGACTGCTTGCATGTAAACTGACCCTGGCCTGTTTTATGGACTATGCTTTTGCCTAACGCTTGCGCTGATCTGTTGCCCTGTTACTGCAGTACATAGGGGTCTCACATATGTGAGGGGCTCCAGAATTGTTTTTTTGTTTTCTCCGGGTTTTGTGATTTCCGGATTAGGATTGGAGTCCAGAGGCTTCATAAAGATTTGGGTGGGCGAAGCCTCTAACCCTGTGCACAGGTCTTACCTGACTAAGACCCTCAGCCTGCTGCTGACTTACTGCCATCATGCCTCTGCCTGCCACATGAACTGACCACACCTCTGCCTGCCAACTGGACTATGGAAATAATTAGCTGTAGCAAGAGGCAGTATGTTTATGAAGGGCTGGAGAGTGGTACAATAATGAGTGTCCGCAGGTAACAGTGTACCAGGACCGATATTATGGCTGGGCTGGCTGTCTCTGCCTGGACAATGCCTATGGACAAATGCTTTGGCTGTGCTGACAATATCCTTGTGCTGACTATAGACAATATTCCTGCCTGCTGCCTGGATAATTACTATTGTTGTCGCTAAGCACATCCCTGCCTACTGCCTGCTGCCTGGACAAACTCTCTCCTCTTTGGACATTACAGGGAATACTTTTTTTACCCTTTCTTCAATAGAATTTATTTTGGAGTGCAATTCTTGGTATGTACATGCTATGTGTTAGAAATATGAAGGGCCTTTAAAAATGATAGGTTGTCAGGAAATTATATGTGTAATTTATGCTCCTAGAATGTCTGAAGGTGCTACTTCAATGTTGGGCCTCTGTATGTGGCCAGGCTGTGTAAAAGTTTCACACATGTGGTATCGCCATACTCAGGATGAATAGCAGAATGTATTTTGGGGTGTCATTTTTGCCATGTACATGCTATGTGTTGGAAATATCTTATAAATTGACAACTTTGTGTAAAACAATGCGTTTTCATTTTTTTTCCCACATTTTCCGAAAAATTCTGGAAAAAAATGAACTGTTCAAAAGACTCATTATGCCTCATGATGCTTTCCAAAATAGGGTAATTTTGTGGGCAATTACATTGTCCTGGTGCTCCAGGGCCTTCAAAAGTGTAATAGGTGGTTGAGAAATGAGATGTGAGATTTATACTCGTAGAACGCCTGAAGGTGCTTCTTCAATGTTGGGCCTTTGTATGTTGCCAAACTGTGTAAAAGTCTCACACATGTGGTATTGTCATACTCAGGAGGAGTATCAGAATGTATTTTGGGGTGTAATTTGTTGTATGCATATGCTCTGTGAGAGAAATAACCTGTTAATATGACAATTTTGTAAAAAGGAAAAAAAATCTTCATTTTGCAAAGAATTGTCGGAAAAAAATTACAACTTCAAAAAACTCACCATGCTACTTACTAAATACCTTGGAATGTCTACTTTCCGAAAAGGGGTCATTTGGGGGGTATTTGTACTTTCCTGACTTGTTAGTGTCTCAAGAAATGAGATAGGCCTTCAGTACATTAGGTGTGATCAGGTGTGATCAATTTTCAGTGATTGGCACCATAGCTTGTAGACTCTACAACTTTCACAAAGACCAAATATACAAAAATTTGGGTTATTTTTATCAATTATATATAGCAGTATAAATTTTGGCCAAAATTTATGAAGAAAAAATACTAATTTGCAAAATCTTATGACAGAAACAAAGAAAAAAACATTTTTTCCACAAAATTTTCGGTCTTTTTTTATTTATAGCACAAAAAAGAAAAAACCCACTAGTGATTAAATACCACCAAAAGAAAACTCTATTGGTGTGAAAAAAATGATGCAAATTTCATATGGGTACATTGTTGCATGACTGAGTAATTGTCATTCAAAGTGTGAGAGCGCTGAAAGCTGAAAATTGGTCTGGGCAGGAAGGGGGTATAAGTGCACAGTATTAAAGTGGTTAAAGACTGCCCTGCTTGTCTGCCATTTCCATTCCAGGCATAACCAGTTAGCAGGCAGACTTTCTCAGCAGGCAAAGCCTGAATCTGTAAGAATGGGCCCTACATGAGAAAGTGTTCCAGGACTACGGTTGAGAGATGCCAGAGGCGGACTTGCTGGCCACCAGGTTCAACAACAACTAAATGGAAAGGTTTGTCTCCAAGTCCAGACATCCTCTGGTGGAAGCAATGGATGCTATATGATGGCTCTGTGGGATCAGCCCAATGTATGTTTGGAATCCTGGCAGACACTCTGTGGGGTCTTCCAAATCATCAGGATCTTCTATCCAAAGGACAGATTTACCAATCCTGCTTCACAGTCCCTGGCTTTAACAGCATTGCTGTAGAAACCCAGGCCTTGAGGGATAGAGGCCCCTCCAAAGAGCTAGGAAGTCCAAGAAGCTTTTATCCCAGAAAATGTACTGGCCTTCTTGCGATCAGGTCAGGACCAACATTTGGCCCTGAATACAATCAATGTCAAATCTCAACAATCTGATCTTGTTCCAGAGCTTAGTTAAGGTGTTTGTAAGGGGTGTCACTCATGTGGCTCCTCTTGTACATTTACCTGTCACTCTGCCCCTTTGACATCCTTCAAAGACCCTGCCCATGACATCATAGGGGGCGACCCCACACTTTTTTTTTTTTGGAGTGGGGTCCTCCTTAAAATCCATACCAGGGCCTGTTTTTTCTTTTATGCCAGTTCTTTTGTTTACATTCTACTGTCAGTGGGGAATCCCCCACTGACAGCGGGGATGACTCATCGCTATTAGGACACTGAAGAGTGACAGCTATTTAACAACTGAAGAGCTACTACTGTGAGCAGCAGGGATGTGTCATTGAATGTTAGGATGCTGGCGGGTGCCAGCTCCTTAACAACCAAAGACTCATCCTTGCTGGCTGAAAGCAGGGATAAATTGCAGTAGTAAAACAAGGTTTCACTGCAGCAGCACTACAAAATCACTTGAGCCTAGGTTTGCACTGCATTCCTAAGGTGATTAGCTTAGGAATCGCACCGCTTCCAGAGCAAATCACATGCGATTCTTTGCGATTTCAATGGCTCAAATCGCACTGCATCCACTTAAAAATAGGTGTAGGTTGTTTTTTTTTTTCTTGACACTGGAACTGGATCGCATGAGTATTTACACCCATGCAATCAGGTTCAGGCAAACACACTGCCTTTTGCGACCTGCTTTTGTGATTTCGTTAACTTTTAATTGACACCCGCAGCAGATCGCATGAATACAGTGTGATTGCTATGCGGTGCAGGAAACACACAGGAATCGGTGCATTTCTTGTACCACATTAGTGTGAACCAGGGTTGAAAATCAGATCAAAATTACACTGCACTAGTGTGAACCTAGTATTTCTCTAATTGGGAGATAGCTGCGAAGCGCAATTTGCAGCCCAGAGTTGGCCCTGATCAGACATTGGAAAGATAATGCAAAACATCTCTTTAAAGTGGTATCTTGATTAGGAGACTATTGTTACTATAGCTGTCTGCACTAATATTAACTCACCTATATTCTACTTTACTTGTTGTTGTTATCCTCAGAGAAATAAGGGCACATCATGTACTATGATCTGCTTCGCCCCTTCACACCTCTCTCACTCCCCTTGTTATTTGTGTCTGGAACAGCAAGAAATCAAGAAGTTACTTTTTAACTCAACTAGTATTCAGGTTTAGCTCAGGTTCACACTGACAGCAGGAATTAAATCATGCAAGTTCAGCTGAACTCGCACAATTTCATTCCCACATGTCAGTCCCGACTTCAGGGGGCGATTTCAGAGACATTTGTGCGGGTTGCTGCACAGATGTCAATGGAAATCGCACCCCAAAGTAGCAATTGCCAAAAGTAGCAATTGCTGCCGATTTGGCATTCGATTTGACATGTCAAATTGCATGCCAAATCGCTCCATTGTGAGCCAGGGCTTAGCGTCCGCAGACCGCTTCATGTCTGTATCAGCATCTAAAAGACTTGAACATGCTAAAAAGACTTTCACCAAACCATTTCTGAACAAAACAGTATTACATAAAATAAAATAAAATCTGTTTTTAGTGAGATAAGTGAGATCTTTCCACATTGACTAGTGATCATAGCTGCCTTAAGCTGGCCATATACTGTAAGATTTTACGCTCTTGGCTGGCAGCTGAAGCTGTCAAAATATCTGAACAGTGCCTGCAAGAATTTACTGCCTGGCTCTTTTCATTTTCAGATCAAAGATTTTGGTTGGCATGGTGCCAATGCCGCCATTCACAGCTGGAATTTTGGCCAATTTATCAGGAACCGGCTGAATTTCACTCTCAGGCCGGGTTCACACTGGTGCGACACGACAGCCGTCCTACTTTGGATCCGACTTTGCCCTGCGACTTGAAGACGACATACGTCCGACTTTCAATGAACGGGGATCCGACTTGGATCCCCGCCAATACCAGGCACTATTTGGTATGAATCTTGAGGGGGAACTCTACGCCAAATTTTAAATAAAAAACAGGCATGGGTTCATCCTCCAAAAGCATACCAGGCCCTTGGGTCTGGTATGGATTTCAAGGGGAACCCCCTGCGCCGAAAAAACGGTGTGGGGGTCCCCCCCAAATCCATACCAGACCCTTATCCGAGCACGCAGCCTGGCTGGTCAGGAAAAGAGGTGGGGACGAGCGAGCACCCCCCCCTCCTGAACCATACCAGGCCGCATGCCCTCAACGTGGGGGGGTGGGTGCTTTGGGACAGGGGGGCGCTCTGCGCCCCCCCACCCCAATGCACCTTATCTCCATGTTGATGCCCCGAGACTGTGACATCATAAGGGGTGGGGTCACCGCGTGACATCACACGGTGACCACGCCCCATCCCTATATAAGTCGTTGCGCACCGCGCACGCGGCATTACAGCGGGAGAGAGCGTTGTGTCAACATCGGAAGAAGAGAAGAGGGAAGAAGACAGCGGAGAAGACTGGGCCACCGCTAGCAAAAGAACGGGCAAAAGATCAGAAGATAGCGGAGGAGCCCGACAGAAGATACCGGAGAGCGGGAGAAGAACCGGAGAGCGCAGAAAAGAGGCCGGAGAGCGCGGAGAAGAAGGAAGAGACTGCGGAGAAGAAGGAAGAGACCCCCGAAGTCGGAAGAAGACCCCCGGAGCTGCCTAATAAATTACTTTAGCCTTCCTGATGGTTTTCCCGAGTGTGGCTCTGGGTTAAATTTCAGCACCATTAGCAGTAACCCCGAGCCACACTCGTGGGGAAATTTATTTTATTATTATTATATTATTAATTTTTTTAATTATTTATATTTATTGATTATATTATAATTTATCTTTTTGTGTTTCAAACTTCATCATACCCGGGATATCTACTAGACTCTTGGTGTACAGATATAAGTGTGTTATTGTTAAGAATTACAGGCCTACAATATAAAACGCCAAATTTCCATGCAAAGTAATTGTACCTAAAATCCGAAATAATCATACCACCAGGGAGGTTAGAAACCTGTGTAGTGTGTTTTTTTTATTGACACTTTTTTTCCTAGGTGAATGGGTAGGGGTACGATGTACCCCATACTCATTCACATAGGGTGGGGGGCCGGGATCTGGGGGCCCCCTTATTAAAGGGGGCTCCCGGATTCCGATAAGCCCCCTGCCCGCAGACCCCGACAACCAACAGCCAGGGTTGTCGGGAAGAGGCCCTTGTCCTCATCAACATGGGGACAAGGTGCTTTGGGGTGGGGGGGCCGCAGTGTGCCCCCCTGCCCCAAAGCACCCACCCCCACATGTTGAGGGCATGCGGCCTGGTACGGTTCAGGAGGGGGGGCGCTCACTCATCCCCACCCCTTTTTCTGACCGGCCGGGCTGCGTGCTCGGATAAAGGTCTGGTATGGATTTTGGGGGGACCCCCACGCTGTTTTTTCGTGGGGGTCCCTGGTATGCTCTTGGAGGGGTAACCCATGCCGGTTTTGTATTTAAAATTTGGCACGGAGTTCCCCCTCAAGATCATCTGAGCACAAGTCGCACGCCAAAGTCGGATCATGCAAGACGGCAATCCGACTTTGATCCGACTTCAATGATAGTCAGTGGGCTGAAGTAGAATCAAAGTAGTACAGGGAGCATTTTCAAAGTCAGACCGACTTGTGTCGGACCAGTTAGGACGGCTCCCATAGGGAAACATTGATTTTCACATGTCATGCGACATGAGCTCCCAATGTCGGAGCGTTTGTCGCACTAGTGTGAACCCGGCCTTAGTCTAGGTCCAGCTTTAGAACATACCTGTAAGTGGTTCCAGGGCAAATGTTATTATAGTAAGCATAGGCATCGTTAAGGGGTGGCTATTGAGGCTGGAGCCCCGAATGTGGGGTCAATAGCCCCAAGTGTCTAAGCGGGTCCAGCTTTTTGTGTAAAGAGAAAGGGAAAAAAGGACGGACAGCAGCGACGGCAGCCGCATTTTACCTTCTGTGTGATCCGGCCGTTGCGGCGCCGCCCACTGCACTGTTACCGGCGGAGCAGGGGCGGACTGACCATTGAGCCACTCGGGCACTGCCCGAGGGCCCTGGGCCACCAGGGGGCCCCATCAGGGTTGCTAGCCTCAGTAAAACCAGGGACAGTATGTATAAATCTGTGTTTTTTTTACATCTGTCTGTGTATACTGTGTGTACATGTATGTGTATACTGTGTGATTTTATACTGTGTGTGTGTATACTGTGTGGCCCCATAATCTCTGATTGCCTGGGGGCCCCATAATCTCCTATTGCCCGGGGGCCCCATGAGTTATCAGTCCGCCCCTGCGGCGGAGTGATATGCCACCTGAGGAAAGCAGGAGGAGATCAGGAGAATGGCAGCGGTGCTCGATTTCTCCTTGTATGGACCTGGCGCTGCGATGCCCCCTTCTCCCTTCAGAGTCACGCTGTGTTTCTTTGCTTCACTGCTATGCCTCTAGCCCCAGATCTTTTGTAGACTGTGTAGGGAAATTTATGATCAGTGCTGTATCACTAATATATATGTTTGATGTGTTAATACATTATATTGTGTATTCTTCTGTCAGCACTACAGAACAAGTGAACAAACATGTTTGTCTCTTAAAATATATGTTGCCAGCAAGTTAAGATAAACATTCTGTAGAGTAAGCTGTTGTAGATGGTAATCACATTGTAAGCAGTAGTGTGAAGATGCAAGTCATTGTATGTGATGCGCTGATAACAATAAGTCACGGAATGTTAAGTCATCATTCTACGTCATCATAGCTCTGAAAAATATCGATAAAGCAGAAAAGCTAGGTGTGTCTACCATAGAATGGGTATAAAAGTAGGAAAGTTGTCATATTCTCTAGAGCACGGCTAAGGCACATACATTTTGTGTATAGCTCTGTTCTCCATATATATATATATGCAATAAAACTTTTGAATTTGGAGCCATTTTGTTTTCAGGCATTTAATCCTTTTACATCAATGGTGCCGTAGAAGGACCCGGATTGCCAAACTGAACACAGGATCTGTGGTCTATCTGACGTGCAACTGCAATGAGACAAGGGCCCAAGGGTGAATAAAAATGTTCTCCCTGATTGTCTGGTTGATCTTGTACGGCGGGGGGAACACAGATCGTGTGTCAAAACGCAATCAAAAGAACCTGGGCAAAAGGGGTGATATTTTATGTCTTGTTTGTCTACTAACTTGAATGAATGGGTTCCTGAGCCATAGTCATTAGGGCTGCTGGCTGTAAGTCCTTCGGGATTTACGAAGAATTAGGCTGCGCTGGCTTCACGCCTGGCCAGTCCAACAGAGGTGTATGAAAGTGTGAGTGTGTGGGGAAAGTTGGGGTCTCAAGGTGAGGAGAACCCCTTTCCAAGCAAATGTGAAGAGTGAGCATTATTGTCTGTTATATTAAACAGTTGTCTCTTTAACTAACGCAGAGTACTAAATTGTTTTAAGTGTGAATGAGAGGGTTGCCTAAACGTCAAAAGCTGGAAAGCCTGGGTTTATAGCCTAAGGTGAGGCCATACATGTATGTGCTGTTTTGATGCCTATGACGTCAACAGGTGCCCTCTGAGTGAAAGTGTATTATCTAAATGTCATAAAACTATACTAATTATTGATACTCATGCATACTAATTGAAAGGTGTTAACAGCTACCCTGTATGAATGGGGTTTTTTCTAACGGGGTTCATAGAGTAAAATAAGATTTTGCCTAAATGAATAGTATTGGTAATCTTTGTACAAATTCTTTACTTGTTTTTGAAATACTGACGGTTTTATTGGGGGCAATTGCTTGGTTACTATTAGCAATAATTGTGCTTAGACCAAGAGATAGAACCGTACCCCCAGAGCACAACACGCTAGAAGGGGGAGAATACAAAAAATTGCATAACCTTGCTGATGTGTCCAAGCAATGAATGTGGGCAACTTGGGGTGTTAGTAGATACCTTGTTCATCTGTTATATCATATTGTTTGTAGTGTGTATGCTGCTAAAGATCTGGAGAGATAGACAGCGTGGTTTCCCTGTGTGTGATCTCCAATTCATGCTATAACAAACTGTGCCACAAAAGTCCAGTATACAGCCTCATCCAAGTAGGGGGTGAGGACGTGCTTTCAGTGGAAGAGAGCACAAGGGGAGTATTGGCCAGCTCCCATAGGAAAGGAAAAGTAACTGGAACCTCACTGACGATCCAGTAATGGGGAATCAGGTGGGAGGAGGTGCTAAAGTTTACGGGGCGCCATTGACACCCCGGGAGGAAGTCAAGGCCCGCTATGGAAAGTGGGTAGTGAAGTACCTAAAGAAATGGCACAGTTTGGCAAAGGCAATGGATTGGCCAGTACCCATACAGGGAACATTTGATGTCAGAGTTTGGACAGCATTACACCATAACTTTAAGAGTAGGATGACTGAGCCTAATGAAGTTGCAGCATGGGCCAGATGGGAGGCAGAGGCATATGGGAAAACAGCTAAGGTCCTAGTTGCAACACTGCCCAAGGTATCGGAGGAAGAAGGTGAGTTATATTGCTAGTACACATATGTTAGCAAAAACACTCATCAGAAACCCAAGTAAGCCTGTCTCTGACCAACTAATATCTAGTAGTGGGCCCCCCCACCATATGTCACATCATCTACCGCTATTGGAACAGGTGCTATAGAAGCATCTGCGCCAATGAGAGAGGAGGTGATGCAAGGATGTGTACCAGACACACCTAAGGGTAAACATTGGTATCAGTCGCCAGGATGGAGTAGCATGCCTCTGTCCAAGTTGCTGAGTACAGAAGATTCGCCAGAGGTAAGTTGGCAGGATAAAAGTTTCCTAAGAACACCTGTCGGGATGACAACAACCTGACTCAGATGACGAAGAAATAATAACTTCTAAACAAGGGGGGACAGGGAGGTTATTACCAGTAAGAGAGCAGAGAGCTTATAATAAGAGTGAATTAACAGTTACTATAGTTCACCATATGCCCTGGACTCCTGTAAGATGAATACTTTCTTGAATTCAATCCCAAGCCCAGGCATAGTCCTCATCTGTTTGCTAAACAGCTATGCAACATAGCTGCAAGTTACAGAGCAAATTGGGAGGACATGTTACGAATCATAAAGGGGGTGTCAGGAATAAGTGATGCTGATCTTATGATACGGGAAGCAAGGTTAGCAAAATCAGAAGATTTAGGGGTCTTCAAACGGGACTCACCAAAATTAGTACTAGAAGAGTGTGAGAAATTGAAGGAGAGGATAGGGAAGACCTTTCCGGCAGCTTCCTGGAATAAGGTGAGTTCAATGACCCAAGAATGTAAAGAGGAAGTGCACCAATGCACTGATCGGTTTAGGAATGCAGTCCTTGAGACTGGGCAGGACCCAGATAGTCCAGCCTTGGCCTCAATGATTGTCATCATGTGGGGTACAGGTTTGAAAAAATCTGTTCAGGAAAAGTTAACCACCCCTTATCCTGAGTGGAAGACCATGAGCCTACAAGCTCTGACCTCAGTGGCATCCCATGTCCAAAAGAATATGGATGACACGGAGGCAAGAAAGCCACAAAAGGTGTTGCTCTCCTACCTCCCACCAAAAGAAGCCCCACAGGACGAAAAGGGGAGGGAGGGTGGGAGACCAAGAGCTATGGGTGTGTGTTTGAACTGCCAAAAACCTGGCCATATTGCTAAATTTTGCCGTGCACCCAGGAAAAGTGGCATGGATGCATGGGGAAAGAGGGATTGACAGGCAGAGGCCCCAGTGTGGTCAGTAATATCTGAAACTGATGGTAATGATGCTTTTGTAAAAAAAATTTTGGCAGAACAAAATTGTAAGGTAGCTAAAGATAAGCTACAGTGGTGCCAGGAAAAAGTTGTTTTCTTGGGGCACTGTATCTTTAAAGGGGGTAAACACCTAACCTCAGAAAGGAAAGAGGTGATACGTTCATACCCCCTTCCAAAGAATCAAAGGTCTCTAAGAGCATTTTTGGGTTTGGTTGGTTACTGCAGACAATGGATCCCAAATATGTCCCAAATAGCTAAACCATTGTATGCTTTAACCTCAGGTAAGGTTGTGCATTTTGAATTGTCTGCTGAGGAGATACAAGCTGTAGAGGCATTAAAGGAGGCTATAATATCATCTCCAGCATTATCACTGCCTGACTATAAAAAGGACTTTTACCTATTCTGTCATGAATCAGGTAATCAGGCATCTGGAGTGTTAACACAAAAATCTGCTGATAAGCATAAACCTGTGGGATATTATTCCCAGCCTCTTGATCCTGTAATCTCAACAGCAGCACCTTGTGTGAAAGCCACGGCAGCAGCAGCCATGTTAGTAGAGAAAACTGCTGAAATTGTGTTGGGGAACACCCTGATTCTCATGGTCCCCCATGCAGTGGAGCAGGTGCTGGGACATCTTAACACGAGACACTTATCTGCTGCTAGGTTAACTAGGTATGAACTGGCTTTGCTTACACCAAGTAATATCGTCATTAAGAGGTGTGATGTTTTAAATCCAGTCACTTTGTTACCCATTCGGCCTACTCCAGTGGAGTGGGTACATGACTGTTGTCACACAACTGAGGCCTACTATGAGCTCCCAGTGACGGTACAGGATTTTGCCCTGGAGAACCCAGAGCTGGAACTGTGGCTAGATGGTTCCAGGTATTACACTGAGAAAGGTTCTCCCGTCACTGGTTTGGCTGTGGTAAGTCAGAAGAAAGCAATTTTCCAGAGGGCTCTACCAAATCATTGTTCTGCCCAAGTGGCGGAGTTGGAGGCCTTGATAAAAGCGTGTGAATTGGCAGAGGGTAAATCAGTGAATATATACACTGATTCTCGTTATGCCCGCGGTGCTAAACATAATTTTTCTATTCTATGGAAAAGCTGTAATTTTTTGACATCTCAGGGCAAGCTTATTAAAAACTCTGCTCAGGTGAAGGCCCTACTTAAAGCTATCACTTTGCCCGCTGCAGTTGCAGTGGTCAAGGTGAAGGCTCGCACAAAAGCGTCTGATGCTGTTGCAATGGGTAACCAAAGGGCAGATGAGGCAGCTAAGGTAGCTGCCTTGCTCCCCCTGGTGGTGAGTGATGATGAAAGAGTATTTCCTAAAAGGGATATATCTCGAGAGGTAATCAATAAGTGGAAAAAGAACAATTGTCATTACAATGAGGATATCGGTATTTGGCTCCATGAGGATGGGAGGCCTTGTGCCCCTCCTTCGATGTACCCTTCTCTTTGTTCAATGGCACATCTCCCTTCTCATGTAGCCAAAGGGGGGATGGTTGATCTGATATGGAAATTGTGGTATGCACCAGGCATTGAAGAAGTAGCTAAACAGTATTGTCAGGCTTGCTTGATCTGTGCACAATATAATCCAGGGAAACGGGTAAAAACTCCTCAGGGTCACATTCCGAGGGCTCTATATCCCTTCCAGAGATTCAGATAGAGGAAGTCACTTTACTGGGCAGGTAATGAAAGAGGTACTTGCAGCCTTTTAACATTGAGCAACGCTTACACACTCTTTACAACCCCACAGCTAGTGGTAAGGTAGAAAAATACAACGGGCTACTAAAAGCCAAGTGGGATAAAATTACAGCTGAGACAGGGCTAAATTGGCTCCAAGGGTTGTCTATAGCTCTGTTTGCATTGAGAACTACACCTAAACAAAAAGGGAAGCTCTCTCCCTATGAAATATTATTTGGGTCAGTACCAAAGACAGGTTTGTACTATCCACAGGCTTTAGCAAGATCATATGGGTCACTCACTGAATATGTCATCGGGTTACACAGGCATTTAAATCGATTGCACAAGAAAATATATTCATCTCTTCCAGACCCAGATGCCCTTGAAGGGACTCGTGACCTGCAGCCAGGTGACTGGGTAATGGTGAAAAAGCATCAGAGGAGGGGTCTGGATCCCAGGTGGACAGGACCCTACCAGGTGCTACTTACTACAGCTACAGCAGTGAAGCTGGAAAACAGGGATACTTGGATACATGCTTCACATTGTAAACGTGTACATTCTGCAATTGTATCTGAGCAGTAGGACCAGTTCTCCTGCCTAAGGATTCTGTGTCCTCAGCAAGACACTGCTCAGAATGTGATCATATCTCTCTAGTCGTTGCAGGAACATCTACCAAGAAGTTGTGCTGTGTTTAAAGTACCCGATGAAGGATCATGAGTGCCTGGAAAAACTTGCTGCTGTTGGCGTGGTGTGGGCTTGTGGATGGTCAAACATATCTGAATAGGATGATCCAATTACATGAGGTGATCAGTACTCAATTCAATCTCTCTAACTATTGGGTGTGTTCTATGATTCCCCTAAGTGTGAGACATAAACCGATAGTAGCTATAGCAGTTACAGATCCCAATTTATTTTATGCAATATTGATAAAAGAAACAGCCAATAGTACCCTAGCTGAGAAAGAAAAAGGTCTGTTAGTGCAGGGAATATCAGGAAAAGGAATAGGACTAATCCTTAACCATAGTGCTGACCCAGAGATGGTTGAAATGGGGATTACTGATTATTATTAGGATCCTGGGAATGTTCAGGTTGTGGTGAATGGTGGTTTTAGCATAGAAAACCAAACTTTTTGTCAGTGCCTTAAGGATTGCTCTAACTGTTTTGCTGGGGGTGATCTTAGGAGCTGTGCTATGTTTGTATTTGTGTTTTAAGATAGTCATGTGTGCATGTGTAGCAATGTCTAAGGTAAAGATGAGACCTGATAAGAAAACCTCAGATGTTTCTCTTGCTTTCCCAAAGGAAGAAAATTGCAGAAAGAGAAATGCCAGACCTATCCTCCATCTTTGATGGCCCCTGCAGTTGTCTGTCCTGTTATGCTGCTGAAGCAGAAATGCCTGAACTAGAGTTTGGACCTGAAATTGAGAATGTATCCACCCAGAGGATTTATGAAATATTTGAAGAATCTCTAAACCCTACTACAGTCGCTACCATGAACTTTGAACTAGAACAATTAAGCTGTGCTACTGGACCCAGTTCCCTACCCAGTGCTGAAGAATAACCAGAAAAGAATCAGGAGTCTGTTTATTCTGATGATTCATGCCAAATAGTGGAAGATGAACAGACTGTGCGAGAACTTTGGGTGGTGGGACATTCATATATACATTGGGCCCATAATAAGGCATTACAAGTGGGCATGGAGAATTTGGGCTGTGATCCTAACAAGATAAGAGTAGTTTGGGTGGTGTTAGGGGAATGCGCTGGAGAGCTTTGAGG
Organism: Lithobates clamitans; assembly: GCA_037952925.1. NCBI lineage: Eukaryota > Metazoa > Chordata > Amphibia > Anura > Ranidae > Lithobates > Lithobates clamitans. Next base: position 5,155,541 of record JBBGZY010000578.1, read on the forward strand.
CCACTCTTGTTGGAGGCAGCTGGTCATTGCCCTACTCCTCTTGGCATTATCATCCACTTAGGTGGTAATGACGTGGGGAGAAAAAGGAATCTTGAATTGATTTCTTTGATGAAAGGAGATCTGAAGTGGATTTCAGAGTATTTCCCTGACACCATTCTAGTGTTCTCTTCCTTTGTTCTTAGACCCTGTTGGAGTCGGGGAGCAAAATGGAGGGGAAGGAGAATAAATAATGTTCTACAAAGGTTTTTGTGTAAGGAAAAAGGGTATATGTACCATAATCATTCTTTGGAAGGAGAACAGCTTGATCTCTTCCGAGATGATGGGGTTCACCTGAGTAATGAAGGAGATTGCATTTTTGTGTCTAGTTTAAAGCAGATGGTGGAGTTCTGTTTGTTTATGGGGGATGTGAATTTTTAGTTAGAGTGTGGATGATTGATGTGTGCAATGGCTAAATAAAAATTAAAGTTTGCTTGAATGAATAGTTGATGACTCTGTCCCATTAATTCCAACTCTTCGAGGGTAACATTTACCCAGTTCATGAGTATGGCTACTCCAGCTCGTGGATGTCGGTAGAGGAGATGGAATGGACAGTGTCTAGATCTTAGGAGGATAGTAAGGAACTAAAGTATTGTAACCTTCCTTTACACCAAAAGATCTGTGAACGGGGATGAGTGTGGGAGAGTAGAGGACTTATATCTTTACATTTCCATACTTAAAAATATAAATATTTTGAAGGGTCTTATGCACCCGTGGTCCCTGTCACTTTCAGGTCGGTGGAAGGGAATGACAATTAGTGATTGGCAATGATCAAAGGGGGGAAATGTGTAGGGAAATTTATGATCAGTGCTGTATCACTAATATATATGTTTGATGTGTTAATACATTATATTGTGTATTCTTCTGTCAGCACTACAGAACAAGTGAACAAACATGTTTGTCTCTTAAAATATATGTTGCCAGCAAGTTAAGATAAACATTCTGTAGAGTAAGCTGTTGTAGATGGTAATCACATTGTAAGCAGTAGTGTGAAGATGCAAGTCATTGTATGTGATGCGCTGATAACAATAAGTCACGGAATGTTAAGTCATCATTCTACGTCATCATAGCTCTGAAAAATATCGATAAAGCAGAAAAGCTAGGTGTGTCTACCATAGAATGGGTATAAAAGTAGGAAAGTTGTCATATTCTCTAGAGCACGGCTAAGGCACATACATTTTGTGTATAGCTCTGTTCTCCATATATATATATATGCAATAAAACTTTTGAATTTGGAGCCATTTTGTTTTCAGGCATTTAATCCTTTTACAAGACCTAGCAACGCCCCTGACAGTAAGTATTCCCCATCCTAATTAAATAGTTGTTTTTTTATTACATGTGCCTTTGTACTTAATACAACGATCTATCTTGTAAGGGTGAAATTTAAAACAGACCACAAGTTGTGAAAGAGAGTAGGACAACCCCCCCCCCCCCCCCCCAAAAATGAGTTGGTGACTTGGGACAAGAAGAAGAAAAATGTAATAAATACCTTCTTCAGCCCTGTTTATAGGATTAGTATTGGGATAGTATTGACATAGCCCCAAAAGAATCCCAATGCCTCAAAACTGAAATGATCAACATTTAGACAAAGTAAAAGCAAATACTGTAAAGCACTCAGACCAGATGTCTTACATACATGTCCTCAAAGAGCTGAGCTCTGTTATTTCAAAACCATTGTTCCTAATTTTTAAAAACTCTTTTATGACTGGCTCAGTACCACTAGATTGATGTAAAGCCAATGTGGTGCCTATAATTAACCACTTTGAGCCTAAGTGGTAAAAAAAATCTTATTGCCTAAGCATAATTTTGCAATTTTGACAATTGTTAGTAAAACCGTACATATCATCACTACTTTGTGCATCCAGGTAGATTATACCACATTTTTTTCAGGACAAATTGGGCTTGCATTTAGTGGTAAATGATAATGGATATCTGCTGATTTTTTTTTATTATCAAGGAAAAACTGTCCCAAAACAGTAAAGAAAAAATCTTTTTTTTTTTTTTAATTTAGATGTATATTTCTTGCTTCTACCATACCCTACCACCAAAGTCACCACATTTAATACTATAACAACATACAGTATCTCCTTACTTTGTGAGAAGGGAAAGAGGGACATTATAGCATGTAGTATATAGGCACATAACATGCCCCTGCCATGTCTCCAGTAACTGTGTAGGATTAATATGCAAAACATTATTGGTTTAACCCATTTTTTTAAATCAATACTTTTCCTATTGTAGCACCCTCTACCAGAAGGTAGGTGCTAGTAAGGGCTATTTTACTAGGTTGTTCAGCACAGGCAAATTTAGGCAGGCCTATGCTGCAAGCTAGTCCTGTCTGTTTTCATCTGGGGGCTGGGAGTGGTTAGAGTAGCAGTGGGTGTGACCACTTGTGCTCCAGTCTGAGGCACCTCCCCTGCTTCCAGGGAGAATGTTCTGGAAGAGGAGGCTGGGCCTAGAGCTGGAGTGGCAGGCAGCACATGTGGGATCCCTGACCAATCCCTAACTGGCATTGGCAGGGGGCAGGCCTCCTATATATGCTGACGTGACATGCTGCTAGGAAGGAGTAGTCGACTGGGTGACATGAGGAATGGAGTGCTAGACAGCCGCAGGAGCACACCCCCATCTGAGGGGAGGTGTAGCGATCGCAGGAGAAGGCCCGGGGAGAACTATGAGGGGACATTGCCTCTACAAGGTCATTGGCAATGTCTCTGTCACCACACGGTCGGTGGCAGGGAACTCCTGGAGCAGAGGGGCAGGAGAAGCTGTTGGAACGCATAGTCCGGACAAGTTCCTCATCAAGAACTTAGGGCTGGAAGGTCGGTGAGTGTTACCACAGCGGATGGCTGGAGGTGCCAGAGAATCTGGAAGGGAACTCTGCTTCTACACGGTCACTAGCAGAGTCTTTATCATGCACACAGTGGATGGTGAAGAGTCCTGGATTAGAGAAGAGACTGTGGGGAGTTGTGTCAAATCAGTGTGGCCGGTTGGCACATGGTTTGCAAGTTGGACTGACTGTGAGCAGTAGTTTGTTTCCTAGAAAATAGACTTTAACCTACTAGGCCTCCTGGGAGAGGTTCTGCAGGCCTCAGGCCTAGTAGCAGCGAGTCACCAGAGCCAGTAGAGAGGCTTATTCAGAGTGAGTTCTTCATACCCATTAGAAAAATATATGCTATATATCTCAAATGTAATTATAAGTTGTGCAGGAGGAAACCAGTTGTGCAAGAAGAAGCAAGTTTTTGGCAGGAGGTGAAGAGATCTAAGACCACTACTTTTACACGGTCAAAAGTGATGTTCCTATCCCTCACACGGTGACGGATGGAGAACTCTTAGGAACAGTAGTCTGCATGGAGATGCAGAGGAAGCAATAGTCTGCATGGAGATGCAGAGGGAGTAACAGTCTGCAGGGAGCTGCAGGAGAAGATTTCTACTTAGTCAAGTATGCACATTCAATTTTCAGGCTCTAACTATGATTAAAATGTACTGAAATCTGTAAATATGATGGCAATGATTAATTCTATGGGCATCTCATACCCCAATCCCTATCCAAGCTGTACGCCCCAATAAAACAACAAAAACAAAGCTTGCAAAAGACTGCAGTTGGGTGATTTGGCAGATTGTTTGTCAGTAGTGCTGCTCCTGTCTAAGGCGGCTGACTGCTATAGTAAAACCTGCATATGCCTTATCATTATAAGGCACACGTGAGTGGATTGAAGTTTGCCTGTGTACCTTGGTATCCTAACTATTGCACAATGATTGGTTTTTTCTCTTATCTGCCTGTTTATGATTCTCACATTGGTTGTGAATAGAAGCAAAAAACACATTGTTACTATAAAGGTCAATGAGCACCTTAATTAGCAAGTGTTTTTAAACAGCTTTGCTAGTGATCAAAAGCTCTATACCAATCAGGATTCTACACCTGTATAATTGAACCTTCTGAATACATCCCTATATATTTATTTTTATGTGGATTTTTTATGTGAATTTTTTTTACACATTTGGTGTCACTAATTTTTTATAATTTTACACTATTTTGATTGCTGGATTTTTTAGGAATTTTTACTCACCGCTGGATTTATTTGACTATTTATATTTATTCTTATATATTCATTTTCATGCACATTGTGAAGCGCTTCAAATATCATTATTTATTCTTTTTAAGTGACTCTGAAAACACTCTCTTTTGATAGCAGCCTCACTTGGTTTTATGTGTAATTATCAGCTATTTAGCATCACAGCGCTTTGTGTTTTATATATATATTTTGTCAGTAGTGCTAACACCATGGCTACACTATAATTTCACTTTTTTCAAACATCAAATTAAATGTTTTAAAGGTTTAAAGGTATAGTTCGGTAAAACACTTTTGATAGTTAAAAAAATACATTTTTTTAACAGAGATCCTTATATCAGGCGAAAAAAGAAGGATAAAGAAAAATTATAAACTGCGCTAAACAAAAAATATTATTAGGTAAGGTGGAAGTGTAGCCTACCACCAGCAAATATTGGTAAAATTATAAGAAACAATAATAAGCAAAGAAAGAGTCCAAATCTTCAAAAATGATAGGATGTTCAGCTTAATTGTAGGTAACAATCCAAAATGAGCTATGATTGCCCTTACCAGAACTTCAATGATAATAAGCGGATGGCATTAAACCCTGCCAGAGCCTTAGGGATAATAGACCAGTCAGCACCGTCCGTTTTCAAATAAAAGTCCCCTCAATGGATGCAGGAGAAGAAATAAACAGAAGAAAACTGGCCATAGTGTAGTATGTTAGATGCTAAGCATGGACAAACAGACATACCAAACACCCTGGTGAGCACACAGGAACAACCAAAAAGGAAGGGGAAGGAGGTGAAAAAAAACCCACCACCGTGGCTGTAGATTGTGCTTACCGACTCACGGTGATAAGCAGGCTTTATGGCAAACTAGGAGCTGATCAGTAGTTGACAAGGAACACTTTGATTCGTCCACATTAGCCCGAAGTCCACACCATCAATACATAACCCAGAATATAAATGATAAACTTTCCATGGTGAAGTACGTTTAAAACCAGATTTAATGAGTAAAGTATTGCACTTACAGGATAAAAGCACTTGTATCGCATAGGATTTAAATCTCCGGCCGGCATAAAAACATGGAAGCGAAGCTCGTCCTACTTCCTGGTCACGTGGTAGCGTCACTGCGTGCGTACCCAGACGCGTTTCGTCATCAAAAGGACGTTCTCAATGGGGACGAGCAGCGCAGTGAGCCACCACCAATATATAGGCATCCAAGCCTCGTTCTGAGTTGCAAGCATGAGGACGCCATCTTAGATGTGGGCAAAATGCCCTGACTTCCCCTGGGATGTGTGCGTAGTTGAAATTTGCACAGTACCAGCAGGAAACAGACTAACCCGCCATGATGGATGTGGGCAATTGCCCTAACTCTAACGGGACGAGCGAGCAGCGCACCTCAAATTAAGACGCACAGAAGGCACGTACCCGGAAGCACATACAGCAATTTAGCCATAAACATAAAAACTTAATATCTGAAGGTAACTAAAATAATGAGAATAATAATAAAGGAAAATCATAATAATAGGTGTACCTTGGTATCCTAACTATTGCACAATGATTGTTTTTTTCTCTTATCTGCCTGTTTATGATTCTCACATTGGTTGTGAATAGAAGCAAAAAACACATTGTTACTATAAAGGTCAATGAGCACCTTAATTAAGCAAGTGTTTTTAAACAGCTTTGCTAGTGATCAAAAGCTCTATACCAATCAGGATTCTACACCTGTATAATTGAACCTTCTGAATACATCCCTATATATTTATTTTTGTGTGGATTTTTTATGTGAATTTTTTTTACACATTTGGTGTCACTAATTTTTTATAATTTTACACTATTTTGATTGCTGGATTTTTTAGGAATTTTTACTCACCTCTGGATTTATTTGACTATTTATATTTATTCTTATATATTCATTTTCATGCACATTGTGAAGCGCTTCAAATATCATTATTTATTCTTTTTAAGTGACTCTGAAAACACTCTCTTTTGATAGCAGCCTCACTTGGTTTTATGTGTAATTATCAGCTATTTAGCATCACAGCGCTTTGTGTTTTATATATATTTTGTCAGTAGTGCTAACACCATGGCTACGCTATAATTTCACTTTTTTCAAACATCAAATTAAATGTTTTAAAGGTTTAAAGGTATAGTTCAGTAAAACACTTTTGATAGTTAAAAAATACATTTTTTTAACAGAGATCCTTATATCAGGCGAAAAAAGAAGGATAACTGAGGAATAAAGAAGGACAGAAGGATTTGGTTCCAAAAGAGGGACAGTTGGGAGGTAGAGTATGTAACAATAATTGCTAATAACGGCTGCAATATATTCAGTTCACTGTGTGTTCTTGTCACAGTAGAAGGTCTGTTTATTTAGTTGGTTTGATTTACGAAGGGAGTAGAGCATGTTTACTTTGCAAAAGTGAATTTTCACTTCATGAATGAGGTGGAGCTGTGTTGACTACAATTATTATTCAGTCATATACAAGCCAAAATCCATTTTTTTCCTTTACTTTGTGAGATTTCCCTTCTCTTTATCTCAATTTCTAAGCTTAATAAAAACTCACTTTTCAAAGTGAGCATGCTCTTTCTCTACTGCTTTAGTGCTTTAGTAGCTCACCCTCAACGCAACCTGTCAAGAACCAGTCAAAACTACAGCATGTAATGCCCTTTTAACACAACATTACAAAGATTGTGATGTAACATAACATTGTACTGTACAGCATTGCTGATGGAAACGGGTTGCAGGAAAATGTAACCCCTTCACCCCTAAGGGTAAAACAAATGTTAAAGGGGTTGTAAACCCTCAAGCTTTTTCACCTTAATGCCTTAAGGTGCATTAAGGTGAAAAACCTCCTTTAGTGTAGCAGTCCCCCAGTGCCCCCGTTGATTTTTTTTTTTTTTCGCTAAAGAAAAACTGGCCCAAACTAGTAAAAAACAGTTGCTACTACCATAACCTTCCACCAAAGAACAACCCAATATAAATTCTCCTGCTCCTGTTGATTGCAGTGATACCGCATATGTGTATGTTAGATGTTAGTTAGTTATTAGGCTGGGTTCACACTGCTGCGGTGCGGGAACGCAGCGAATTTACTGCGGGTTCCCGCACCGCACCAACTCGCACGGCAGTTCACACTGCCATATGCGAACTGCTGGGGAGTGTCATACAATGTTAATGACACCCCCAGTTCAGCCCGCATATCGCAATGCGAACTGACAATTCGGACACTTTCGGATCGCATAGGTGTGAACACCCATGCGATCCGATTTTGGTCCGAACAAAAAAAAGGGTCCTGTGCGAGTTTGGACCGAATGCGGTGCGATATCAGCCATACTATCTGTATGGCTGATATCGCACAGCACAGACATCGCATGTGATGTGAACAGCAGTGCGCTGCGAATCACATGCGATGTCTGCAACGGCAGCAGTGTGAACCCAGCCTTAGTAGCACAGTCCAGAAACAATAGTGCACATTTTCCTTCTTTTTTTTTCTTTTTCTTTTTTTATTCTATCTAAAACACACTGACGCTGACACTAACTGACACTGATAGTAATTGAAAAAAAAAAAGAAAAAAGCCTGCCCAAAAAAAATACTGACCCTGACCTTGACTTAAAAACTAATCCTAAGGCTACTTTCACACTGGGGCCGCCGAGAGTTAGTGTTAGCGGCGCTTTTCGGCCGTTAGCGGGGCGCTTTTAACCGTCAAGGTTTTTCACTTTATTGCATTCTTTGCATTAAGGTGAAAAACCTCCTTTAGTGTAGCAGCCCCCCAGTGCCCCCATTTTACTTATCTGAACCCTGTCTTTACCGCGCTGGGAACGAGTACACCAGCTCCAGCCGGTGTCTCGTGTCCTAATTGGATAGATTGATAGCAGTGCAGCCATTGGCTCCCGCTGCTGTTAATCAAAACCAGTGACACTGGAGTCCTTTGTCTGTGTCAATAGACGCAAGAGCAGGACACTGGAGCGCACCCGCACAGGTGCCCTGAGGGAGAGCGCTTTTCCGACGGGGCACTCGAGAAGAGGAGGAGCCCGGAGCGCCGCTGAGGGACCCCAGAAGAGGAGAATCGGGGCCACTGTGTGCAAAATCAACTGCACAGAGGAGGTAAGTATGACATGTTTGTTTAAAAGAAAAAAAATTACCTTTAGATATCCTTTATTGCCTAAGCAAAATTCTGCAACTTTGACATGTGTTAGTAAAACCGTACATGTCATAACAACTGCTTTGTGCATTCAGGTAGATTATAACGTGGTTTTTTTTCAGGACAAATTGCGCTTTCATTTGGTGGTAAATGGTAATGGATATCTCTTGATTTTTTTTTTTTTTTTCGCCAAAGCAAAGTTGTCCCAAAATAGTAAAAAAAAAAAATCTTTTTTTTTAAATGTAGCTGCATATTTCTTGCTACTACCATAACCTTCCACCAAAGAACAATCCAATATAAATTCTCCTGCTCCTGTTGATTGCAGCAATATCACATATGTGTATGTTAGTTGTTAGTTAGTTATTAATAGCACAGCCCAGAAACAATAGTGCACATTTTGCTTTTTTATTTAATTTTTTTATCTTACCTAAAACACACTGACACTAACTGACACTGATATTAATAAAAAAAAAAAGAAAAAAGCCTGCGCAAAAAAAATACTGACCCTGACCTTGACCTAAACACTAACCCTAAGGCTACTTTCACACTGGGGCCGCCGAGCGTTAGCGCTAAAGCGCCGCTCAATTTAGTGAAGCTTTAGCGGCACTTTTCGGCTGCTAGCGGGGTGCTTTTAACCCCCACTTGCAGCTGCACTTTTCTCTGCAAGGAAAGATAGAGATACAGTGGGGGTTAATAACTAAAGTCCAATCCAAGTGACCCGCCCCCCCTCTAATGTCACATGATGTCACATGATGTCATAAGGGGGCAGGGTCAATTGGTTACATCACCGGGTGGCCCCACCCTTGCCTATATAACAGCTGTCAAAGCCAAGAGACAGCAATTGCCAGGAGGCCTCCCATCGAGGCGGAGCTTTTTACATTTTTTCATTTTTCAGGTCCGTTGGGTGGTGTGATTGAAGATGGCTGTACATCTTCTGTACATCTAAAAACTTTTTTTTTTTTCTTTTTTAATAAAGAAATAGCCAAAAACTGTGTCTCGTGGTTTTTACTTTTTGACACTTTTTTTGGTGAATGGGTAGGGGTATAATGTACCTGATACCCTTTCACATTGGGGGGGGGGGGGGGCAGGATCTGGTGGAGCTTCCAGATTCCGATAAGCCTCCACCCACAGACCCAGAAAACCACCAGCCAGGGTTGTTGGGAAGAGGCCTTTGTCTCCATCAACATGAGGACAAGGTGCTTTGGGGGCATCCCAAAGCACCCTCCCCATGTTAAGGGCAAGCGGCCTGGTATGGTTCAGGAGAGGGAGGCGCTCGCTCGTCCCCTCCCTTTCCTGGCCTCCCAGGCTGCATGCTCAAATAAGGGTCTGGTATATATTTTGGGGGGACCCCACACAAATTCTTTTTAAAATTTTGGGGTGGAGTTCTCCTCAAAATCTATGCCAGACCCAAAGTGCCTGGTATGGATTTTGGGGGGGACCCCACGCAGTTTTTTTTTAAATTTTGTCATAGGGTTCCCCTTAACCACTTCAATACAGAGCACGTTCACCCCTTCCTGCCCGGACCAATTTTCATGTGCTCTTGCACCTTGAATGGCAATTACTCAGTCTTGCAACACTGTACCCAAACAAAATTGTTATAATTTTTTTCACACAAATAGAGCTTTCTTTTGGTGGTCTTTAACCACTGGGTTTTTTCTTTTTTGCGATACAAGTAAAAAAAAAAACAAAACACTTATTTTTATTTTCTATTATAAAATTTTGCAAATAAGTAATTTTTGTTCATAAATTTGGGCCAAAATTTATACTGCTACATATCTTTGGTAAAAATAACCCAAATTAGTGGATATTATTTAGTCTGTGTGAAAGTTATAGAGTCTACAAGCTATGACGCAAATCATAAAAATTTGATCACACTGATATACTGACGGCCAATCTCATTTCTTGAGGCCCTGAAATGTCAGGACAGTACAAATACGCCCCAAATGACCCCTTTTTGGAAAGTAGACAGTCCAAGGTATTTAGTAAGAGGCATAGTGAAAATTTTGAGGTTGTAATTTTTTCCCACAATTCTTGGGAAAATACATTCTGCTACTCCTCTTGAGTATGGCGATACCACATGTGTGAGACTTTTTCACGGCCTGGTCACATAGAGAGGCCCAACATGCAGGGAGCACCATCAGGCGTTCTAGGAGCATAAATTGCACATCTAATTTAATTCCTACCTATCACACTTTTGAAGTTCCTGGAGCACCAGGGCAGTGGAATTACTCACAAAATGACCCCATTTTGGAAATAAAACACCCCAATGTATATTCCATGAGGCCATGGGCTGCAGATAGGTACTCGGGTACTCTGATGGGCTGCAGGAGGGAGGGAGTGTTCCTGCTTGCGTCATTTTACAATGCACCGGAGGGGAAGTGGTTAAAATCCATACCAGACCAGAAGGGTCCCCCACGCCGTTTTTTCCCCATTTTCTTTAAAAAAATTAGTAAAATAAAAGTGAAATTACATGCCCCTGTCAAACAGGTGCAGAAAACTGGGCCTTGGGTGTTGGTGGTGCCTAAACAGGGTAACTCCTCACAGTTACTCTTGTTTGGCGCAGGAATGGGCCCTGCTGTTAAAAATTCATAAAAAATTGAAATTACATGCCCCTGTCAAACAAGTGCAGAAAAATTGGGCCTTGGGTGTTGGTGATGCCTGAACTCTGTAACCCCTCACAGTTAGAACCCATACACACTATACAACTTTTGTTGTCTGATTTCCTTTATATTTACCAAAACCATGTAGTGCAAGGGCCTGCCTGATTGCATACAAATTGAAACTCTAAGGTCCAACCTTATATGGTTTTGGTAAATCTGAAGGAAAAAATCTACAGAAAATGTTATAGTGTGTATCCAGCTTTACTCTTGTTGGGTGCAGGAATGGGCCCTGCTTTTAAAAATTAGAAAAAAAAATTGAACCTACATGCCCCTGTCAAACAGGTGCAGAAAAATTGGGCCTTGGGTGTTGGAGGTGCCTGAACACTGTAACCCCTCACAGTTACTCTTGTTGGGTGGAGGAATGGGCCCTGCTGTTAAAAATTTGTAAAAAAAATTAAATTACATGCCCCTGTCAAACAGGTGCATACACATTGGGCCTTGGGTGTTGGTGGTGCCCTAAACCAAAAATATTGTTGGAAGCTAGCATAATCAAGATTCAGGAATAGGATAGGCAGCATAGGCAGTCTTCAAGGGATCCCAGATCCCTAGCAAATTCAATCAGTTACATCAGCATCAGGGGCTTGGTAGCTGCTTATCCAGGACTGGTTCATTTTGATAAATGCCAGCCTATCGATGGAGTCTATGGACAAGCGCACTCTTTAATCCGTCACAAACCCTCCAGCAGCACTGAATGTTAGTTCAGAAAGCACGCTGGATGCTGGACAGGCCAGTAGCTCGATTGTATATTGAGCAAGTTCTGGCCAGTGGTTCATACTCAAGACCCAGTAACCCAGTGGATGCTCAGTCTCCAAGTCTGCTCCTGCCACTAGATATTCCTTCATCATATAATGCAGATGCTGCTGATGGTTGCTTAAACCTAACAGCCCTGAGTGCTGAGGACTAAAGAATTGTTTAAAGTCATCGGTCAGCCAGTCACTTTCTCCACCGCTCTTCCTCTGACCGTACAAAGCCTTATAAACATGTTGTCCAGGAAAAGGTAACCTCTCAGGGTCTGGAAAGGTGTTACACATTTAGTGGTGCCCCCGTGGGGAACGCTGCGTGTTCTAGCTCCACACATCACCCTGCTTGGTCAGACATCCATTTCAGGCACACTTTCTCCAGTCAATGAACAGTCCTTTACTCGTTTTTTGTTGTATTTATTAGTGGATTAAACTTGGATGGGGAAAAGGGACATGGGATGCATCTTTCTTAGTTGAAATACAGGTAGTTGAATCTAAATTGACAGTCTCTCTTACTTCACATCTCCTCCAGCACACTATTTGAGATCACTTGCTTTCCTTTACTGTCCAATTCTAGATTCCTGTCACCGCTAGCACATGGCTAGGCCTCACTCTGATAAGTCCTAACGTTTTCCTAGTAGCCATTTGCAGGTAGGGGTCTGCAGTCCCCTCTGTGGTAGCAACCATTATTGAAGAGAAAAAAAAGGATAATAAGCTAACTGATACTTGGTTGACCACTGGTCCCAGAAAGTCCATTGCAAATCCTGCCAACCCTCCTGGCTGCAGCGACTCGACTCCAACAACACCACAGTCTCTCCCTCTGGCTCCACATCCAATCCTGGCATGTCTCTCCCAGAGCTTCCCACTGTGCTTCTCTCTAACTGACCCGGCATGGATCCTTCTTGAATGACCTGCCCGGCAGCGCTCCCCACTGTCTTCCTCCTGTTCCAGGACACCTCTCAATGGTCGTGTAGAGAGAGGCTCCGTCCCAGCTCCCAAGCTCCAGGCCTGAGTTCACCCTCCCAGAAAGTGGGTTCCCTCAAAGGCCACGACAGTCTAACACTCCATCATTCAGTTCTTCTACCCGACAACTCCTCCCCCAGCAGGCTGACCATGAGTATATATAGGAGGCCTGCCCCCTGCCAATCCTAGCTGGGGATTGGTCAGGGCTCCAAGACACACTCCATGTCACTCTCACTCCCTGCCCTGCCTCTTTTCCAGAACCGGGTACCATCACCAATTTAAAATTGACAACTAGGTCATACACAGACGCAGATGGCCACCTAACCAAGCCAACCAATCACACCACATCTATAAACTCATGCATGATAATGTAATACATAGAACTGCAATTAGATACACCCCAAATCATGAGGACATCATCAATGTACCTCAGCCACATGAGACAGTGGCCGAGGTACATTGACGAGGGATAAACTAGCTCTTCCTCCCACATACCCAGGTGTAAACAGGCATACGAGGGTGCCCACGGAGCTCCCATGGAGGTCCCCCTTATTTGCTGGTAGAAGGCTCCCAGGAATTGGAAGCAGTTATGCTCAAGTAGAAAGGTGAGAATTTCACCTATGAATTCGTTCTGCTGTCCTCCCAGTGAATTGTCCTGGGTTTCCCGTTCCCCAAAGATCCCCACTGGGCCGATCACGTCAGTTATCCAACACCATCCGGGGAACCCTCAACGCTACATGTTGCTGTTTCCTGGAATCTATGGACTCTAGCTTATCAGTGTATCTAATTGCAGTTCTATGTATTACATTATCATGCATGAGTTTATAGATGTGGTGTGATTGGTTGGCTTGGTTAGGTGGCCATCTGCGTCTGTGTATGACCTAGTTGTCAATTTTAAATTGGTGATGGTACCTGGTTTCTCAGGATATCTTTTTCTGGATTGGTGGTTAAAGTGAGTTTTTTTCAATAAATAATATTTTCATGATCTGACTACTGCATGTTCCTCATTGAAGAATTCACCTTTTTCTCTGTTTTTTTGTCATATGTTCCATGAATTCAGAGGAACACACCCATTATACTTGGTGTTAGCAATCGTCTGTAGATCTACTAAGACAGGGCTTAATTCTGCCTTTAGTCTGCTAATTATATTTGCCAACAGAGTGTTTTAGTTCCTTTTACCCTTTTTTTCTTTTTCTTTTCCAGAACCGGTCTCGGTAGATAGATCGCCCAAGCTTCCTTTCCTCCCAGATGACTTTAAAACGGGCCCAGGCCTCACTATCTGGCACCCGTAATGGCTTGGGGATGTGTAGGTAGTCCCAGACTAGGTTATCCTCCCACTCTTCCTGGGAGTTCTCCCCAACGTCCATAATCTGGGGAGGGACATAGGGGAAGTCCAGGCCCCACTGCAGAGTTACCCTCCTTTGCACTTCTCGTTGGAACCAAGAAAATCATGGTAGTTTTTTAGGATTCCCTGTTCTCTGGAGAACGCAGGCATTTTGTGCCCTCAAGACCCACTGACGGTAGGTGGGCGCTCTGCCTGGGTAGTGGAAGGTCTGTGTAGAAAAAGCAGCCTGTTGCTTGTCAGGGTTCCTGCAGCTTGCTCAGGTCCCACTGCTGGCCTTGGTCCATCTCCTCCCTTATGGACTTGGGACTCCTTGGTCTCCCATTCCTCTTCAGAACCTTTACAACGGGATGACCACTTCTCCAACCTTTCCAAGGAACCAAACTCGACCTGCACTCTGGGGGAACCCCAATTGACAACCCGGCTCTCACTTACCTCATCCATCTCACCTGGAGGCGTACCTCCCTTTGGTAATGGCTCCTTCCGGACGGGTATAGCAAAGGACTTAGAGCTGGCCGGCTCGTCATCTGGCTCCTGCATAACAGTATTTACAGTTGCCAGGCCCCTGGTCATGGCAGTCTCTCTTCCACTGATGTCCTCGGTACTCACAGAGGAGTCACGAGGCCGTAACTCTACTCCACCTTTTATGAGTGATTCTGGGCCCTCCAGTTCCTCCACGGCTGCGGACTACAAAGTCCTGAAAGCAGGTCTATAGTGTAGTATTGCAGCTCTTGCTGGATGGGCCCAAGTCTGATAAGTGGCTCCCCACAATGACCGCACCGGGCCCAAGCAGTGACCACCGTGGTCCGAACTCGGCATTCTGGGCAGAGCAGGCACAGTCGCTCCGCTCTGTCGATCACCCCGAGGGCGAGTCCTCCGCGAGGCTCCAAGCGGACACCGGTGTCTACCAGGGTCTTTTCCTGCACATCAGGCAACCACTGTAAGGTGGGTAGCTGCTGACTAACTTCTGCCATCTTACTCCTCTGCCTCGTGTCTGTTGATAGCAGGGGATGGGGTCTCCTCCAGGGCGTGGCACCGCCCCCTCGCTTCCAGACCGACTGGTGCCAGTGGAACTGATAGGCAGACTCCTCCCTGGGCACGCTGCTGTAACCCCTTGTTGAACACACTGAATTTTGCAGGCATGCTAGCTCTAGTAAGACAGCCAGCCATGTCGCTCGCACCAACTGTGCCCAAGCAACTGAAAGCAGATGACAGCTGATTTTCCCGTTGGTTGAGAGTAGCAACAATAAAGTTCACAATGTCCTACTGAAGAGAACACTTTTTGTGCAGTCCCGCCCGCGGGCACCCTCCGATCACCCCGGGCAACAGTAGACACTCTCCGGCTTGCTTTACTGTCTGTAGCAGGAACTTGGAGCAAGAGTTCAAGATGTCCAGCATTAGCAGAACGCTAGACATATTTGTAATCCACAGTGAGACGTCCAGTAATAGCAGAATGCTGGACGTATTTGTATTTCCATGAGTGTGGTTACCCGGCGTGGTTGCCACGGGTGAACAGTTCCTGAATTGCTGGATTGGTACAAGTGTCCATCCTAGCAGCGGTTGGGGCAACTGAGTAAGCAGGAACAATAAGTAGCGACAGTCCTTGCTGGTTGCTATGGACAACCTCACCTAAAAGCACTAAAACAATAGGCAGAGCACACAAGTCATTTCCCAAAGTTCAATCCTCAATGGTGGCGGAACAAAGCAGAGTTCCCCGGCTCGGTCAACCTCAGATACTAGGGGCAGCGACTGGCAGGTTACCCGTGAACAGGTGGTCCCGGAACGAGCCCCCAAATGTAGCGATACCCCCGTAGGGGCTGCTAAGTAATGTGGCCCACCTGTCACCCTGCTCAGCCCGGCATTCACTTCTAGACACTCCAAGGCAATGATCCAGTCCATCAGTTTTGTTTTTGTATTTTATTGAGGGATTAAAACTTGGATGGGGTTAAGGAATTCATGGGATGCCCAGAAAAACGATTCTTGCATGGTTTGGGACAATTTAGATGTTCGCCTCCTGCAGAACACTTGCTGCAGACTATCTCACCTTCTCCCTCCAGCACAACTCTTCAGGTGCAGCTAGCACATGGCTAGGCCTAACTCTGGTTCCAGCCAGGCCTTAGCAGAGATTATCTTATTACAGGCAGGGACTCTGGGCTCCTATGGTGTAGCAAATAATGTTCCAGTACTAGCTACCCTCTTTGGTGGACTACTGATTCCAGTCAGCCATTTGCAGACCCTGCCAGCCCTCCTAGCTGCAGCAGCCAAACTTCACTGCCAGTAACATCACAGTCTCTCCCGTTGGCTCTACATCCATCTCTGACTGCAAACTCCCATGTCTCTCCGGCATGTCTCTCTCAGATCTCCCAACTGTGCCTGTCACTCACCGACACCTGATGGGTCCCTCCTGGAGACTTGCCCAGCAGTATTCCCCTCGTGTCTTCACCACTTGGATTGTGTTGGGTTTCTGTACAGCTGCGAGCCGCTGGCCCAAGGTCACCCCCCCCCCCCGAGTAGGGGGCTTCTTCCAAGGTCCTGACGGCCTAATACTCCATCTCTAGTTCTTACACCTGAACAACTCCTCCCCAGCTGGACTGACCCCAGGCATTTAAGGAGGCCTGCCCCCTGCCAATCCAGGTTGGGGATTGGTCAGGGCTTCTTAGAACACCCCAGACAGCTCCACCTTTCTTCCACTCCTTCCTTCTAGAAGCCTCTAGAAACAGAAGGGAGGTAACCAAAAGATGAAGCTAGCTGTGAGTCACCAGCCTGCTCTAAACCACTCCCAGCTCCACAAACAGGTATAGCTTTCAGCTAGGTCTGCCTAAATTTACCTGCACTAACAACAAATTTCAACTCTAGCACACTACCTAAGTAGAGGGTGCTACATGCACATGCATAGTGTTGACGTTCAACATATCAGCTGGAGTGCCGTTGCGTACTGCACATGAGCAGATCGTGGAAGGCATTATCTGATGGGATGCACTGTTTGATAGCACATACTGCTACCGGCTTTACTGAGAGAGACAATAGCAAATTTTAATTCGCTATTGTCACACAACTGGGTTGGCTTCAGATTCAGTGCTCTGCACCGCGAGCCCACCTTTTTTGAAGCCTATTAGAGCCTCTGGCTTAGCAGGCTGGTCAGTAAGTTGAGCCAGGAATTTCTTTGGTTTTGTTTTGAATGCATCTCCCTTCCATGTGCTCCTTGCTGCAAAGGCCAGTTATAGGTGAGGGCAGTGGCCATTTGTTCGTAGTGTGATCTGCCTAGCTGGATATTAATCCAGGGTGTTTACTTATTTCTTTGTTTTTTTCCCTTATTTTTAGGTATATCGAAGTGTGAAATCCCTTGACCAAGATGATTCCTTTCTTACTAGCTTGGCTATTTGGATCTTTATGTCTTCTTGTTGCTGATTTCACTTAGGCTGCATTCACACCTGGGCATTTTGAATCAAAGCGATTCTGCCTGTGATTTCAAATCGCCTAGGTGTGAATGACAAATTGCACAATGCACATTTCAGAGGCAATTCATTTGAATGGCACATAAAAATGCGGTGAGGTTTTGCCGTTATTGTCACATGTTAAATCGTGCTGCAAACCTCATCATGTGAAGTTTGTCACTCAAAAAAAGTTCAGGAGCTTCTTTTGGGCGAAATGAATGCCACCTAAAATGTGCGTTGTGCAATTTATCATTCACACCTAGGCGTTTTTGAAATCGCAGGCAGAATCGCTTTGATTCAAAATGCCCAGGTGTGAATGCAGCCTAAGTGAAATCAGCAACAAGAAGACATAAAGATCCAAATAGCCAAGCTAGTAAGAAAGGCCCACGATTCAAAACGTCCAGGTGTGAATGCAGGCTAATACTTGATATTATGTGGTAACTAAAAGGGTAACCTTGTTTGATACAATGTAATGCCTCTTCCAGGCTTCTTCTATACTGTATACTGTATTACTATTCCTATACTGTATTGCTATACTGGTTACATGTGTACAATGTGTAAAAATTTTAAATAAATATATAAATATGAAATAGAAGTCACACACTTGCTTACATTCATTAATTTGCAGTAGTATTCTTCGGTGTGTGTGCATGCTTCTCCTGCTCAGTGTCATGCTTTTGTTTGGTGCTGTCTTTGTATGTACACAGGCAATATTATCTTTTCCGTTTTTCTGAGTCTCCAAGCTCTGTGTTCCACGTTGATAGATTTCCCGTATACTGTCATGGCTGCTGCTCCAGGTGTCCATGTGAGCGATGATACAGGGACTCAACATGAGGTACCACTTTCACTTTCCTCCCAGCAATCTACAGAGAACAATGTTTGATCTGTTTGTATGTCTTTTTCATATGTGCCTTTGTTATCAGAATGCTATACGTATATGAGACAGTCCATAGCTCCAGGGCCGTAGCTCAAGAAGGGTATTTTTCAGCTATATATACAAAAAGGATGTATTTCATAAAGCCAGTATCTGTTGAGCCAAACATTTTTTTATAGTTTTGGATAGAGTGATATAGAATTAGAACTCTTGTCTGCTTTTATTGTTTTCTCAAGCTCGAATACAAAGATTTACCCTCACTTGCTGTCATCCTGACAACAGTTTCAGTAGACAGGAAGTAAGAAATTTGCAACAGGATCATAGGAAAAAGTTGACAGGGGTCCCATTCTTCCCCTACTCTACTAAAGAAAAGCATTTTTATTTCTGTCTGTGTTGCTGATAGTGAACTCACTTCCTACATAGTAAAAGGTCAGCAGCACAGCAAGTATAGGAAAGTTATTATTATTATAATACATGATTTATATAGTGCCAACAGTTTGCGCAGCACTTTACAATGTAGAGGGAGGCAGTATGATTACAATACAGTTCAATACAGAAGCAATAGGAGGGCCCTGCTCATGGAGCTTACAATCTAATGCCGTGTACACACGACCAGACTTTTCGACAGCAAATGTCCGACGGAACAAATCCGTCGGACAATTTGATCATGTGTGGGCTTCATCGGACCTTTTCTGTGGGAAAATCTGACGGACTTTAGAAATAGAACATGTTTCAAATCTTTCTGATGGACTCGACTCCTATTGAAAAATCCATTCGTCTGTATGCCGACAGACCAAAAATGACGCAAGGGCAGTTTTTGGCTACTGGCTATGAACTTCCTTATTCTAGTCCGGTCGCACATCATCACGTTCGAATCAGTCGGACTTTGGTGTGATCGTGTGTAGGCAAGTCCGTTTCATTGGAACTCCGTCGGAACTCCGTCGAAAAGTCCTTCTATGTTCAGTCCGTCAAAAAATGTCTGCTCATGTGTACGTGGCATAAGAGGGAGGGGGGGGTGGTACAAAAGGTAATAGATGCAGGGGATGATCTGATGGAGGTGAGGTGGGATAGGTTTCCCTGAATAATTGAGATTTTAAGGATCACCTACAGGCAGACAGGGTAGGAGCTGATCAGACATACTGGGGTGGGGAGTTCCAGAGGATGGGAGAGGTTCTGGAAAAGTCGCGAGTGTGGAAGGAGGAAACAAGGGAGCTAGTGAGCAAGATGTCTTGTGAGGCGCGGAGAGGACGATTTGAGTGATATCTGCAGATGAGGTGCAGTGTTGTGGATGGCTTTGTAAGTTGTAGTTAGTATTTTGAACTTAACACATTGGGTTACTGGAAGCCAGTGAAATCTCTCTAAGGATTCGTTCACATGTGAGTTTCGGGGGCAGTAAAACCCTGTGATTGAGCCATACTCTCTGACGAGTAATCCAAACGCAGACCGCTCTTCAGAGAGCACCGCTAGTGTGAACGAAGCCTAACGATGCCTCAGATAGCCTTTCCTCAACAATTCAAAATGAAAAAAGCAGTTTTAGCTTGACGTATACTTTAATAAAAATGATAAGATGGTATGTATAAAATGGGTCAAACACACAAATCTTGGTTTATTAGAACAGACAATAAAAATGATATTTTCATACACACAGTCACTATCATAAAAAATAATCTAACTGCTATTAGGGCACTTTCACATTGATCCAGCGCACTTCTCCCACAGCGCGGGTGCAGCGCAGTGTACTTGCGGTTTTCGTGTGGGTTAGCTGTGCTTTGCCATATACTTCTATTATATCCCGCGGATTTGGTGCACTTTCTGAAAGTGTACCCAAAATCCTTCATGCAGGAGTTATGTTATGTTGTGGGAGAAATGCACCAGTGTAAATAAGGAGCCTTGGTAAGCATAGGCACACATAATCTAAATTTTGCAAGCAGTGAAACTACTCCAAGCATACAAAACCTGGAACAAGCAGGGGCTAACAAATATTTGTATTCCCAGTAATTACATTTTAATTATGTTAATCAGTTTACAAATAAAAGTATATCTACTGCCAAAATGTTTTTTTTTTTCTTGAACAGAATAGGAAATTGTTATAACCCTTGTCTGGTTTTGCTGTCTCTTCTTCCATTGGAGAAATCTCACTTCCTGTACTGGAAACTGGGTACACACACAGCAGGCGGAACGAAAAAAACATTCCTCCATTGATGCAAACGAGGTGGATGCAGGAATCTCAACTGCTGGGATTATTGTATTCTAACAGTGAGGAGTCTTCACTGTCAGAATATAGTGAACAGCGTTGTAGCTGGTTGGCTGTAAACTGATGATTGAAGAAGGTGTTCCAGTTGGTCCGTTCGACAGAAACCAATCTAATGATCGGCTTCTGTTAAACAGGGAGGGCTATACACAGATCCAAATAACAGCAATAAAAACCTGACAGGTTCTAACCCCTCTCCACTTCATTAGATATACTGTAAGTTAGATAATTAGAAGTGCTTCCTCTGTAAGGTTTTTTCTAATAGTACAAATTAAGCGATTAGACATTTGGTGGGTACTTTTCAATAACATCAAAGAATGGTTTAGATATTTGGTAGGTTCTTCCTAATAATAGGGTGCACTGGGTGCACTGGCTTTACCAGGCTCCACAGTGTGTATAAGAACAAGTTCTCCAGTTGGTTGGGCAGTATGCTTCCCTTTGAAATAAACAAGAGTCCCTCGAACAAGAGTAGCCATGACTTTTCCTTGAAGAAGGAATCCCAGATATGGGGTGAGCTGCAAGGTACAAAAGCATTATTAGATGTCATGTAAGTAGATTACAGTTCTGAAAATATTACAGTACTGGACGTTGACACCTATGCCTTTTAATACACGTCAATGCTCATACACAGGCTGGCCATTGTTTTAAATGGCACTAAAGCATTGATATGTGTTGTCAATATGATGCGTCGACATGTATTACAGTGCCTTGAACAAGAATTCATACCTCTTGAAATTTCCCACATTTTGTCATGTTACAATCAAAAACTTAAATGTATTTTATTGGGATTTTATGTGAATGACCAACATAAATTGGCATATAATTGTGAAGTGGAAGTAAAATGATTAATAGTTCTCAACATTTTTTACAAATAAATATGTTAAAAGTGTGGCCTGCATTTGTATTCAGCCCCCCTGAGTCAATACTTTGTAGAACCACCTCACTGCAATTACCGCTGCAAGTCCTTTTGGGTATGTCTCTACCAGCTTTACACTCCATTCTTCTTTGCAAAATAGCTCAAGCTTTGTCAGATTGGATGGAGAAAGTCTGTGAACAGCAATTTTCAAGTCTTGTTACAGATTCTCAATAGGGATGGTCCCGATGTTCGAGTTGAACGTAAGTTCAACTCGAACATTGGGTGCTCGTAGAACAAACAAACATATGGGGCACTCACAGCAAGTTCACCCGCCACAGAGCACCCCATAATGCGCTGCGAGATTGCAGAACATTGACGGCTGCTGATTGGCCAAAGCCTGCACCTGACCTGCAGGCTTTGGCCAATCACAGCGCAATGTGCTGTGGGAGCCATGATCGGCCAAAGGCAGGGTGCCTTTGGCCAATCATGGCTCAGGGGCTAAGTCCATGCCCCACTTTATATAAGGCTGCTGCTTACATATAGTGAATGAATGGAGATTAGGCAGGTAGTTAGTGTAGTGTGCAGTCAGTCAGTATAGTGTATATATATATTACAGTTCAGAATATATGGTGCAGTTAGTGTAGTATATATATAACAGTTCAGAGTATATAGTGCAATCAGTGGAGTATATATGGTGCCCTCAGCCATTCATACTACTTCTTGTATACTTAACTTACATGTAGGTAAGAATGTTTGGGAACTACTCTATCCCACCTCTTTGCGATCCCCCCCCCCCCCCATGCCAACCACCAGTTCACCCTGCATCTTGTGCTTTATTATAGATTTATCCATTTCATACTTGCTCCTGATGAGTGGACATCTCAAGGAAACGCGTAGAGCCTCAGCCTTATGCTACATCATTACAATCATGTGATTTTGAGATTCAATATTATGATACTTACCATCAATTTATTATCATTTTCAAGACAATTTGTGTTCGCCGTGAATTAGAACAATTTACTATATTTTTATGTATTTATTACCATTATATTGTAAATCATGTTGTTACTGTATACACTAATTGTTAAGGTGTTATCACTGCCTACAATGCTACAATTTTACCCACATTATGTATATGTGTTTGGAATCAATAAATATGTGCTTGAATATTTACCTTTATTAGCCGTGCTTCATACAAAGTTCCAACCAACCCCCTTCTTTAAATATATACTAGGGATGGAGGCATATGAACCTACCCATTCATTGCCTCAAAGTCCCAATTTTCCTTTCCCCCTCTTTTAGCAGTGTAGTATATATAATACAGTAGAGAATATAAAGTGCAGTCAGTGTAGTATATATAATGCAGTGCAGGGTATATAGTGCAGTGCAGAATATGTAATACAGTGTATTGAAGTGGTTAAGGGGAACCCTATGACATAATTAAGAAAGAAAACAGCATGGGGTCCCCCCCAAAATCCATACCAGGCCCTTTGGGTCTGGCATAGATTTTAAGGGGAACTCCATGCCAAAATTTAAAAAAAAATTGGTGTGGGGTCCCCCCCAAAATCCATACCCGACCCTTATCCGAGCAAGCAGCCTGGCAGGCCAGGAAAGGGGGGGGCACGAGCGAGCGCTCCCCCTCCTGAACCATACAAGGCCACTTTTCCTCAACACAGGGAGGGTGCTTTGGGGTACCCCAAAGCACCTTGTTCCCATGTTAATGAGGAAAAGAGCCTCTTCCCGACAACCCTGGCTGGTGGTTGTTGGGGTCTGCGGGCGTGTGGCTTATCGGAATCTGGAAGCTCCCCAGGTCCCGCCCCCCATGTGAATGGGTATCGGGTACATTGTACCCCTACCCATTCATCAAAAAAAGTGTCAAAAAGTAAGAACCACAACAGTTTTTGACTATTCCTTTATTAAGAAAAAAAAAACAAAAAAAATGTTTTCCGCCATGCCCATCCATCTTCAATCATGCAGCTTGACAGACCCCATGCCAATTTTTTTTTAGTTTGACCTGGAGTTCCCCTTAATATCAATACCAGACCTGAAGGACCTGATATGGACTGGGGGGGGACCCTACGCCATTTTTTTCCTTGATTCTTCATCTATATTGTCGGGAGCCGGCAATACATTAGAGCAGCGAGCAAGTTTAAATGACATTTTTTCCTTTAGAAATGTCATTATTGCTGCGGCACTGTTCTACACATCACGCAGATGCGCCACTTTACAGGCAGACTAAGGGGACCCACCCAGGCACGATATTTAAAGGAATATTTCATTTTCATTGTTTCACTTTAAGCATTATTAAAATCACTGCTCCTGAAAAAATGATCAAAACTTTTTTTTTGCATTGATACATGTCCCCTGGGGCACTACCCGGGTCGCCATACACTTTTTATGGAAATAACTTGCTTAAAAGCCTTTAAATTGAGCACTTTTGATTTTTCATGTTCATGTCCAATAGACTTTAATAGGGTTCGCATGTTCGCTAGAACTTTTTGCCTGTTCGCGGTGTTCTGGTGCAAACCGAACTGGGGGGTGTTTGTCCCATCCCTAATTCTCAATTGGATTTAGGTCTGGACTTTGACTGGGCCATTCTAACACATGAATATGCTTCGATCTAAACCAGGGGTCTCCAAACTTTTTAAACAAGGGGCCAGTTTACTGTCTTTCAGAATTTTGGGGGGCTGGACTGTGGCCACTGGGCGTAGAAATGGTCCCAACGTCAGTGGGAAAAAACAATGCCTCACCTTTGTTGTCATTGGGGGGAATTGTGGCCCATCGTTGGTCTCATTGGGAGGAATTGTGCCCCATCATTGTGCCATTGGGAGGAACTGTGTCCCTTCATTGGTGTCAGTGGGGGGGCGATTATGCCTCATAATCATTATCCGTGGATGAAATAGTGTCCAAAGGGCTGGATAAAAACAGGCAAAGGGCCACCTCTGGCCCCGGGCCGCAGTTTGGAGACCACTGATCTAAACCATTTTATTGTAGCTCTGGCTGTATGTTTAAAGTTGTTGTCCTGCTGGAAGGTGAACCTCTGCCTCAGTCTCAACTCTTTTGCAGACTCTAACAGGTTTTCTTCTAAGATTGCCCTGTATTTGGCTCCATTCATCTTCCCATCAACTCTGACCAGCTTCCATGTCCCTGTGTGTTCAGGGTAATGTGCAGTGTTAGTTTTCCGCCACGCATAGCATTTTGCTTATAGGCCTTAAAGTTAAATTTTGGTCTTATCTGACCAGAGCACTTTCTTCCATGTTTGCTGTGTCCCCCACATGGCTTCTCGCAAACTGCAAACAGGACTGCTTATGGCTTTCTTTCAGCAATGGCTTTCTTCTTGCCACTCTTTCATAAAGGCCAGATTTGTGGAGTGCATGACTAAAAGTTGTCCTGTGGACAGATTCTCCCATCTGCTCTGTGGATCTCTACAGCTCCTCCAGAGTTACCATGGGCCTCTTAGCTGCTTATCTGATTAATGTTCTTCTTGCCCTGCCTGTCAGTTTCAGTGGACGGCCATGTCTTGATAGGTTTGCAGTTGAGCCATACTCTTTCGTTTTTAGTTACGGGTATCAAAGTAAAAGGGGCTGAACCAAAATGCACGGCAAACATTTCACATTTTAATAAAAAATTGAAAACCATTTATCATTTTCCTTTCACTTCACAATTATATGCTGCTTTGTGTTGGTCTATCACATAAAATCCCAATAAAAATCCATTTACGTTTTTGGTTGTAACATGACATAATGTGGAACATTTCAAGGGGTATGAATACTTTTTCAAGGCAATGTATATCTTGCTTATGGATGACAATGTCAAGACATTAAAATGTATGATTGTTCATAATGCATGTAAAATTGCATGAAAATGTGCACAGAAAGGTGTGAATTCAGCCTCTCTTTGTTGGATTTTGATATTATATAGAGGGGGTGGGAAGTCCAAAAACTCCAAGGTATATTACCGCAGGAATAAAGGCAGCACTGAATTCCCAAAGAAAGATTAAGAAGACAACAGATAACTATCTAGATTCTCTGCCTCTGTCTACTCTCTATATTTGACCTGGTGTGTTAGCTTTGTGTATTGAGCCTATAGCGATTATGTATGCATAACTGGGTTTATTGCAATGGAAGGATATGTCATGAAGGATCTTTTATACAAGCAAACATGCTTGGTTTTGCAGTATTATTTGAGGTGTTGTCACTCTGCATAATTCCCATAAACTTAGCTCTGTCCAAATCAATTACCTATACTGATTTCCACCCTAGGCCCACTCCATCTTACAAGTCATGTATGTGGTTCTTTTTTCTTCCTTATGTAAAAATTGTTTTTTGTTAATGGGCCATTCTAGGCAATAAGAGAAACCAGTCACTCAGCTACTACTGCTATCCAGCAAACAAAGCAACTATACTAATGTCCTAGTCCAGTTAACCTTATCCAAGTTCCAAGTTCCATATAGAAGGAATCAAGACTGTACTTCACAGTCTGTGGTCAGTGGAAGACTACCACCATTAGCCCGAGCTAAGTAACTTCCTTACTCAATGCTTCCCCAGAGCATTTCCAGTCACTGTTAAACTTCCCAACAGGTATGATTCTGATTGGTTCAAACCAAAGTCACATATGACTTTTTTTCCCCCTAACAATTATCATTGTTTTGGACTCTTTCATCTGGTTTTGGTCTGGCACGCCTTTCTGTAATTCTGTCGTTTGAGATATGGTTGGGAACCCATCAAGAGAAACCTTGTTGTGTGGGAGCTGGCCCGCCAGAGCTGTTGAGTTTGTTTGAAGTTTTCTTTCACCTGGCTACCCATGCAAGTCTATAAGTTCCCAGCACCTCTTTGAGTATTGTTCCGATTCTGATTGGTGGCTGTCAGAAACTTTGTGGCACATGTAGCTTTGTAGCACTTTTTGTTTCTTACATTACAGTACATTGTACTTTCAGTGTGCAAAACACAACTTGTAGTTGGTGTGATTGAGTATAGCTCTCATGTGTCACAATCAAGGATTTTCAGATCACCAGATTAGCAACAAAAGGTAATGGGATGAACTAATGCCAGTTCTGAATTTCTATTACTAATGCATGTAGGTACACGAACTTTGGTGCCAAATTCAACACGCCTTTGCTAAGAACATGTCTTTAATATTTAACAATTTATTATTTGAAATTGTATAATAACCAAGCTGTGAAATTTGCAATTGTAAAATGTCTCATTTGGTTACACTTTTTATTTACCTTATTCTTGTGATGAATATCATTTTCTTGCACCTAGTTTAACAGCAGACAAATAAAATGCTAAGACATACCAATAAGAAAAATTGTGCTACATGGTATAAACCGAAAATATAATATCAGCAGGGCTAAAGTGATTCTAAACCCTAAAGGTTTTTACCTTAAAGTGACTGTAAACCCTCACCTTGTAAAACAACCCATTCAGTTTAAAATAGAAACGAAAGCCAAAACATTTGTGTACAGATATAAAAAAAAACATTCTAAATATATTTTCTCTCTTTATTTATAAGTGATCACATTCTCTCTGTTCTCAGCTGCATACGAGTGGAAGGTGGGGGGGGGGGGGGGGGGGAAGAGAGCTGCAGCACACTGATGTTCCCAGTGAAAAGCTGTGCAGGAGGAGCATGTTAGGACAAGTCTGATCATTGGAGGAGAGCAGGCTGAGTTCCCAGCACAGCTACAGAGCTGACCACGGTGTGTTCTTCTGCTTAGTGTGGTCAGTTTTTAATAGGAAAGCAGATGGACTGGCAGGAACACCAGGGATTTCACATAAAGGAAGCAATACAAAGAGAAAAGGATACTTTTTCATACAAGTTCATGATGCAGCAGGCACATACCAGGAATATTATTGTGGGTTTACAAGTGCATTAATGCATTCTCTGCATTTAGGTAAAATTCCCCCACCCTCTCCATAACACCTTCTTGAGTCTTTTATTGATCCAGTGATGTGCTGGTTGCAGGTCTTCTCTCCCCTCTGACTGCTCTCACAGACTGCGGTTAGTCCAATCCTGTGGGGAGAGTCTATGGACACACACAACCCAGCTGGGGAGTGTGGCTTCCTATGGGGGCAGACACAGAAGAGTGGAAGGGGACAGCACTAGCGGGGGACCCAAGAAGAGAAGGTAAGGGGCCAATCTGTGAAATACTACTTCACAGAACAGGTAAGTATAAACCTTTTTTTTAAATTTTAATTAAAAGTTAAAGGTTTACAATCACTTTAAGCATGTTTAAAAGATAACAGTATGCTTAACAAAATATACCACAGTAGCATTAGGCAGTCAATGTGTGGGCAAACTGAGCATAGATATGTACCTTAAAGAATCTTTTACAAAGGCAGCAGGAAGGCGGTAAAAACAGGTGAATATACTGTCAATTCTAACATTATAGCCTGACAGGACTGTTCACATGCTGTGGCCACAATGCTTTGCTTATTGGCAGCAGCATTCTTAACTTGGGTGACACCACCCATCAAACGTGCCCATTGAGGTCAATTGGGCTGCATTGAAACCGCAAGCCATGTGGTTATAAGGTGAACTAGGAAAAAGTGGCTAGAAAATGATTTTCGTGCCCACACTTGGGCACTACTTTTTAAATGCATTTTTGCATAGACAACACTCCTATGGACTTAATGTTAAAAGTTCTCCACAAAATATCCTGCAGTTTTCTTGTCATGATCAAAAATGTATATAATTGTGAACTTAAAAAAACAAAAAATCTTATGGTGATGGTTATGCCTGTAACTTTATTTCAATTCATTTTAGCAACACAAAATATCTCTTAAACTGACATTTACACATGTGCGTAACATTTGAGACAGGCATTGGTGCATTAGTATACTCAAGGGTGAATGTGGACCATGAAATTTTTGCAAAGTTGTAGAAAATACTTTGCAGATTGGCACTAAACAAAATTAAACATACACATTGTAAACCTATCAAAACTGAGATGTTATATTCATCAAAATTTTCAGTAGGCACTGTGTAATCAAAGAAAGTTAAAAAAGCAGCACACTTTGCCACATTTTCAGCCAAGTTGGCTGAAATGATTCAAAATGCAACCCCATCCCCCTTAATCACTTGCCATCAGGGCCCATTCCAGAACTCCGCTCCTTCATGTAAAAATCATATTTTTTTTGCTAGAAAATTACTCAGAACCTTCAAAAATTATATATATTTTTTAGCAGAGACCCTGGAGAATAAAATGGCGGTTGTTGCAACTTTTTATGTCACATGTTATTTGTGCAGCAATTTTTCAAATGGGGAAATAACAGTTTCATGAATTTAAAATAACAAATCAATAAAGTTAGCCCAATTTTTTTGTATATTTGTGAAAGACGATGTTATGCCGAGTAAATAGATACCTAGATACCTAACATGTCATGCTTTAAAATTGCGCACACTCGTGGAATGGTGCCAAACTTCAGTACATAAAAATCTACATAGGCAACGCATTAAAAAATACTTACAGGTTACCTGTTTAGAGTTACATAGGGGGCCTTATTATGTCTCTTGCTCCAACGTTCGCGGCGATACCTCACATGTGTGGATTGAACGCCGTTTACATATGTGGTACGTATGCGTTCTCTTCTGTGGGGACGGGGCACAAATTTTTTTTTTGTTGATCATTTTTATTCCTATTACAAGAAATGTAATCATCCCTTGGAATAGGGTCCTCTTTATGGAGAGATCTGGCCTCAATAAGACCCCACATCTCTCCTCCAGGCTGGAAAGCATGAGATCAGAAAAAAAAACAAAACTTTCTTGGCTTTCCAGCTGGGTACATAGCAGTATTTACAACTGTCAGGCTGGACATGACGTCATAATGTAGCTCCTGGGCCTCCGAGAGTCATAGAGTAATTCTTTAGGGTGAACTTCGGCTGGTGGCAAATTCCTTCTCTGGCTTGCCGATCGCAAGGGGGCAAGCCGGTAGAAGCATCGGAGGGTGGCTGGGGGGAAGGGGACGTCCCATCACATTATACAAAAAAATTGGGCTAACTTTAGTGGGTTTTTTTTGTAAATCAGAAAACGAATCTTTTCCCCAAAAAAACGTGTTTTCTGCGCAAATACCATGTGACATAAAAGTTTGCAACGACATTGCCATTTTATTCCCTAGGGTCTCTGCTAAAAAAAAAAACCTTATATAATTTTTGGGGGTTCTGAGTAATTTTTTAACAAAAAAATTATGATTTTTACATGTAGGAACGGAGTGCCAGAATGGGCCCGGATAGCAAGTGGTTAAGGGGGATGGGGTTGCAATTTGAGTCATTTCAGCCAACTTGTGGCAAAGTATGCTGCTTTTTTAACTTTCTTTGATTACACAGTGCCTACTAAAAATTTTGATGACTACAACATCTCAGTTTTGATACATTTACAATGTGTATGTTTCATTTTGCTTGGTGCCAGTCTGCAAAGTTGAAGCGCATTTTCTACAACTTTGTCATATTTCATGGTCTACATTCACCCTTGAGTATACTAATGCACCAATACCTGTCTTAAATGTTACGCACATGTGTAAATGTCAGTTTACGAGATATTTTGTGTTGCTAAAATGAATAGAAATAAAGTTAAAAGCAAACCCATCACCATAAGATTTTTGGGTTTTTTTTGGTTCGCAATTACATACATTTATGGATCATGACAAAAAAACTGTAGGATATTTTGTGGAGAACTTTTAACATTAAGTCCATAGGAGTGTTGTCTATGCAAAAAATGCATTTAAAAAGTAGTGCCCAAGTGTGGACACGAAAATTTATTTTTTCCTAGTTCACCTTATGACCTAAAAATGTAAAATTGCTGTTCAGCAATTGGAAAAAGAAAGTTAACAAACAGGTGTCAGGAGGCGGAAGCAGTGCCCCAGCTGCTTCTATATCGCCTTCTGAAAAGTGATCCACCACTGATTGCTTTTCTGAGGGCTGGAAGCTTACCGCCTGTCTGAAATAACCCTAATGCCCTGTACACACGGTCGGACTTTCTGACGGAATATGTGCAATCGGAGCTTGTTGTCCGAAATTCCGACCGTGTGTCGGCTCCATCTGACTTTTTCCATCGGAATTTCCGACACACAAAGTTTGAGAGCAGGATATAAAATTTTCCGACAACAAAATCCGTTTGCGTAAATTCGACCGTTTGTGGACAATTCCAATGCACAAAGTGCCCCGCATGCTCAGAATAAATGAAGAGGCTAAAGCTATTGGCTACTGCCCCGTTTATAGTCCCGACGTACGTGTTTTACGTCACCGCGTTCAGAACGATTGGATTTTCTGACAACTTTGTGCGACCGTGTGTATGCAAGACAAGTTTGAGCCAACATCCGTCGGAAAAAATCCATGGATTTTGTTTTCGGAATGTCCGATCAATATCTGATCATGTATACAGGGCATTACTGTTTTAGGGGGGACAAAACTAAAATCTGGCCTTGAAGTCAGATCTAGAGGACAAACTAGCATGGCCACAGCAGTGCATTTGCATATTAGCCAATGGTTCTGGAGAGAGCTGTGACTGTTAACTTTTCCCAGAGGTGAAAATGCAAAATATTTGAAGTAAAATACATTTTACTATGTATGTGAATACATTTCTATTGGAAAAGAGAATTTTTTTCTTCATGTAAAAAAGCCCGCCATGATACTTATGTTTTATCTACAGTATCTAGGGAAAATTAAATAAGAACCCCTAAAATTGTGTTTAGAATGCAGATTGGTTGCTTTGGGGGCTAATTTCAACAAACGCTATACAGTCTTTATAGCTAAGCGCTCCTATTATTTTACATACCTGAAACTCTTTGTCAGGATCCCAGATGACCAAATCAGCATCATAACCCACTTTAATGGCTCCTTTACGATTGCCAAGGCCGCACAGTTTGGCCGTATTGCTGCTCAACAACTGGGAAACGTCAGTCAAAGAGAAGCCGCGGGTTCTTGCAGAGGTCCAGAAAAGAGGCAGTCCTAAAAGTCAAGAGAGAAATCAGTTTACCAGAAAATAAATTTCATTATTTAGACAATTAAAAGGCAAAAAATAAGAAAAAAAACCTCCTTTTGTAACCTCTACAGATAATCTTGTATTTTATCAGCCTATAAATATATATTTTTTATTAAAACAAAACCACTGGAAGAAAGCTGTGGGAATCATTTTATAAAGTCAACTTTTTATTGTTATCAAAACAGTACAAATATTTTTTAAAGCAAAATGAAAAAACACTGGGGTTGATTTACTAAAAGCAAATAGATTGTGTATTTTGCAAGTGCAGTTGCACTCATTTTCCCCAGAGCTTGGTAAAAGTGGTAAAGCTTCTTGATTTCCATCATCCAAATATGTGCAAGCAAAAATATTTTTTAAATTTTTTGATTGGGATATGCTTTACAAAGTGAAGCTTTACCACATTACATTTAGTAAGGAAAATTAGTGAAACTGCACTTGCAGAGTGCACAATCTATTTGCCTTTAGTAAATCAAACCCAGGATGTCTTTAGCTGGCTATACATTATTAGATTTGAAAATGAAAATTCATAAGAAGATTCTCAGTACATTTGATGATTTGATGAAAGTAGTTCAAAATTTCATTTGCTTTTGACATTTGATTTTTAAGGGAATGGACTATACCAAATGAAAACCAGATACACTGTTAGAAATTTGTTTATTCGAGAAAAAATTTTCATCCTTCGAATTTTCTCATCACTTCAGTCAAAAACGAATGTCAAATTGACCCCACTAACAATTAGAAAATAGAATGAACCTTCTTAAAACAAAAAACATTGAAATAAATTCTTCTAGACAACTTTAGAATGAGATAATTAGGTGTAGTCACATTTTCACTGTACTATCATCCTCCATCAGAGGCATATTTCAGGACTGCAGGAAAACAGTTCAATAAAACCATTAAGGCTCAGTACCCCCAAGTGTTACATTTTTGCCTCAAATTAATAAATGAGCCCTAACTGCATCCTGGAATTTGTGTTATAATGTTATATTGATCTTTGATACTTTCTACAGTACTTAAGCCTAGTACACACTATCAGATTTTTTTTGTTCCACCTGAAAAAAAACCTGTCAGCTCCATTTGGATCTGCTGTACTAACAACCCGCTGTTAGTACAGTGCTCTCCCCCACTGAACTACCGTGTTCTGACAGGGGGGTGGTCCCCCCACCAGAACACTCCAGTCAGCACTCTCAGCCATTGGCTGAGAGCTCTGATAGGTATCTAGTGGGCTGCAGGTCTTCCAGCATGCTCGTCCAACAGAAGTACGGCCGGCTTCAGTTGGACTGGCTGCCATACACACGGGCCGAATGTTGGCCGGTTTTTATTGAACCGGCCGATGTCGTCTGACATTCGGCCCGTGTATACTAAGCTTTATCTGCTATTGAATAATTAAAAAATATATATATTTTATTGTATAATTATAAGCATACAGTTAGGTCCATATATATTGGGACACAGGCACAATTTTAAAATTTTTTCAGGTATTTACCAAAACATATTTAAGCTATAATTATATAATGGATATGGGCTGAAAGTGCTCACTCTTAGGTATTAGGAATTAGGAATTACAGCTCTTAAGAATAGCCACCCCCCTTTTTCAAAGGACTAAAAGTAATTGGAAAATTGAATCAAAAGCTGTTTCATGGCCAGGCGTGGGCTACTCCTTCATTATTTCTTTATTAGTTAAGCAGTTAAAAAGGTCTGGAGTTGATTCAAAGTGTGGTATTTGTATTTGGAATCTATTGCTGTGAACCTACATCATGCGTTCAATGGAGCTGTCCATGCAAGGGAAACAGGTCATTGTAAGGCTTCAAAAATGAAACAAATCCATCAGAGAAATAGCAGCAACATTAGGAGTGGCCAAATCAACAATTCGGTACACTCTGAGGAAAGAAGAATGCACTGGTTAGCTCAGCAACATAAGCCTGGACGTCTATGGAAGACAACAGTGGTGGATGATCGCAGGATCCTCTCTATAGTAAAGGAAAACCCATTCACAACATCCAGACAAGTGAAGGACACTCTCCAGGAGGTGGGCGTATCATTGTCAAATTCTACAATCAAGAGAAGACTTCACAAGAGCAAATACAGAGTGTGCAAACCATTTATAAGCCTGAAGAATAGAAAAGCCAGATTAGACTTTGGCAAAAAACATCTAAAAAAGCCAGAGCAGTTCTGGAAAAGCATTCTTTGGATGGATGAAACTAAGATTAATCTGTACCAGAATGATGGGAAGAAAAAAGTGTGGAGAAGGCTTGGACCAGCTCATGATCCAAAGCACACAATGTCATCTGTAAAACATGGTAGAGGCAGTGTGATGGTATGGGCATGCATGACTTCCAGTGGCACTGGGTGATTGGTGTTTATTGATGATGTGACAGAAGACAGAAGCAGCCGGATGAATTCTGTCAGCCCAGATTCAGCCAAATGCAGCAAAGTTGATTGGACGGCGCTTCACAGTACAGATGGACAATGAACCAAAACAAACTGCAAAGGCAACCTAGGAGCTTTTGAAGGAAAAGAAGTGGAATATTCCGCAATGGCCGAGTCAATCACCTGATCTCAACCCAATTGAACATGCATTTCACTTGCTGAAGGCAAAACTAAAAGTAGAAAAACCCACAAACAAAGAACAACTGAAGACAGCAGCAGTTAGAGCCTGGCAAAGCATCAGAAAGGAGGAAGCCCAGTCATTGCCAGTAAAGGATTCTCAACAAAATATTAAAAATGAACATTATATTTATGATTATATTCATTTGTCCAATTACATTTGAGCCCCTGAAAATGGGGGGACTGGGTAGAAAAATGATTGCAGTTCCTAAAATTTTGTACTTGATATTTATAGCCAACCCCTTGAATTAAAGCTGAAAGTCTGCACTTCAAATTAATTTGGATTGTTTTATTTTAATTTTATTCTGGGGGCATACAGAGCCAAAGGTATGAAAATTGTGCCTGTGTCCAGATATATATAGACCTAACTGTATATTTAAAAAGGTAGCTATACTTAGGTAAGTATATGTAAACCCAATCACTAAAATCTCATATATGCTTTTACATGTTATTGTGATTTCAAAAGTTATTTTATATATTTTTAAATCTGTAGTGATCCTGCCATGAAGGTCCTTGATCAGGCACTTCTTGTTATAAGATAACATCGGTCTCTCTCTCTGTCTTCCAACTGTGATCCTGTGTTGTTACCCTGTAATATGCTTCCTAATAGAGACTACAAGCAGCCATGCTGACACACATTGCACAGACATGGTATACTGTTGTCACCAATAGGATTCCTACCGGTAGAAAAGCCTTGCTGCAGCAGACATGAAGTGGGTGCAGATGGGTTGTAGAAGATCAGCAATGGTCATATGTAACAAGGGACAAAAAGGCAAAGTCATTTTTTTAAAATAGCAACTGTTTATGCTGCATGGTTTTTAATAAATTGAAATATTAGCACTGACTCTCGGTGGAGCTGCTGGTTTAAGCGGGCTTGTTACCTTAATTCTTGATACCTCTGTTTCACCGACACCGGGTCTAGGGTTCCGTTGAGTTTACCTCTGGGCGATATAAGCACCAACACTTGAGTACGTTTTCAATGCTTTATTGAACCAAGTAATGAAGGAAGTAGCAGAAAAGAGGCAGGATGAAAACGGCAGGGAAGCTCAAATACCTTTCTTTAGGTTTCTTTAGAACATCCTTTAAGGTTGAATACTGTAATTGAATGCAATCCCCTTTGTGGGACACGATCTTTGCTCGCCTGGATAGGCCTCTCTCACTTGTCTAGCAGCCAGTACGTAGCACGAACAAAAGTCTCTGCCACAGACTTGCTTGAAATAAACCCGTACGATCCTCTGCCACAGGATGTATTGGTTCACAATGAATGTCAGACACAGTACTTGGGCCTCTAAGCCAACCCGGCAGTACTCTGCGATAGAATTGCTTTAGGATATGTCCTCCAACCGAGTCACCAGGCCCCTCTCCAGACCAGCACTCTGCATGATCCTTCCATGACAGGTCCTCCCCTGGGATCTTCTCGGTTGTCCAGCTTCTTCACTCTGGATAGACAGCTCAGGATAATTCCTCCACTGGAATGGACCACGAGGTGGTACTCTAACACATACCTGTCGGCCTGAGGGCCAGCAGGTGGCTGAAAACGAACCCCTAAACATGGCGTCTGTCCCATAAATACCCTCTCTCAGAATGCAACTCGGAGGACCACCTCCACCGAGTTGTCTCCGGGACAGAGGAGCACTCATACGCTTCAACACGTTGCTTTACCAACACCTGCCGATGGTGACAACGACACCCAACGGCACAATGTTGAACCACACGCAACGTCAGCCAAGCTGGAACAGAGGCAAATCTAACTTCCTATAACGAACAATTCACTAAATTTACCTATCAGATGGTAGATCACAAATCTACCAGCGCTACATTAATTTAGGGTTTACATTTACTTTACGCACATTAGATGTGTCATCACAGTCCCCAGGTAATATAAACATTAAATTATTTACATTCTGCCTGTCTGTGTGCCCACTGTAAATGCAGACAAAGACAGAGGACAATGAAGGTATCTGCTTCATATACTTGTGTGATTTGATATCTTCACTTCCAGAGGCCTAAAAAAATCATGATTTTCATGCTACATTGGAGAAATAGCGGGTCATCAATGACAGCCTACACATTTATGTCAACACAAAGATGATGTAACATAAGTTGTTTTTTTTTCCAGTTTATCTGTAGATTTATGCACTCCTTTCTCTCCATCTTGCTTATTAGCAGATAAAGGTGCCACATCTTGTGAGATACAGCTTTTCATGCTATCGCTAACTCCCAACAGTTTTCATATATTTCCTGTTTGTAGGTGTCTCATAGCTTAGTGGTCTGACCTCACTGATCATCCCCTTGAGTTTTAGCAACAGAAATACAATACTGACCATGATATCACCTTACACATACAAGCAATAAGTCAGTACTATTGGATCTGCCTGACTATTGTAACTTACAAACGTCTCATGCTGTATAACAGGCACGCAAAGCCTCTTTTGCCAGCACTCGGCTCCCTCCCCATCATCATAGCAGTGCAGGGAAGTGTCAGTGAGACACTAATGCATTCCAATCTCAGAATTCCCCATGCCACACCTGCACTGAGGGGGAGGCACTGTGCCCCCACACATTGTAAAAGATGGGAAACATTGTTTGATTCTCTAACTTTGCTGTAGCTGCGATCCTCAGCTTTTGTGATGGGGAAGAGATTGGGTGCAGCTCTGCTAGGGGGAGGGGGGAGGTGGTACCTGTTTCCCAGGAGGAGGAGGACTGTCATTGGCCACTGCTAAAGCCAATCACAGTCCTGCTAGCCCCGTCCACCACCTGGAGGAAGATGACTCGCTTGGTTGCCACTACCAATCTCAGAGAAAAGGGATTTCACTGTGATTGAGAAAACCACAATCTGGTGACAGTTTGTGGAATTACTGTTGAGCTTCTGGGAACTTTGTTGAACTTATTACTGAACCTTTGCGTTGTTACTACTGAACCCCGGCACTCTGTGTCCCTTTAAACCACAGCCAGTATTCAACGCAATGAAAATCACACACAACTTTTCCTCAGCTGCGGGGGCCCAACTTATGATCCTGCACACAGGCCCACTGCTTTCAGAAAATGCCCCTGACCTGAGCTCACCATTGCGCATCTATTCCAGATGCTTGTATGTGACATCACATACATCACATACATCACATACAAGCACGTAGGCTGGATGCGAAAGGTGGATCAGCAGGATGAGTGTGCCAGGACAGGGAGATGTGTCTCATCTCTGCTTCCTTTCACCACTCTGCATATCACGCATATCATAGATGAGAAGAGGGTACAGTGGTGGAGCAGATGAGCAGGAGGGTACAGCGGTGGGGAAAATGAGCAGGAGGGGTTCAGAGGTGGGACAGAAGAGCAGGAGGGTACAGCGGTGGGGCAGATGTGCAGGGATACAGTGGTGGAAGAGATGAGAAGGGAGCTCAGCAGTGGGACAGAAGAGCAGGGGGGTACAGTGATGGGGCAGATGAGCAGGGGGTTCAGTGTTGGGCCAGATGATCTGGGGGGTTAAGTGTTGGGCCAGATGAGAAGTGGTGGGACAGAAAAGAAGGGGGGTAGAGCAGTGGGGCAGATGTGAAAGGAGGTGCACTGGTGGGACAGATGAGCAGGGGGTTACAGTGGTGTGGCAGAAGAGCAGGGGAACAGAGGTGAGACAGATGTGCAGGAGGTACAGTAGTGGGGCAGATGAGAAAGGGGGTTACAGTGGTAGGACAGAAAAGAAGGGGTACAGTGGTGTGGCAGATGTACAGGGGGTTACAGTGGTGGGGCAGATGTGCAGGGTAGTACAGTGGTGGGGCAGATGTGCAAGGGGTTACAGTGGTGGGGCAGATGTGCAGGGGGTTACGGTGGTGGGGCAGATGTGCAGGGGGGTACGGTGGTGGGACAGATGAACAGATGGGGTCAGTGTTAGGACAGATGAGAAGGTGATTTAGTAGTGAGACAGAAGAGCATGGAGATACAGCGGTGGAGCAGATGTGCAGGGAGGTACAGTGGTGGCATAGATGAGAAAAGGGGTACACTGATGGGGCAGATGAGCAGGGGGGTACAGTGGTGGGGCAGATGTGCAGGAGGTACAGTAGTGGGAGGGATGACAAGGGGGCTCAGCTGTGAAACAGAAAAGTAGGGGGTACAGTGATGGGGTAGATGAGCAGGGGGTACATCGGTGGGGCAGATGTGAAAGGAGGCGCACTGGTGGGACAGATGAGCAGGAGGTTACAGTGGTGGGGCAGAAGAGCAGGGGAACAGAGGTGGGACAGATGAGCAGGAGGTACAGTGTGGTGGGGCAGATGAGAAAGGGGTAACATTGGTGGGGCAGATGAGCAAGGGGTTACAGTGGTAGGACAGAAAAGCCAGGGATACAGTGGTGTGGCAGATGTACAGGGAGTTACAGTGGTGGGGCAAATGTGTAGGGGGGTTACAGTGGTGGGGCAGATGTGCAGGGGGTTACAGTGGTGGGGCAGATGTGCAGGGGGTTACAGTGGTGGGACAGATGAGCAGGGAGGTACAGTGTTGAAACAGATTTGCAGGGGGGACAGTGATCTGAGGTGTGAAGGTGCAGGAATTGGAGCTGATCTAAGGGGTGATGGTGCATGAATTGGGGCTGATCGGGTGTGAAGGTGCGGGAATTGGGGCTGATCAGAGGTGTAAAGGTGCAGGAATTGGGGCTGATCAGAGGTGTGAAGGTGCAGGAATTGGGGCTGATCAGAGGTGTGAAGGTGCAGGAATTGGGGCTGATCTGAGGATTGGATGTGCAGGAATTGGGGCTGATCAGAGGTGTGAAGGTGCATGAATTGGGGCTGATCAGAGGTGTAAAGGTGCAGGAATTGGGGCTGATCAGAGGTGTGAAGGTGCAGGAATTGGGGCTGATCAGAGGTGTGAAGGTGCAGGAATTGGGGCTGATCAGAGGTGTAAAGGTGCAGGAATTGGGGCTGATCAGAGGTGTGAAGGTGCATGAATTGGGGCTGATCAGAGGTGTAAAGGTGCAGGAATTGGGGCTGATCAGAGGTGTGAAGGTGCAGGAATTGGGGCTGATCAGAGGTGTGAAGGTGCATGAATTGGGGCTGATCAGAGGTGTAAAGGTGCAGGAATTGGGGCTGATCAGAGGTGTAAAGGTGCAGGAATTGGGGCTGATCAGAGGTGTAAAGGTGCAGGAATTGGGGCTGATCAGAGGTGTGAAGGTGCAGGAATTGGGGC
This sequence comes from Lithobates clamitans, assembly GCA_037952925.1. NCBI lineage: Eukaryota > Metazoa > Chordata > Amphibia > Anura > Ranidae > Lithobates > Lithobates clamitans. The sequence continues at coordinate 5,194,645 of JBBGZY010000578.1, forward strand.
TGATCAGAGGTGTGAAGGTGCAGGAATTGGGGCTGATCTGAGGATTGGATGTGCAGGAATTGGGACTGATCAGAGGTGTGAAGGTGCGGGAATTGGGGCTGATCTGAGGACTAAAGGTGCAGGAATTGAGGCTGATCAGAGGTGTGAAGGTGTATGAATTGGGGCTGATCAGTGCAGGATGTTAATTTCTCACTACTAAAGTAGTAGTTTACAGCATTTACTTTATAAAAAATCCTTTTCGTGATTGAGAGTGTGAAGTTGACTTTTTTGTTATAAAATCGGCACGCTCAATTTCTTTGAAAACATTTTTCGGCACACTGTACTCAAATGGTTGCCTACCCCTGCTGTATAAAGTAAGGTGGATGGATTCAAGGTTGCATTTTGCATTACCGCATTTACCAATAACAAATTGGACTCTTTTTAAACTCATCTTTTTATCTCCATACACTACAGGAGTTGTTTCAGAACATTTGTATCGTTTGACAATATGATATAAGTTAAAATTCCAATATAAAGATTCTAATACTGGAAATTCACAACAATGCTGAGTTTATTGTGTGGTACGATATTCATATAGTCAGTAAACCAATAATACTTTCTTTGGCATACTTGTATTGTTTTTATCACTGCTGTATTTCATTCTTTTATCACTTACTGGCACGGATGTCTTTACTGATGCAAACCTTTTATAATTAGTCTTAGATGTGTGATATAATAATAGAAAGTCTCAGTGAAACCAGCATGCCAATACAACAGAAAGAGTTCCTAGGCTCTTTTGTCCTGCACACTATCTAAATGGCAGCAGTGTTTGGCAATTCATAAGGTTTACATGAATGCATTTATATATCAAAGGTCTGTCCCAGATCACTATGGAAACAAAAAGTAGCTGTGTTCATTATTTTAAATTTCAAATCTGAGCAGTGGGGTGATGCCATACTAATGTATCTAATCTGGCCAACGTCTAACAGTAGATTTGTCAGTGACATCACAAATGACAATAACAGTCTACTAAAAACTGTATCTTTTATCCTATACGTAGGATCAGTTTTGTTATTGCCTCACCCTCCTCAGCGGCATATACTAATCGTTTATAACACCAGCGTCATTCTCTCTAAGCTGCCAAATTCAAGCAAAATATCTATTACGTTTGGGCATGGAGAAGAATGTGCTCCACTCAATGGTCACAACACTGGTAACTCTGCCATATGGGTTCAGGAAGATTGCTGATGGCCGAACAGAACTTTAGGGGAGCAAAAAAACATGACTATGTACGTCAGCTAAGGGGCATTAAAGTGAACATGGTACTTCTTGTGTGAGACAATATTTCTACCCACAGGCCAAAACTAAAAAGGCTAATGCACAGACATCTAGATTTAGTCTGTGTCACATATATTACAGCATCTTATTCCAGAAAGTGTGATACTAAGCCTGGGTGATGCCTGAACAAAGATGGCATTGGTCTTCTGAGGAGAAAGGAAGACAAAGGCACTGTCAGGAAGAGAGCTATGGCACCTCTGAGAGATAATAATTGTCTGAAGGTTTTTTTTTACTTACACATTATTCTTTTTTTTTGTATTTTGAATTAAGGTACAAAACAAAGCCTACTGGGCATACCCAGGCTTATAGGGTAAACAAACAAAAAAAAGGAAACCATCAACTCTTCACTTGACAACCAAGCTATCTGATTTAGATAAAGCTCATTGGCATAGGCATAACAAAAAAAAAGGTACCACCTAAACCAGGGGTCTGCAACCCGTGGGCCGCTGCCGTTAAATCTCCGGCCCATCAGTGCCCGTGATTAATTCACGGGCACCCGGTACGCGGACAAGTGAATGGATGTTTAATACGATTATCTGCAAAAGTGTCTGTTATATGATAAAACTGCAGCTATATACCTCATTAAGAGCGCCACTCGGAGCTCACATTTATTGCCACCTCTCTCCTCCCCGCCTGACTGACCTCATCCTCAGCCCCGCCTATTGAATTGTCAGACAAGGAGAAGAGAGATGGCGAGTAATCTGAGCGCCCAGTGGCGCTCTTAATGAGGTGTATATAGCTGCATTTTTATCATATAACGAACACTTTTGCAGATAACAGTATTAAACAGTGAATAATAGCAATATTTAGGGCCATCTTTAATATTGTCTGGACCCAGTCCACAGCCACCATTGTACCCTCCCCCTGTCCACAGCCACCACTGTACCCCCCAGTCCACAGCCACCACAGTACCCCCTCAGTCCACAGACACCACTGTACCCCCCCAGTCCACAGCCACCACTGTGCCCCCCCAGTCCACAGCCATCACTGTACCCCCCAGCCCACAGCCACCACTGTACCCCCCCCAGTCCACAGCCACCACTGTACCCCCCCAGTCCACAGCCACCTCTGTACCCCCCCAGTCCACAGCCACCTCTGTACCCCCAGTCCACAGCCACCACTTTACCACCTAGTCCACAGCTACCACTGTACCCCCCAGTCCACAGCCACCAGTGTACCTCCCAGTCCACAGCCACCTCTGTACCCCCAGTCCACAGCCACCTCTGTACCCCCAGTCCACAGCCACAACTGTACCCCCCCAGTCCACAGCCACCTCTGTACCCCCCCAGTCCACAGCCACCTCTGTACCCCAGTCCACAGCCACCACTGTACCACCTAGTCCACAGCTACCACTGTACCCCCCCAGTCCACAGCCACCACTGTACCTCCCAGTCCACAGCCACCTCTGTACCCCCAGTCCACAGCCACCTCTGTACCCCCAGTCCACAGCCACCACTGTAAAACCTAGTCTACAGCCACCACTATACCCCCCCAGTCCACATCCACCTCTGTACCCCCCCAGTCCACAGCCACCTCTGTACCCCCAGTCCACAGCCACCACTGTACAACCTAGTCCACAGCTACCACTGTACCCCCAGTCCAGAGCCACCGCTGTACCCCACGGTCCACAGTCACTACTGTACCCCCCAGTCCACAGCCACCACTGTACCCCCCAGTCCACAGCCACCACTGTACCCCCAGTCCACAACCACCACTGTACCCCCCAGTCCACAGCCACCTCTGTATCTCCCCGTCCACAGCCACCTCTGTACCCCCCAGTCTACAGCCACCACTGTACCCTCCTGTCTACAGCCACCTCTGTACCCCCAGTCCACAGCCACCTCTGTATCTCCCCTGTCCACAGCAATATCTATAACCCCCAGTTCACAGCCACCTCTGTACCCCCTGTCCACAGCCACCTCTGTACCCCCTGGCCACAGTCACCTCTGTACCCACCTGTCCACAGCTACTACTGTACCCCCTGTCTACAGTCACCACTGTATCCCCCCTGTCCACAGCCACCTCTGTACCCCCTGGCCACAGTCACCCCTGTACCCCCTGGCCACAGTCACTACTGTACCCCCCTGTCCACGGCCACCTCTGTATCTCCCCCTGCCTACAGCCACCTCTTTATCCCCCCTGTCCACAGCCACCTTTTTATCCCCCCGTCCACAGCCAACTTTGTACCCCCACTGTCCACAGCCCCCTCTGTACCCCCCCTGTCCACAGCCACCTCTGTACCTTCTCCCCCTCCTGTCTATTGCCACCTCTGTATCCCCCCCTGTACCCCCCAACTTAATTTATTAGCAGGTGAATGCAGCCCTCCATGCATTCACATACATTGAATCCGGCCCTTAAGTGGAAAAGGTCTGCTGACCGGTGACTGGTCGCTACCCTACAGATGTTCCCAGTAGGTCAGTGGAATAAAATCAGGGAGGGGGAATGGATTCCATGGAGGGGTCCTTAGAAGGGTTTGTTCCCACAGAGGCGACCCAAATATTCCATGTTTTGGTGAATTTCCCTGGACAGCCCCTGGATTCCAGTGGGGGCCCGTAATGCAGGGGCGCACCCCCCTATCCAGGCGTAGGGCCCCCTAATCTACAGGCGGGGCACTGGATGCATGGATTCCAATGGGAGTTTTTTTTTGTTTTTTTTTTAAGCATGTGATTAGAGCAAGGGAGTGATTAGTATGTGTCCACCAGTAGGGGGCTAATTTTTGCCAATCCCGAGATAGGTATGAATAGATACCCCCAAAATGAGTATTGAGGGAATTTGTAGGCAAGAAAAATGTATCAAAAAATTTATAAATGTATAAATGATATTTATTTAAAGAAGATATAAAACTATTCAGGTGCAAAATATCACCTAAGGAACATATTGAATAAAAACAAACAACAAGTTTCAACAATGAATTATTGATGCGTGGTAGTAATATGGATATTCGAGAAAACAAGAACCCTAAAAATAGGGAACTTATTTACCCCCCCAGTACAGTGGGACTTTATAGGCGAACAGGAGGATTGCGTTTAAATAAAATTATTATTTATTTAGAAAAGGCATAAAAACAAGACAGACTGAACATAAATCTCTACAAAAGTGCTTATGCAATGAGTTTTCTTTCATATGATCATTATATACTTCCATCTATAGATGGAAGTATATAATGATCATATGAAAGAAAACTCACTGCATAAGCACTTTTGTAGAGATTTATGTTCAGTCTGTCTTGTTTTTTGCCCTTTCTAAATAAATAATAATTTTATTTAAACGCAATCCTCCTGTTCGCCTATAAAGTCCCACTGTGGTACATAAGTTCCCTATTTTTAGGGTTCTTGTTTTCTCGCATTAATCTGGGATTTTGGCAACATATTGAAGGTGATATAGTTTACCTTCTGTGGTTCATCATACTATATATATAATATGGATATTCAGCCCGACGCGTTTCAGTACAACTTGAAGGGTCCTTTCATCAGGGGCATTCAAGACCAGATGAAAACTACCATAGCATAATCAATTGTATAAACTTGATACTGTATACACCTCCAAAAAGCATGCCAATTGATATCATACAGCCATAGCAACAGAACAAAGGCCGTAAGGCAGTAGGGATAGGAGTTGTGGCTAGCCAAAAGTTTTGCGTAGGTGAATGTGGGTTGGTATAATGCTTCAATCAAGCAAGTAAACACTCTCTAAGTGGAAAAATATCTTTGAGTGGCTATTAGTCACAAGCTATCCCACATCATGCTGACGTCCATCCTGAAGGAAGTGAGGGAGGTCACTTCCTTCAGGATGGACGTCAGCATGATGTGGGATAGCTTGTGACTAATAGCCACTCAAAGATATTTTTCCACTTAGAGAGTGTTTACTTGCTTGATTGAAGCATTATACCAACCCACATTCAACTACGCAAAACTTTTGGCTAGCCACAACTCCTATCACTACTGCCTTACGGCATTTGTTCTGTTGCTATGGCTGTATGACATCAATTGTCATACTTTTTGGAGGTGTATACAGTATCAAGTTTATACAATTGATTATGCTATGGTAGTTTTCATCTGGTCTTGAATGTCCCTGATGAAAGGACCCTTCAAGTTGTCCTGAAACGCGTTGGGCTGAATATCCATATTACTACCACGCATCAATAATTCATTGTTGAAACTTGTTGTTTGTTTTTATTCAATATGTTCCTTAGTTAATATTTTGCACCCGAATAATTTTATATCTTCTTTAAATAAATATCATTTATACATTTTTTGATTAATTTTTCTTGCCTACAAAGTCCCTCAATACTCATTTGGGGGGTATCCATTCATGATTAGAGCAAGAGACTCTACTAAGCTTAAAAAAAAGGGTGGGCTCGGGGCGCAGAGCCCACCCGGTTGTGTGTGACATGAATATTCGCTATTGTCACACTGATTCTCCTCCCGGTCAATCGGGAAGTGGGTCATGAGACCCATTTCCTGATTGGCCGAAAGTAGAAATGATCCTTTTGGCCTAGGAGGAGGAGGAGGGAGGAGGAGGATGGAGACGCAGGGGAAGCCGCCGCCTGCGCCATAGATAGGGTAAGTGCCGGGGAGGGTGGTGGTGCGGGTTACCCGACCGGCAGTGGCCGCTGGTGGTAAACCCACAGCCACCCCCCAAAAAATATATCACCAGCCACCACTGCTGGATTCATAAGTGAACTTATACAGCGGTATTGCAGAGTTGACCAGATTTTTCCAGAAATCAAGTGTCATTGGAGACTTACACCTTATTCTTCATGCTTGCACTTAACATGAGAATAATATAGGATGCTAGGTATTCTTTGAAGGAAACTTGTGCTAGGAGTTATATGCAGGCTGCCAATGGTGACTTGTGTCTGAAAAATTCAAGCTGCCTGCCTGCCTGCCATGTAGAATAATCTGCAGCAAATCAAGTCAGAAATCCTTTCAGGCATAGCTATTTTTAGAAGAGTTCAGGGATGGCAGCCTCAATCCTAGTGCAGGTCAGATATTTCCCAGATTCTTCTACTTGGTTAACAGCTAGTGGTGAGGGGATGGAGACATACAGTAGGTGGTGGAAGGTATCAAAAGTGTTTAAGTGCCAGGTTTTTGTGAGACTCAAGGTATACAGAATCCCTCCACCTGCTCCGCTATTCCCAAAGTTATGCTGGTGAGAGGGGTTGCAGATCAAATTCAGAAACCTATTGAGCCAGCTTGCCACACTGCCAGTTACATTTAACAATAGTACAGTACCCAGCTTCCCAAAACCTATGTGTACTGGAAATTGACCTATACCTACCAAACTGTAGTGAAGAAATTCCTCCCCAGGCCTTCATGTAATCTCCCTCTTTTAGAAGCTTGAGGTCTGGTGTGCATGGTGAATGGTCAGAAACCACCATGTCTATATGGCCCTGCAGGAGTGCATTCCAAAGAGCTTCCTAAAAACGACAAAAGGTAGGGCAGCATCAAGTTTCTACATGTTTAAATGAATCCATAAGCAATAAAATGATCTAGAACTTTACCTGTAAACTGTATAGTATGTAGTGATGGGTGACACAGTAGAGCTGGCTGGGGTAATTTATGTCCCTCCAATGAAGGGCTACATGTCCCTTAACAGACATTGACTACTGACTGCAGGATATAGCCAGACTGCAAATTCCCAGATATAAGCTTTCAGCAGTCAAGTGGAATTAAACGAATAGAATTTGAACAATGATTGATTAATAGAATGTAGTGGATCTGTGTGCAGTAACCCAGTTACTGCCAACCACTGCACTATGTTATTACGTATATTAGAGGAAAATGTGCAAATGTTCTCTTATTAGTAACATGCAAATTGCATTTTCTATCTTTGCCAGCCAGTCTGAGGGCTGCATGCTTGTCGGTAGAGTATAAGGAAGTAGAGAACAGTTACAGTACCTTGTTGCGATGGCCTCTCACAGGGGGGCAGCATTTGAAGTACGTGGCACCAGGGGGAATGTGCTCAGAGCTCAGGGATAGGTAATGGTGAGTGGTCTCTACAGTCAGAGGGGCTCCGGCCTCCTTTGCTTTTCTGATTATGGTCAGAGATTGTGCTGATGACAGGTGTACAATGTGACATCGTACTCTAAAGAAAGATAGTCTTATATCATTATGTTTGAGAAATCTTATCCTGAGACATTCAATATCCTGAGGCATTCGTCACCATAAAAGTACAGTACAGAGTATTTTGGACAACATTAAAAAAATGTAAGCTACTATATCAGAGATTATAATACATGGTACTGTCTTAGTAAATTATGGTATACTGCAGCACTTGTCATGATAACATTTGTAGCACCCCCTAGTTAGGTAGGTGCTAAAGTGAGGATTTTTCTGAGAGTAGGAACATTTAGGCAGGCCTAACTGGTTGCTAGGCCTGTTTGATTTAATTCTGGGCTGGGAGTGGCTCAGGGTAGTAGCTGGTGACTCACAGGCAGCATCACTTCCTTGTCACCTCCCTCTTCCTTCTAGAAAGTGCTAAAAGGAGAGGAAGGGAAGAGAGGTGGAGCTGCCTGGGGTATCTTAAGGAGCCTTGACCAATCCTCAACTTGGATTTGCAGGGGGCAGGCCTCCTTAAATACCTGGGGTCAGCCCTGCTGGGGAGGAGTAGTCAGATGGAAGAGCTCTAGTGAGAGAGTGTGGAGGCTGTCAGGGCCCACGGGGAGCTCCCCAGACTGGGGGGGTGACCCTGGGCTGGGGCTCGGGTGCATCCAGAAGTGACTGGTCTCAGCCAGGAGGGCTGGTGAGTGGAGCACAGTCGGGAGGACTGGGGAGGCACGTCTGACAGAACTGGGAGGTTGCAGTTAACATGGGTGCAGAACCAGAAGAGAGGACTGTGAAAAGGGCAGTGGAGAGAGACTGGCTGGCAGGACCTGAAGAGAGCTATCTGGGAGTGGTAGCTGATTAGAGGACAGCTATGTGGTGCTAGCTAGTCTGGAGGAGTAACAGTCTGCAGCAAGGGAAATGCTGGTGGAGTAACAGTCTGCAGCAAGTAAAGTGCTGAAGGAGGAATGGTGTGCAGCAAGTGTTTGTGCTGGAGAGCAGGTTGAGGTGTATATACAGTATCTCACAAAAGTGAGTACACCCCTCGCATTTTTGTAAATATTTTATTATATCTTTTCATGTAACAACACTGAAGAAATGACACTTTGCTACAATGTACAGTGTACAGAGTGTACAGCTTGTATAACAGTGTAAATTTGCTGCCCCTTTTAAAATAACTCAACACACAGCCATTAATGTCTAAACTGCTGGCAACAAAAGTGAGTACACCCCTAAATGAAAATGCCCAAATTGGGCCCAATTAGCCATTTTCCCTCTTCAGTGTCATGTGGCTCGTTAGTGTTACAAGGTCTCAGGTGTGAATGGGGAGCAGATGTGTTAAATTTTGTGTTATTGCTTTCACTATTTCATACTGGTCACTGGAAGTTCAACATGGCACCTCATGGCACAGAACTCTCTGAGGATCTGAAAAAAAGAATTGTTGCTCTACATAAAGCTGGTCTAGGCTAAAAGAAGATTGCCAAGAGTCTGAAACTGAGCTGCAGCACGGTGGCCAATACCATACAGCGGTTTAACAGGACAGGTTCCACTCAGAATTGGCCTCGCCATGGTCGACCAAAAGCGTTGAGTGCACGTGCTCAGCGTCATATCCAGAGGTTGTCTTTGGGAAATAGATGTATGAGTGCTGCCAGCATTGCTGCAGAGGTTGAAGGGGTGGGGGGTCAGCCTGTCAGTGCTCTGACCATACGCCACACGCTGCATCAAATTGGTCTGCATGGCTGTCGTCCCAGAAGGAAGCCTCTTCTAAAGATGATGCACCTAAAAGCCCACAAACAGTTTGCTGAAGACAAGCAGACTAAGGACATGGATTACTGGAACCATGTCTTGTGGTCTGATGAGACCAAGATAAACTTATTTGGTTCAGATGGTGTCAAGCGTGTGTGGCGGCAACCAGGTGAGGAGTACAAAGACAAATGTGCCTTGCCTACAGTCAAGCATGGTGGTGGGAGTGTCATGGTCTGGGGCTGCATGAGTGCTGACAGCACTGGGGAGCTACAGTTCATTCAGGGAACCGTGATTGCCAACATGTACTGTGACATACTGAAGCAGAGCATGATCCTCTCCCTTCTGAGACAGGGCCGCAGTGCAGTATTCCAACATGATAACGACCCCAAATACACCTCCAAGATGACCACTGACTTGCTAAAGAAGCTGAGGGTAAAGATGATGGACTGGCCAAGCATTTTTCAGACCTAACCCTATTGAGCATCTGTGGGGCATCCTCAAATGGAAGGTGGAGGAGTGCAAGGTCTCTAACATCCACCAGCTCCGTGATGTCATCATGGAAGCGGACTCCAGTGGCAACTTGTGAAGCTCTGGTGAACTCCATGCCCAAGAGGGTTAGGGCTATGCTGGAAAAGAATGGTGGCCACACAAGATATTGACACTTTGGGCCCAATTTGGACATTTTCACTTAGGGGTGTACTCACTTTTGTTGCCATTGGTTTAGACATTAATGGCTGTGTGTTGAGTTATTTTGAGGGGACAGCAAATATACACTGTTATACAAGCTGTACACTCACCACTTTACATTGTAGCAAAGCGTCATTTCTTCAGTGTTGTCACATGAAAAGATATAATAAAATATTTACAAAAATGGGAGGGGTGTACTCACTTTTGTGAGATACTGTACTAGAGTGTATATAGATGTCTGAAGCAGGTTTACACTGAATATTTCTGGGCATCCCATAATTCCCAAATCCCCATCCAAGTTTAATCCCCCAAATAAAAACACAAAACAAAGCTATGGACTGGTCTGTGTCTTTGAATGACTGAGAGATGGATGTCAGGTTGGGCAGGGTGACAGGTGAAGCACAACATTCAGCAACCTCTACAGGGGCATGGCTACACATGATTGAAATTAGTAAACAGAATTGCTGCATAGTTTTGTGTGGGGCCTTTGCAGTAGCGGAATATGTGTGAGCCATTGATTAATGCGGACGTTTTTAAGTTATGTGATACCCTTTTGTTAGCAAACACAAGTTATTATTTGAGATGCAAATCATAGGGGTGACTTAGTCCCCTTCTTCAAACTTTATACAGTTCTAAAAATGGTTTTGAAACAAACATATTTACACAAAGATTTACAGCAGCAATGAAATATAACCATACAAAAAATTTACTTTTTTTACACACTTGTGTAGTAATGGTTATTATAAGGCCTCTTGCACACAATACTCCTGTTTGAGCATCTACTTTTTCAGACTTTTTTTGTGTATGTATTTGGCGAATTTTTGCACATATGCACTTGCGCAAATTTGCATAAAATTTTGCGCAATTTTGCGTGCAAACTTACTCTCGCATTCTTGTTCTGCAGTATGTAAATGGGCATGTGCGCACATTTGTGCGCAATCACGTGTATTTGCACACATACACATGCATGAGGCGTAAATTACTGACCAAAAATACAGATTTTTTTATTTTTTTGTACTGAAAAATGCACGGTGCTTGTTTATGCGTTTGTGTGCATGGGCACATTACAATTATTTGGCTGTATTTTAGCTCAGTAAAAAAAAGCTGTACTGAGCGTTTTCAAGCTGCAATGTGCAAGAGGCCTAAAAGGTTAGAAGATAGAAATAGGATTTAGGAGTATTGTTGGAGTCATTGACGCAGAGATAAGAAGTCTAGGAACAATTCTCACCTCAAATGAAGGCCCTTGAAATATCCATATACCAGAGAAGCAATAAAGTACAACCAGTGATGAAATTAAACTATATTTCTTGACACACTTGAACAGTAATGGTTAATGTAAGTACTTAAAGCTTAGGAGTTTAAAGCTAACCATTCATGGCTTGAATTTGGAGCCATGGGTGGCCCTGCACCACTTGCCCTTGCCTCAAGCAAAAAAATTGCCTGAGCCATGTGGAAATTTTGTAGGCCAAACAATAATTCATTCCTATCAAATGAAATCACTGTTCGGGTGTCCAGGCAGCTGACGGTGCCACACCTGCCTGAATAAAATAGCTGGTAGTGAAGATTTCTTTGATCAAACGTTTCAGGAGAAACAGGCTTTAATTGTTAGGGCTCAGAAATTCAATTAAAATCATAATGGCATAAAATTCCTGTTTGGACCCGTCTAAAGTTTGGAAAATTAAAAAAAATCTACATTCCCATTCCAGCCTCCCTGTCTATAACGTAAAGTTCCCCATCAGTACCAAAATATTTATACTGTAGATTTTTCTGCTTTTAACTTTATTAAGGCTCATTTGTTGGCAAAGGGTTTGCCCTTTGCCACAGCGGCTGCATGGATACAGCTGTTCATCCTAATGCGTCAGGTGTGCAGATATGGGTGAGTGGCCCCAAACCAACACTGTCTGTGTTTGGGGCCACTTACCCACACCTGCACACCTATCCCATCAGGAGGAGTGGCTGTGCCTGTACAGCCGTTGCGTCCCAGTAGACTTAAATGGGCTGCCTGCACACAGCACCTGGAATTTAGAGACGCTGCAAAAAATGTTCCGTTCACACTATACAGGCATCATTGCCCATGTGAATGAGGCCTAAAGTAACCTGTATTCTGTAGTCATGCTGTGATCCAGGTATAGATACTCTATTATGTTTATTCACAAAAGTCTGTGGTCACAGGAGCAGCAAGGGAAAAGTGGCCTAAAGGGTAGTAAGTAAATACACTCTGGCATTGAAAACAAGCATTCATTTTATTTACAGAGAATGCAGAATAGAAAAATTATTTAATAAATAGATGTTTTCAGTTAATAAGCAATTACATTCAAAGATAATTTCTCCATTCAAGGCAGAATAGGGCAGGATGTATTCCCAAGTAGGTGTTTCCTGTTGTTTAAGACCCCAGCAAGTTGGTTTCTACCACCTCTAGAATGGACTTGTTAGATCAAGCACAGATTTCCAGCCAAGCTAGCAACATCACCAGCCTAAATTAACTCTATATTCTAACAATCTTGACATATCAAATACAAATACACGGACAATTCACATTAGTTGGTGATGATAACAGATCAATCTGTTATGACATGGGTTGGGCAATAGATCTCCCAGCTAAGGATGCAGCTAGAGTTTTAAAACCCTAAAGCCCTGCTATATTTGAATGCCAAGCTACACAAAATGCAGGGGATAAAAACAAAGTGAAAGGGTGGCTTTTCAGAAAATGCTATAACTCAACACTAACTTGTACTGTTGACAAAGATCAGCCACCAGTTGCACTGCAGCAATTTCCATGTCATCTGGGCGAGAGTCCAAAAATGTTTGATAAAGTGTGGAATCTGTGAGGAATAAGTACATATTAAGTTTATAGGTGTTTTTTTATTATTCTCATATATACAGTGTATACTATATATATATATATATATATATATATATATATATATATATATAAACATTCACACACACGTACACTATATTGCCAAAAGTATTGGGATACCTGCCTTTACGCGCACATGAACTTTAATGCCATCCCAGTCTTAGTCCATAGGGTTCACTATTGAGTTGGCCTACCCTTTGCAGCTATAACACCTTCAACTCTTCTGGGAAGGCTGTCCACAAGGTTTAGGAGTGTGTCTATGGGAATATTTGACCATTCTTCCAGAAGCGCATTTGTGAGGTCAGGAACTGATATTGGACGAGAAGGCCTGGCTCACAGTCTCCGCTCCAATACATATCAAAGGTGTTCTGTCAGATTGAGGTCAGGACTCTGCGCAGGCCAGTCAAGTTCCTCCACCCCAAACCCTCTTATCCATGTCTTTATGGACCTTGATTTGTGCACCGGTCCAAAACATTTGGTGGAGAGGGGATTATGGTGTGTTTTTTTTTCAGGGGTTGGGCTTGGCCCTTTATTTCCACTGAAGGATACTTTTAAGGCGTCAGCATACTAAGACATTTTGAACAATTTCATGCTCCCAACTATGTGGGAACAATTTGCTGATGGTCCCTTCCTGTTCCAACATGACTGCGCACCAGTGCACACAGCAAGGTCCGTAAAGACATGGATGAGCGGGTTTGAGGTGGAGGAACTTGACTGGCCTGCGCAAATGCTTTAAGGGTTGCTTTCTGCTAAAAAAGCCCCATTATGCTTTCAGAGTCTTAGAGGGTCACTGTAGATCTGAGGGGGCATGTTAGTATTTTGAATTTAATTTGTTGGGTGAGCGGAAGCCAGTGGAGAGATTGACAGAGAGGAGTAGAAGACACAGAGCGATTGGTAAGGTGGATGAATCTGGCAGCAGCATTCATGATGGACTGAAGGGGGGATAACCTATGTAGAAGTAAGACAATGAGAAGGGAGTTACAGTAGTCGAAGCGAGAGATGACCAGGGTGTGAATTAAGAGCTTTGTTGTGTCATTGGTTAGAAAGGAGCATATTTTGGAGATGTTGCAGAGGTTGAGGCAGCAAGATTTCGACAGTGATTGGACGTGGGGCTTAAAGGAGAGTTCAGAGTCCAGGACTACACCTACGACCTTGGCAAGCGGGGATGGGCTTATAGTTGTGCCATCAATTTTGACAGAGAGATCAGGGGAATCGGCACATGGGGGAGGAAAAATGATAAGTTCGGATTTGGATAGATTGAGCTTGAGGAAGTGGTGTGACATCCAGACTGATATATGTTTAGTAAATTAGTGATACGTGAGGCGACGGAGGGAGTGAGCTGAGGGGTAGAGAAATAGATTTGGGTATCGCCAGCGTAGAGATGGTATTGGAAGCCATGAGAGGCTATCAGCTGACCCAGGGAGGAGGTGTAGATTGAAAATAGGAGAGTTCCAAGAACAGAACCTTGGGGGACCCCAACAGAGAAGGGAAGAGGAGAGGAGGAAGTGGAATTGTAAGTAACGCTAAAGGTGCGGTTGGATAAGTAGGAGGAGAACCAGCAAAGAGTACAGTCACGGAGACCAAAGGCATGGAGTTTTTTTTTGAGGAGGGGGTGGTCAACCGTATTAAAGGCAGCAGAGAGGTCCAAGAGTAGGAGTACAGAGTAGTGTTCATTGGTTTTGGCCGTTAGTAGATTGTTTGTTAGTTTTAGGAGAGCAGTTTCTGTTTAGTATTGGGGACGAAATCCAGACTAAAGGGGATCAAGAAGGCTATTATCAGCAAGGTGGTCCCTCAGTTGGTTATAGACCAGACGTTCAAGGAGTTTGGATAAAAAGGGGAGCAAGGAGATGGGACGTCGGTTGTTAAGAAAGGATGGGTCCAGTGAGGACTTTTTAAGTATGGGGCTGACAAGTGCATGTTTTAGGGAGTTGGGGAAGATTCCAGAAGAGAGGGAGAGATTGAAGATGTGTGTTAGAAAGTGTAGAATAAAGTCAGAGGGTGAACGTAGCATTTGCGAGGGAAAGGGATCCAGAGGGCAGGTGGTAAGATGGACGTTAGCAAGTAGTTTAGCAACCTCGTCTATAGTGGTGGGGTTGAAAGAGGGAAATGGTTGTACCTGTGGGCATCAGGTGTAAAGCGTGGAGGGTATCTGAACAGTAGAGATCTCCTTGCGAATTAACATGATATCTATTGCTTTTCAAGTTAAAGCAGAACTAAACTCTTTCCAAAAACATTAGCTGTATTAATCCTTATGCTACTAACTTTAGTTAATAGATAGAAAAGTATATTATATTTACTTGTATTTTACTCTTTTTTCTGGTTTCTGGCCTAGGCCAAAATGATATCCCAACCCAGGAGCCTTCATGGGCATTATTTTTTGTTTCATCTAGCCACCTCAGCCCTGGAAGAATTTACCCCTTTCCTGACCAGTGCGTTTTTTGCGATTCGGCACTGCGTCGCTTTAACTGACAATTGCACGGTCGTGCGACGTGGTTCCCAAACAAAATTGACGTCCTTTTTTTCCCACAATTAGAGCTTTCTTTTGGTGGTATTTGATCACCTTTGCGGTTTTTATTTTTTGTGCTATAAACAAAAAAATAGCGACAATTTTGAAGAAAAACGCATTATTTTTTACTTTTTGCTATAATAAATATCCCCAAAAAATAATTTAAAAAATTTTAATTCATTTATTATTATTTTTTTTTACCGCAGTTTAGGCCGATACATATATATATATATATATATATATATATATATATCCCCCTGATGATGACACGTGATCCCTGTGTCGAAGACGCGTAGGGGAGGGGCCAGGACGGAGAGACTGACACAGACTTTACACCAGCGCTGTCTCAGCACAGCATACCGCACCAAACTTCCACTGATTTTGCATAGAAAGCCGTTATAGTATGGTGCACTGACGCACCAGTGCCATGTGAGTACCCCGGTGTGGGGAGCGTTTTCTTTTAATAAAAGCATTTTGACTATATTACACTATATAGTTTCCTTTTCATTCTATGTATGGAGCCACATTGTTTCCAGCTGGAGGAGTGGAGCAGACACTGAGACTGAGCCCAGGGGTGGCTCCAAGCAATTTTGGACTCAGGGTAGAAGCTGAGTCACACGCTCTGAGGTGAGCACATTAGCTTAAGGGGGTCACGAAGGAGCACAGGAGCATGTTTTGCAGCACTCAGGATATCTTCGGCATGATGTTGGATTGTTGTCACAGCTGAACACCACCTGCACACATTGTTTTATTATCACTGCTGGACATTGTGCCACAGAGAACTTTTTTTTTTTTTTTCATTTAAGAAAATTAGGTTACTGTGTATTGAGCACTAAGCACACTTTTTATGTTGATTAAGACACTATGTATGGTGTAAAAAGCAATAATAAGCACTAATTTATGGTGTAACAAGCACTTGTTTTTTCACACCTTGTTTATTTATTCTACATTCATATTATTTGTAATATTATCGCACTAGTAAGCACAAAATTGGTTATTATTAATTTTGTTTTTGGGGTCACCCAAGCGCAGCGCATAACTTGTAAATTTAGGCCGATACATATTCTTCTACATATTTTTGGTAAAAAAAATCGCAATAAGCGTTTATTGATTGGTTTGCGCAAAAGTTATAGCGTTTACAAAATAAGGTATAGTTTTATGTAATTTTTATTAATAATTTTTTTTTTACTAGTAATGGCGGCAATCAGAGATTTTTATTGTGACTGCGACATTATGGCCTACACATCGGACATTTTTGACACATTTTTGAGACCATTGTCATTTATACAGCAATCAGTGCTATAAAAATGCACTGATTCCTGTGTAAATGACACTGGCAGTGAAGGGGTTAACCACTAGGGGGCGGGGAGGGGTTAAGTCAGTACTAGGGAGTGTTTTCTAACTATAGGGGGGATGGGCTAGCTGTGACACATCACTGATCTCTGCTCCCGATGACAGGGAGCAGAGATCCAGTGACACTGTCACTAGGCAGAACAGGGAGATGCTGTTTACATCAGCATCTCCCCGTTCGTCCTCTCTGTGAGGCGATCGCAGGTATCCCCGCGGCGATCGAGTCTGCGGGACCCACGACCTGACTCAGGGATCTCCCGGCCGGCGGCGCGCACGCAATGGCACGGCGGGAAATTCAATGGGACTTACCTGTACGCCCATTTGCCCAGCTGTGCCATTCTACCAACATACATCGGCGTGCGCCAGTCGGGAAGTGGTTCGAGAAGGGGCTTTGTCAGCTATGCACATGCTCCTGCCTGCATGCTTAAGCTAAGGGCAGATGGAATTCAGGAAATAAATGCTACATGAATACTCTGCCCTTATTCAAGATGGTTGTGGCTAGAAATGTTAGGGAGGTGTTTTTCCCCCCCAAAAAATTCTCAACATAATAAAGCATGGAGACATGGATGGATGGGTAGGTTTGCTTTTATGTGCTCAGATACAGGTTTACTCTTTAAAACTATCTTTGGTTAGTGCTGTAAAATAAAAGTGTGGCTCCACACCTCTCCAGTTTAAAAAGGTTTTGGATTTAGTGCTTATTTACTCTACTGTCTGCTGGTTTTCCTTCCTGTCAGTTCTGGTTGGGACAACCTGTACCCTGAAGCCATTCATCTTGCCAGTCTCCAACAGGTGTTGTCAACACCTGTCTTATTGACATGATCAAGTAGAGTGCAAGACCAGTGGCCACGTTCCAACCTGATTATGTGGCCAGAGATCATGCGTTGTATGTGATGACGGTAATGCCTGGCCTCATTCCAGCACTGTGGAGTGGAAGAACATACCGCCGACCAACTGTCATGAGAAAGTATTATTTTGTCTTGAATCATCCCCTAGAAAAAACTGCAATATATTTTGCATTGGCTAAGGGGGATCAGTTTATTTCTCTAATTTTATTTAGCACTGCCCAAAGTTTGGCTTTAAACTTTGTAACACATATCAGTAACATTTAATTGAAGCCCTCGTCTGTGTATTATAATTGCATGAACATTAACTTACCTCCAATCTCTGGGGCATGTTTTGCCATTTCAAGTTCTGCATGAAACTAATAAAGAAAAAAACATGAATGCTTCTATATTTTACACTTTTATGAATATGTAACCTCCGTAAGGGCCGCTAATCTATCTTAGGTTCCTCTCTCTCTCCCTATAGTGCAGCAGAAGCCAGCCACACAGCAGCATTAACTCCCCTGGCTCAATACATAGTCTAGGAGTTCCCTTTTTTGTATATATTGAGTAACGTGGATAGGGTAAGGAGCTGTGGGACACTAGAGAATGCTGAACAGTATTAACAGGACACCTTTTTATCTACAACTACTTCTTAGAACAGTCCCCTCAATCAGTTCTTAGGGAACAGACAGCACTGGGGCACAACAGACAATGCTTCAGGCCAGGCAAGCCTTAGCAAAAATGCACCAAGGGGTTAACAGCAGTGCAGTCACCCAGGCCCTGCTCTCAGGTCAGTACTCAGGCAGAAGAAATCGAGTGTGTGGCCTGTGGGAGCCTGATCAGCCCTAAGTTGTCAGCCACTGCTCCACTGATTACAGAGGAGCACAAAAAGAACTAAATTTACCTGACAGCCTAGCACCTAACTAGGAGGGTGCTACACATTTAAAGCATGTACTAGTCATTTGGCACTGACAGTGGTAGTTTCTTTCTTCTTAACCTTTTCTAGCATACTCTTTAACATATTACCCAGAATTAACAGGTTCCTTTGCTTTCCTGCTTGTAAAAGGAATGAAATCATGTAAGAAACTATTGTTGGCACTAACCAGTAGAACACTGTTGGTTCCTTGTAATTCGGACATGGCTGTGTGTAGATCCGTCACACTGACATGAGGAAACTCTGGCACTCCACTGTTGATAAGGAAACATTTGAATCCTGCAACACCTGCTTGTAGCATAGGTATCAGTTCCACCTGTCATAGCAAGTAATATTAGTGGTGAGTACATTACATTTCCATGTAAAATCATTTGACAAATCTCCTCTAATCCTTTATACTTCCCAATTAAGCTACTTATGGCCTCCTTCACTATCATAAATTCCAAGCCGATTGACTTCAGCTGGCTTAACACAGGTAAAATAGTACTACTGTGTAGAATTTTTTCACATTAAAAAAATATACTTTCAACTAGATGATTCATTTATTATCATCAGCATAATCATTTTCAGCCTAAGCTGTAGGAACTATGGGAGAAGCAGGTCAGTTCAAACTTCCATTTTCATGGACTCCTGCTCTTCCTTGGTGGCTCCATGGAGTTCCCAGGACAACTGGCGAATAGAATCCAGCATGTACCTGGCACAGATCCTAGGGGAGTATTTCATGAAGCATCTTTAAAAGATGCCCAAATTAGCATAACCGGTTTAATGAAGAAGGGGCTCTAACCTGAGGTGCTCCTGGACCATCATGCTCTTGGCCCTCTCATGCAACCTTGTCCTTTTAGTCATTAGTCATTATTCATAGCTCATGATTTGAAGATAGGGATGATGGGAGGTTGTAAACCAAACCTTGTGCCCCATCAAAAATCTGAGCTAATACTCCCCCTCCAATTCACTTGTAAGGAGGATCTTTTGATACCTATACTCTTTCCTAGAAAATGATTTCCCATGCAACTCGAAGAAACAGTAGGAATAGTAGGAGAAAGACCACATTGTGTAATGAGATTCTGTTCAAAAGCTCATTATATGTCTGGAAAAATGGCCAAGAATATGAAGGTGATATATTTCTACTTCATAGACAAACTCCAGAATGTAACACGCCATGTTTCCACAGTCATTGTCTAGAATTCAGGTACATCTGAAACTGTCCAACACATGCTGACTACCCATAGGGTATGGCTCCAATGTTTAAAATGCATTCTGCATGGTCCTCCATGCTCTGCTTATTTGCCCCAGACTCCCAGTAAACAGAAGCACTCTAGCCAGTGGACTGATCTTTTGCCTGATGGCTAATGCAATGTCTCACACAACATCACTCACAAGATCCTGCAGTGGTACCAGTGTGTCACCTCCTCTTGTCTGTTTCACCAAAGGAAAGTAAACCAATACTAATGATCTTCATTGAACTGGTTACTTTCCATAAATGTAAAATAGTACTTCTTCTCTTAGGCCTACAGTATTTCACATGGGCTTTTCGATCAGACCTACTTGTTAGTTTTTCAGGCAGACCTGATCGGAAGCCTCATTTAAGTCTATAGGCAGGCGAATGGAAGTGAAATTGCATCCGTTTGCAACCGTTTACCTCTCCATCCATGTCTGAAAAAATAAAATAAAAAAGGACTGCTTTTTTTTCCTGGACCTAAACATGATGGATTAGAGGTAGCCTGCTATAAACAGATGCAAGACCATTTTTATCTGGTAGCCCATAGATTAAAAATGCTTCTGCTGTGCTGTCAAACTGTGGACAAAAGCTGAAATAGCAAAGATGTCACAAAAGTGACATCAATCCAATTCAGCTCTGATTCAGCAGGGGATTTGTTTACAGGGATCTGGGGAGACATCAAAATCTTGCTTTAGAGGTCATTGATTCATAGTTACTCCCCTGTTTAAAAGATGTAGTCTAGAACTTTTGGAGTAATATACACTTATGCCCTGTACACATGATAGGATTTTCCGACAACGAATGTTGGATGTGAGCTTGTTGTCGGAAAGTCAGACCGTGTATATGCTCCATAGAACATTTGTTGTTGGAATTTCTGCCAACAAATTTTTGAAAAACAGGTTCTCAAATTTTCCGACAACAAAACTTGTCGGAAATTCTGAGCGTGTGTACACAATTCCGACACACAAAAGTCCACGCATGCTCGGAATCAAGCAGAACAGCCGCACTGGCTATTGAATTTGATTTTTCTCGGCTCGTCGTACGTGTTGTACGTCACGGTGTTCTTGACGTTCAGAATTTCCAACAACTTTTGTGTGACTGTGTGTATGCAAGTCAATTTTGAGCCAACATCCTTCGGAAAAAAATCCACGGTTTTGTTGTCGGAAAATCCTATCGTGTGTACAGGGCATACCAGTGAAAGAGCACATTTTTCTCTACAGATTCAAACACCAAATCTAAAATTTTAGCCAAAAGCCAAAGCTTAATGGGTGCATCTTAAATAGGAGATATCCACCACATCTGAAGACATCATAACCTCAACTATAGTCAAACAATTCACAACAATGAGCCAAGGATCTCCAGATCCCAACCATGGCAAAATAAGTTAAAATCCGAAACATAAAAGTATGCTCACCTGATTATCAGGAATGACACCACCCCAAAATGCTACATCCACATAGCACTGTCTCTTAGCAGCCTGGAGCTTGGTGTGGAAATTGGTTACAGATGTGGTGGGAGGCAGGCTGTTTCTGTAAAGACACAAGTTATGGATTCATATTGTGTTCCCAAATGTGTGCACTTTCTAAAATGCACCCGCAGCAGCAGATCAGTTAAAGAGTATGCACAAAAATGTTTTTATGGTGCAGTCAGAAACATGTTTGCAAATGATGACATTCATGAAAAGCTTGTAATGAGGTGAATGGCTGATACAGAAAATTAACAATTTTAACTAAAGCCTGGTACACACGATGAGATTATCGGACAAATGACCGTCCATTTGTTTTTGCATGCTAGTCTCCATATCAAAAATGAAGAGGTTACTAAAGTTCAAAAATTCTCGTATGACAGAATAAAATTTCAGAAGTGATGTAAAGTGTTGTATTGTATTTGTATTGTATTTTCGGACGAAAACTGTACTGATTAAATGAAAATCGTATGATCTGGTATCGTACGAGAAAAAATGTTGTGTTTGCCCCTTCGGATAATTTCTGACGAAAGCTGTGTACTAATGATCTGATAATCGTACGCTCACTTAAAAAGCAGTGTTTTTTGTACGATTTTCTGATTGTGTGTTTGGTTCTTAATTGTTGTGCAGAATATGGATGATTCTGGATGGAGTTAGGCAAGATCAGACCTGGCAGATTCTTCCCTAAGTTTTAAGTCCTATGTAGATATAGGCCAGTACTGTATACATGTAAGGAACTGCATTTTAAAGGAAAGTAGTACAAAGAAAAATACAAAGGATGCCTATGTTTCTGAAAATACTTGGTGCCTTGTTTCAGGCCCATAACAGAGAAAGTGTTGAAGTCATGAGTTCAGAACGGCAGCCAGAGAATGTTTTCAGATGGGAGGGTCAGCATCAGCAGCCTCCATGCTACCCCAGTAAAGGTTTCCTTGAATTTTAGCAGTAATTAGAACAGTATCTAGAAATTACAATGTCACATGGGAGAGTCTTCTAAAACATGGCTTTAAAATTGATGCAGTCATTGACATCTGTCAAGGGGCACGTGTACAGTATCTCCATTCGATCTACAGAGGTTTTAGACTTGAATACATTTTAAACTGATAACACCTTCATCTAGCCCACATAAATATTCATAATTCAGATGCTGTCTGTGCTGTAATTACAAAACAATGAGATCTGAATAACTAATAAACTGTAAACACCTTGGCAACTAACTCTTTATTAATCCCTAGGGTTATATGAGACAACACTATTATAAAATAAGAAATTGTGATGATAAGCCAAAGTTGCCAATGGTTTACCCTTATGCCGCGTACACACAATCGGAATTTCGGCCAGCAAAAGACTGATGAGAGCTTTTCTTCGGAAAATGTGACCGTGTGTATGCTCCATCGGACTTTTGCTGCCCGAATTCCAGCCAGCAAAAGATTGACAGCATGATCTCAATTTTTCGGTCGGAAAAAGTTCTTATCCGAAAATGCGATCCTCTGTGGCAATTCCGACGCGCAAAATTCCTACACATGCTCAGAAACAATTCGCCGCATGCTCGAAAGCATTGAACTTCATTTTCTCGGCTCGTTGTAGTGTTGTACGTCACCTCGTTCTTGACGGTCAAAAGTTCAGCGAACTTTTGTGTGACCGTGTGTAAGGCAAGCTTGAGCGGAATCCCGTCAGAAAAGCCATCATATCTTTTTCCGACGAGAAGTCTGATGGTGTGTACGCGGCACTAGGGGTTCCACCAAAAGAGGTTTGCCAGTTTTGTGTAGATGGTAACAGATTAAATCATCCACCAAGTTCTGATATTCATAGTCAAGAACTTAAAGGGTAAGATCTCTGCGTCCAAGTTCCCAGCTCCACCTACTTCCTCATGGCCTGTCAAGTTTTACTGTTTTTGTGTTTCTCATACAAACAATGCAGGCATACAACTTAGACATCCACTGCAGAAGGAAAGAACACCGTGATTATGGTAGTGATGGTGGGTGGTGATGGAGGTGTGTTGTGACAGTAGTAATGCTGGGTGTTAATAATTGTTCACCAGCATAGAAAGAGGCTTCTTCTCTGACAGTGTAATCAATACTGTATCCTGGCCTAGGCCGACAAGGCCCAGGCCTAGGGGAGCACTTTGCAGTGGGGCAGCACGGAAAGAGTCCCCGCCGGCTTGCGCTACACTGTTATGCCCCGTACACACGGTCGGACTTTGTTCGGACATTCCGACAACAAAATCCTAGGATTTTTTCCGACGGATGTTGGCTCAAACTTGTCTTGCATACACACGGTCACACAAAGTTGACGGAAAATCCGATCGTTCTGAACGCGGTGACGTAAAACACGTACGTCGGGACTATAGACGGGGCAGTGGCCAATAGCTTTCATCTCTTTATTTATTCTGAGCATGCGTGGCACTTTGTCCGTCGGATTTGTGTACACACGATCAGAATTTCCAATTACGGATTTTGTTGTCGGAAAATTTTATAGCCTGCTCTCAAACTTTGTGTGTCGGAAAATCCGATGGAAAATGTGTGATGGAGCCCACACACGGTCGGAATTTCCGACAACAAGGTCCTATCACACATTTTCCGTCGCAAAATCCGACCGTGTGTACGGGGCATAAGTGTAGCACCAGTCTTATGTTGCAGACTGGGCTGAGAGACAAATTAGTCTAGCGCCCCCATAAAGCGGCCGCACTGCTTTCGGTATGCGGGCGGCCCGCATTCCACAACTGGGGGGCTGGGGGGGGGAACGCCGCTTCAAATTTTGACTGTCCTATCATCCTGGACCTCAAACCTTCCTCACTGTGCTATGTTTTCTGCTGGACCATTGGAATGGTTATATCTTCTTAGACCCCTTTCACACTGAAAGCTCCCGGGCGTCAGCGGTAAAGCGGCGCTATTTTTAGTGCCGCTTTACGTTTTAAACCCCGCTAGCGCCCGAAAAGGGGTTAAATCCTCCCGCAAAACGCTGCTGAAGCTGCGCTTTGCCGGCGCTATAGCAGCGCTGCCCCATTGTTTTCAATGGGCAGGGGTGCTTTAGGAGCAGTGAGTTCACCGGTCATAATGCCCTCCAAAGAAGCTGCGGGCTTTCACATTGGAGAGACAGGAGCCGCTGTTTCAGGGCGCTTTGCAGGCGCTATGAAATAGGTGTTAATCCTCCCCATAAAATTATAAGAAATTTGTGCTTAAAGTAGAACTATAGGCAACACTTTTTATTTCATTTTGGATAGAGTAAGGGAGGGTTATAGCCCCTGTCAGTTTATTTTTTACCATCCCTCTCCCATTGCAGATATTTCCTTTCACTTCCTGCCCCATAGCCAAACAGGAAGTGAGAGGAAATCTATGCAAATTAAGGGAATCCATTGCACCCCCCCCTCCCACCAGGCCCTCAGAACTAGTGTCCCCACTCAAAAATTTCAGGGCAGTTCTTAAACAGCAAGAGGTATGGCCTTGACAGGAAGGGGTGGGTCATATTTAAATTAGGGGGTACATGAGTTTAGTCAGGCCTAGGGCAGCACAAAACCTAAATACACTGCTGAGTGTAATATTAGGAGAAAGCCATTACCGCCAACTGTTTTGTTACTAATAGTTTTCTCAACAACTTCCACTCTTAAATAATGTAGATATTATCAGCCCAGTGTCGAAGTTTTACAAAGTGATCACCAGCTTCCAGTTTTTTTTCAAAGCCAAATTGAACAAGCTAAAGTTAGAAACTGATGGGCTACCATGCACAGCTGCACTAGATTTTTCACTCTTCAGTTTTAGTAAATCACCCCAATGTCACATAGGCAATTTAGCTACCGAAAGAGATTAGATTGCAGCTGGGTCGGCAAACTTAATCTGATAACTGATAGATTTTACCAGTGATGGATGGCTTCTTAAATATACATTCTTGCAGGCAAGCATACATTGGAGGACAACGATATCCCTAGTCTTAAAGAACGTCATACATAAAATATTCTACAGAAACAAAACACACTGGATTGTTGATTCCAGAAGGGTAGGTTAAAGCAGTGGTTCTCAACCTTAGTCCTCAAGTACCCCCAACAGACCATGTTTGCAGGTTTTCCTTTATCTTGCATATGTGCTTTAAATCAGAGTCAATGGCTTGGTATTTTGGACAGCTATTTTATCTAAGAGAATTTCCCAAAACATGGCCTTTTGGGGGTACTTGGATTGAGGTTGAGAACCACTGGGCTAAAGGATGTCTGGAGAGAGGTTGGTGATTGCTGACATATGTATCACCATTCCTGATTTGAATGTAAGTCACTGGCTTGAAAGAAGAAAATTTTATGCCTATAGGCACCTTTATTTAGGGCTCACAAAGGTGTTAGTTAGGTATTGAGAAACAAGCTGAAAAAACTCAAGCGTTATTGGGGCCAATTGTAGGATTAGCATGTGTGTTCTGCTAAGCTTCACCAACATTTTTGGAAATTGATTGCTCTTCCTCATGCTCATTGTGTGATACAGGGACAGCACTCTGGCTGTTAGTTTGAAATAGAAGCACTACGTGTCATATTGCCCGAGTGGTGTCACACTGCTGGTCACATAACCATGGACAATTTTTCTTTCAGCCCCTTTCAACCAACTTTGAATTGCAAAAACAAATGAACAGATCCAAACAACATAGCAACATCCCTTCCCTATAAAAAATATAACAATATAAAGTGATTGCAGTCATTTTTGTAATCAGTAGCTAGTTGAAAATGTTTGAAATTGTTAGAAAATTTCCCTTTGTATTGCCAGCATAAAGCTTTTATATGCAATGAGCAATTATGACCGTTCCGAGGTACAGACTATATACAGACACAAGGTTTTTAAAATTGGTCACTTTTTAAAAACATTTGAAAACTTTAACACTCCTTATTTACAGTATGGTGAACTGCCATTGAGGTGGCTGCTATTGCTGTCCTGCTACTGAAAGTGCAGTTCTGGGAAGTCACAGAAATTTCTTCAGCCATTTCTTGTATATCTGTCCCAGGGCAGTGGCACAGTGTTGTGAAAAGGATCAACATGACAGCCAGGCAGCTAGGTTTTTCAGAAACAGAGGCCAGAAATGGGAGCCTCCAAGTTTGTCTTATGATATTTTTCCATAAAGCTGACCACTCACACATTTACATAGAAAAAAGAAAAACTGTAAAAACACTGTTGTTGCCCTTTAATATGAAGATCCCCTCTAAAGTGACATCATATGGTACATTGCATACAGTGGCATATCTACAATAGCAGTGATCCCTCCAGCAGCAGCAGCCAGTGTGGCAGTCCGGTAGCCCTCCCAGTCTGTGCGTCCAGGCTCGTTGACATGTACATGAGGGTCAATGATGCCAGCCATGACCACCAGGTCCCCTACATCCAGCAACTATTGATGGAAAAACAGAGTTGGTATGAGATCAACAAAAAACAAAACAGAACAGCAGGAGCCAATAATTGTAGGCATTGTTAGGTAACCAAAGGTATGCTACTAGTTCAGTTTTTTAAAATTCCTATAGACATTAAATTACAGTATTTTAGATTACATTTATGTTGTATCTTTTAGTGGCTGAATAGACCAACTAAGGCTAGGTTCGCACAGGCAGCAGTCCGTATGGCTCTACTGAAAGCCGCTCTTCAGAGGCAGTTTGCAGGCACTGCTTGCCCATTATTGTCGGATGAGTTAGAATTATTGCCCCACTACAGCAATGTCCACTTACTTGAGAGGCCACTATGCTACTTTGGAGGTAGGCAGTCAGGGGCCTATAAAAAACACAACTGAACTGCCTGTTTTTAACATCTGTGTGCATCGGGGCAATATAATGCCTAAGGTAGCTTAGATACTATATGCCCTTAGGTAGCTTAGATACTAGTTGGCCTTATAATCCACTACAAACCAAAACACTGTCCCTTTGTGAGAACCCTCATAGAGAAGCTGCAATTTTCCAATTCCCAGACCATTGTGAGGGACTTTATAGTCCTGAAACTATTATGCAGCCCTAAAGTCAATAACATTGTTTCTGTCACACAGGCATTCTAATATATGTCAGAAGTAGAAGCAGATTGATCTGCTAGATCCTAAACAATGTGTGTTAGGTATCTTCGATGATGCAATACCAGAGTCACATACAAAGGAGGCAGTCTCTAGAGCCCTATTTCAGGCACGTAAACTCATTTTGATACACTGGAAGAATACAGCCCCTCCCTCTCTCTAAGAATGGATAGACCACCTGGGCAATACCCTCAGTTATGAGCGGGTTGTCCATCAACACTGGGGTTGTCCTGCTAAATACCAGAACGTTTGGGGTAGGTGGTTGCGTATGCCTGGTCTAGCACCAGTGGACCTGGTGATGAACAGACTGTTAGTATGATTCTAAAATTCCGTTTGAGGCATGGTTAAGTATTTTGTAGGTACCTAGAGAGCTGTGCATGTATGTTGCTGTGGGGTGATTTTGGGTTAAAAGCCTGGGGTTGATTGTGACTATCCTTATTGTTTCTTTTTCTGTCAATTATAGAGTTGTTTTCATGCTAAGACACATATGAATACATGCATACTCTGGAATATTTTGGATTGTTTCAATAAACTTTATTCTTGATAAAAAAAAAGAAGCAGATTAAAGTATAACTAAAAGCAAAACATTTTTCAGTTTTGGATAGAATGGAGAACGATTATGATACCTGTCAGGTTTTTATTGCTGTCTGTGCCCCCTGTTAGGGAGTTTCACCCTCTCTATTTGTCCTGTTTATCATTATCATTGAAAGTTAAAGTAAAAGAAAATCCCAAATTTTGAGCTGTCCCCAGAAAAGTAATAGAGGGGAAATCTTCCAATGGGGACACTAGTTATAGTGACCTGGGGGGGTCCAGAAAGAATTCCCTTAATTTGCAAGGATTTCTTCTCATTTCCTGTTTGGCTATGGGACAGGGACTGAAGGGAAATCCCCCAAATGGAGCACAGATGGTGAAAAACAAATCTGACAGGGTTTATAACCCTTCCTTGCTCTATCCAAAAAACAAAACAAAAAAAAAAACGTTTTGTCTATAGTTCTACTTTAATTATACAAAATTAAAATTCTACCATTAATTATTTTAAAAAAATGACAAATAGCTAAACTCTATTAGAACAGTTTCCAATGCTTTCTTGTAACATTCACCCCATATTTCCTTATGTCATATTTTATACCATGACCAGTAGCTGAGTTTCAGCATTCAGAATTATTCAGTAGCTGTGGTACAGTATGCATGCAACATGCCAGTAATTTAGCTGCTTACAAAAAGAACACTCTGCTGAAAACTAATTATTTTCATGATCAACAGAATAAATTTTACTTCTTGGGTCTCCAGCAGTGGGATCTCTGTTTGCCAATCTAGAAAAGATCCATGCTCAAATCTCTGCTTTTCAATTTTATTAGGTACTTACACTAAGTAAACTGTAAAATACATACAGTTTTCTGTCAGGTCTGTCTGACTTCTTGGGAATCACACAATTGTAATTAATACATTAAATACATCTCTACTAAGACAAGTTGGATTGAATATATTTAGAGGAATCAAAAATGTCTGTGAAGTTACTTGGTTTGCTAATTGATTTACTCAACCCTATTTTCAATGCTCTCTTGATGATAACTAGAACACTATCATTTCAAATATATTGAGTTTAGAAAATTGCAAATTTCTAAATGCATTTTGTCTACTTTAATGCTCTACATCTAACAATGTCATAAGCACTCCAGATAACTTATTCATATAATGCTGATACTTTAAGAAGATACTTTATTAAGAAAGGAGAGACTGATTTTATAAACCTAAATACAAGGGTCAGCCAGCAACTACACATGTGGAATCTAATACAATCATACACAGGTCAAGGTTTCATAGCTGTCTTACCTTGGCTCCACTTGTCACATGTTTTCCCCATGGCAGGACACTGCTAATCTTGCCATCACTAATGATGATATCACAGGAAGATATAGTATTGGCCAGTATGACTCTCCTACTTCGAATGACACTTATCTTTGATCCCGGTGTGATATTCATTATTCCTGTAATTATGTGATGAGAGATTACTTTCATATAAAGATGCATAGAAGTAATTATATCATTGTAAAGTGCAATTCACCTGTTAATCTTGTCATATTTTGCATACTACTAACTATACAATGTATGTAGAAATAATAAAATCAAGGTGACACTAATCTCTGGTTTAAAAAAATAATCTATTCAAGTATGTATTTCTAACTTATAAAAAAAACACCTTATATTTCTCTCTGCTTCCTCCAATTGTCCAAAAACTTTTTTTTATTCCTACTGTTTTGCTACTGTGAACCCACTTCCTCTTAGAAGGTGCCTACATTTGTTTTGCATGGTTCCACTGTAGGTAGGAACCTAGCCACCCTCTCTTGCTTGCCCCTGAGATGGATTATTGGATTTGTAGTGTTCAAAGCGCAATGCACATGACCCCCACTAACATTTACTGCTCCTGCTAAACAAAGAGAAGTTGGCAGAAAAAGGAGAAGTTTGAGAACTCATGGCAGATGTCACAACGAGGCAGAAAACACAGTAAGAAAAAATGTAATGACAAATAGATTACAGGGGCCATTCAGTAGTGGGTGTATATGGATTATTTTTGGAGAATAAGGATAACGTTTAGTATTACTTTATCGTATCACCCATGATTCTATTTTTTTTATATGTGTAGCGCTACCACCACTGGAGCGACTTGGTAGATTGGGTTCTTTGTTCTTTTTTGCCTCGACTCTTTGAGCAGCCTCTGCCCTTCTGATGCACCTGGTTAAGGAAATGGTTACTGCAATTCTATTGGGAGTATAACTATAAATATCCTTCATACAGCTATGTTTCAATATCACAAAACAGACTGGTTAGTGGTAAAGGAACTCTGTATATTTTCACAAGTTTAGGTAAATGGCAGTATATACATTAATGAGCAAATAAAGAATGTATTCAATCACAGCTCACTGGATAATGTAGTGACTATGTTATAGCAAATTCGAGTAGAGCTCTGTACCACTAAAGTAAACCTAGTAATCTACAAAATCAGCAATAAGCAGTAGCAATGGTAAACAATAACAGCATTGGTGATCAATACTACAATAACTCCTCTGTAACCAGTAGACTATAACCACTTTAGAGTGCACTCTATATGAATGGCTACAATGAAATATAAGGCTCCCTAAAAAGGTACCTCTTAATATGGATAATAGGCAAAGTTCTTATGAAGTACATATTTGGGTGAGCAGTTCCTAGCCCTAGTTCTTCAGCCAGCTAGTGTTGGGGTCCAGTGTTTATGGTGGTGCACATAAGTACAGTCCCAATAATGTCTGCATGCAGTGAATAAGGCTGCTAGCTAGATGGCCAGCCCCTATGTATTCAGTCTCTTCTGGCAGCAATACATCAATGGCAGCAATGCCCTCTAACCAGTCCCAGGGATACAGCAACAATGATCCCACTGTTCAGATGTCAACTGACTTCTGGATCTGCCTGGAGTGACTCCTAAGTCCTAAGTACACAGGTTAACAGCGCTCCAGTTTCTGTCTTAGGCCACAGGCTAGTAGAAGGTTGGTGTGCACTCAGGGATAGCGATGTGCACTCCCCGGTCTCCTAGCAGCCAAAGCCTATTCCTTAGTATTCAGCCTGGGAAAAAACAGCTTTTTCTCCTCCTCATAACAGTCTCTCCTTAGGAAATTGTAGTCGATTGGTCTATTAGATGTTTATTAGCTGTCATAGCTGTCTATTAACTGTTCCTTTCTCATCTCCCACTATTCAGTGTGGCTGGCTTTTAAGTCTTTTGAACTTCTTCTGTTTGTCAGCTCCCCTGCTGGGTTGAGGCAAGGTAGTGTTAACCCATACAGCTTTATAGTCCGGTGGGAACACAGAGAGCAAACTGCTACAAAGTGTTCTAAAATTGCTCTCTCTACCTCTAGCCACGCTGCAGATAGTCAGTGTATAATAAAAACAAATGATGTTTACCTAGCTGTAATCTTTTTCTGTAGGTAGTGGGTTTACAGCGAGCAAATGATTGTGAATGTAAAATACAGAGTTAGGGGCAAAACTGACTACATCTTTGTATGTGAAGTTGAACAAGGTAGTAATATTTGTAAGCCCCAGGTTGTTCAAAATCCATGTTTTTGGAGTGAGGCAGTGGCCTCTCCAGCTTTCATTTTAAGGGGGGGCACATGGGGGGACAGGGACAAAAGTAGGGGGGCAACTATAAAATGCAATTATATATATATATATATATATATATCTCCTGGGGCCCTTTACTACGACCCCACAACGGCCCTTTCACATGTTCTGCAGTGAACTACCTTCCTACTGTATTGGGGCCCCCCAGGGTGGCAGAAAACAAGAGATATATATCACCAGCATACCAAGAAAATATAAGGATCCAAAGCAGTGGGAGAACTATCAGGGTTGCAAAGGTTGTCTTGCCACCGGGCCCTGGTGTTCTGCCACTGTGGGGTTCCCCAGCCTCCTCTTGCTGTCTTGCCCCTGCTATTGACAGCGCTGGTCTGGCATCTCTTGGAATTTACAGGCTGGTTCTCCTGTCCTAAGGACGGGAGAAATCAGTCTGTTTTTTCAGTAACTGAGAGTCCTGGTGGAGTCCTTCCTGCAACTCGCTCTTCTCCCTGCCAATGAGGATGCAGGGGAAGGAGCAGATCGGGCGGCCGTGGTTGTGTGAGCCCTTGCATTATGCAGTGTCAGCGAGCAGAGGGAGGGGGGAGGAATCACCCGCAGGAGCTGACTGGGGACTCTCTCCCTCTTAGACATTGATTTTTTGTAAAAAAAAACAACTTTTTTTTTAATTGGGGGGGGGGGGGGGCACATGGTGGGGCACAGCATAATGTTGGGGGGTCAGGGCCCCCTTTGCCCCACCCCCTAGGGACGCCATTGGAGTGTGTTAATGGGCTGGACAGTTGGCAGTGTTGGAATTTGAGTCTTGATATCTGATAGGCATTTCAGTTATTATGTTGTCCATGGTGGACTGGTGCCAGTACATGAATACAGTGATTCGACTAGGATGTTTCTAGTTTAAACACCATTTAACAGGATTTGTAGTTTGATGCAAACTTTGTGCTGAGAGTAAATAGATACCTAACATGTCATGCTTTTGAATTGTGCACGCTCGTAGAATGGTGACAAACGAAGGTACTTAAAAATCTCAGAAAGGCGAGGCGACACTTTAAGTGCATTTACAGGTTACCTGTTCAGAGTTACAGATGAGGTCTAGAATTATTGCTCTAGCTCTAATGTTTGCATCAATACCTCACATGTGTAGTGCGATTACCATTTACATATGCGTGTGCGCCTTATGTATGCATTCATTCAGAACACATTCCCCCATCCCTCCGAGCACAGAGGGATGGGGGCGCTTTAATTTTTTTTTCTCATTTATTTTTACACTGTCCCTTTTTGTTTTGATCACTTTTATTTCTATTACAAGGAATGTAAACATCCTCTTTATGGAGAGATATGGGGTAAAAAAAACCCCAGATCTCTTCTTTACCTTTAAAAACAAAAGATCAAAACATTTTTTTTGATCTTTCGCTTAAAAAAAAAATATTCACCTCCAGCCTGGACTAGAAGTGACATCATGACATCGCTCCAGTCCTCCAAGGCCATAGAGTCAATTAAAGAGTATCTACTCTTTGATCACCTATGCAAGCAGCCAACAGCACCATTGGATTGTTTATCAGGTGAAATGACAGAAATTGTAAGCCCGAGAAACATGAGATGGGGGTGGGGTTAGGGGTTTTGTCCCCTTCTGCCCCTTCAGAAATCGTTCTAGCAGCTCATAAGCCACTCAATATATATAAATATATATATATATATATATATATATATATATATATATATATATATATATATATATATATATATATTCTGGTGAGTGGATAATTATACTCAGGTGGTGGAAACACAAGATGTTGAAGCTTGCATGTTTTCAAGGGGTGTATAGAGGGAATATAGAGGGATGATTTATTGACACTGTTTAATTTAAGGGAGAAGGTTTGGGTTTCTAAAAAAAATAAACCTTCATATTTACCTCCATGCTGTAGCATCACTGTCATGCTGCAGCTGTCCCACTTTGGATTTAAGCCAGAGTATTGAGTAATCACATGACCACTGATTGCCAGGTTCTCGGTCTGCTCAATGTAGAGAGAAGTGAATGCCAGTCACCATCCTCCAATCTGCATCACTAGCCAGGCTGGAGAGGGGGTGGGCACAGCTAGCCAGCTGTCAATCAGATAGTGGACAATATGGTCGGGATCCTTCCAGATCCTGGAGCGGCTCTGCTTTGTCAGCTGACAGCAGGCTATTGCCCGCTGTCATCTGATTCTTGGTCACAGGAGAGGAAGAGTAAGTGCACTCTTGTGACCCATGAGAGAAGTAAGGCACAAAAAAGTTTTAGCCATACTACTCTTTTAATAGAATATTCATGAACATAATTTTTTCCCTGTAGAATTTTATTTTACTGTGCGGAGGGTTTATTATTTTTTTAGTATATTTATTATTATTTATTATTTCACTGTTTTGGCCTTTGTTGCTGCACTGCCTGATGGTACTGTTATGCCCTGTACACACGGTCGGATTTTCCGGCGGAAAAAGTGCGATCGGATTGTGTTATCGGAAATTCCGATCGTGTGTGGGCTCCATTGGAATCCGATCGGTTAAATTCTGATTGTGTGTACACAAATCCGATGCACAAAGTGCCACGCATGCTCAGAATAAATTAGGAGACGAAAGCTATTGGCTACTGCCCCGTTTATAGTCCCGACGTACGTGTTTTACGCCACCGCGTTCAGCTTTGTGCCACCGTGTGTATGCAAAACAAGTTTTAGCCAAAATCCGTCGGAAAAAAAACATGGATTTTGTTGTCGGAATGTCCAATCAATGTCCGATTGTGTGTACAGGGCATTAGGCTGGCCATACATTATACAATTTTCTTTTTCAATTTCCTTTAGATTTACCTTCAACTATGTAATGCAAGGACCTGCCTGACTGCATCCAAATTGAGAGTGTTTAGGTTTGACCTCATATTATAGGGTTTTGGTAAATCTAAAGGAAAATTGTACAAGAAAATTATATAATGTATGGCCAGCCTTAGGGCTTGTTTACACTTGCTTCAAAATGTGGCATTAGACAAGCTTTTTTAAAGCACTCTGAATGCGAATCAAAGTACCGTATTTATCGGCGTATAACACGCACTTTTTTCTCCTTAAAATCAGGGGGAAATCATGGGTGCGTGTTATACGGCGATCCCCGCTATTTGTGATCTATCCGCGGCAATCGCTGCCGACACTCACATAGCGTGTAGTTTTAAATATGGCGTCACGGAGTTCGGAGGGACTCGGCGGAGCTGAACGAGCGCCGCCGAAATCACAGTGACTGGGAGGAGCTGAGATACACATAGTCGAGTGTTCTCGGCTCTTTCAGGCGCCGCTCACAGTCTCGCCCAGTCCCGCCATTGGACCTGTGTTATGTCCATCATAGGGCGGGACTGGGCGGGACTGTGAGCGGCGCTGGAAAGAGCCGAATACACTCGACTATGTGTATCTCGGCAGCGTTCGTTCAGCTCCGCGTTCAGAACTCCGCGGCGCCATATTTAAAACTACATGTTATGTGTATGTCGGCGGCGATCTGTCCAAGCATGGACACTGGGGGCAAGGCTGCACTGACCACTGGGGCAAGACTGCACTGACCACTGGGGCAAAGCTGCACTGACAAGGCTGCACTGACAAGGCTGCACTGGGGCAAAGCTGCACTGGGGCAAAGCTGCACTGACAAGACTGCACTGGGGCAAAGCTGCACTGACAAGGCTGCAATGGACACTGGGGCAAGGCTGCACTGACACTGAAAAGGCTGCAATGACACTAACAAGGCTGCAGATGGACACGATAAGGCTGCATTAATGGGCATTTTAATGTAAGTTTTTTTTCCTTAAACTTCCCTCCTAAAAGTTTTTTCCTTAAAATTCTCTCCTAAACTTGGGGTGCGTGTTATACGCCGGCGCGTGTTATACGCCGATAAATACGGGTACTTGTCACTAAATAAAATGGTTACCTTACAGTCCTGTTCAAATGTGGTGTTTCCTTTGCTTTGCTTCAATAATTATACCCCATTCTTGGTGCTTTAAAGAGTCTGCAAAGTCTTCATAGACATCTATGACAACGCTTGCTTACAGCACCTGAAGCTTTTGATGGGTTTTTATTCAGCTATAGCTTTGCTTTGTTTTGGAGGTATTGCAGGTATGGGATATCCCAGCATGCACTGGGAAACCAACAAGCGAACGGGAAAGATGTCATCAACAGTTACTTCCGGTTCATGTGCATATATTTTGGAAGTGTCTGGTGCAGACGTTACATCTGGTTACAGTGTAGAACAGCAGGAAGCTGAGCCGGGCCCAGACTGGAGCAGAGAAACTGGCAGATCCCAGATGGCACATGTGGTTTGCAACATGGGAACTCTGTAGCAGAAGGTAAGTGGGGACCGGAGAGAGAGGACTGTGCTGGAGAGGATCAGCAGAGCTGGGGGACCAGAGCACAAGAAACCAGCAGATGTCACACGTGGTGAGCAGCATAGGAGCAATAAAGCAGGAGGTGAGCAGGGACTGGAGAGAGAGGAGGATCAGCAAACCAAAGGATCTGCAGAGCTGGGGCTTGCTACTGAATTGTGGATCAGCAAAACTGGTGGTTACTACTGAATGGGGGATCAGCAAAGCTGGGGTTACTACTAAATAGAGCTCAGCAGAGTTGAGGGCACTACTGAGCAAGGGATCTGCTAAACGAAGGTACTATAATGCTAGCAATTGGCTGAACAGGGGTACTAATGAGCCAGGGTTCTTCTGGGCCTCTTTAAAACAAATAGAAAAATGAGCACACACAGGGCATTTGCAAAGCTTCAAAAAAAACATCACAGAAGCATCAATAACACACCAAAAAAAGGATGTTGAAGCGGCAGACACTTTAATGCGTGGTAAAGTCGAAGCAAGTACAAATGAAACCTTATGGTTACAAAAAAAAATGACTAAAGGATTCTAACTGGTTCTATAAGCTACAATGCATGTTAGGTGAGTTGTGTGGCAAAAGGTGCACAGTATTTTTAATGTTCTCTGGTTACGTTTCTACACTCAAACATGACATCAGGTATAGATGTAAGAAACCCCCTCTTGGTCCAGATAAAATGTGAACCAGGACTCCATAATAAGTTTTTGTCGTTGTTAACTGATACTAGATACAGAAATGTCTCACCAAATAAAACAATGTGTATGTATCACAGCCTCTTTTAAATGTAGACCCTACTATATTGCCATGAATGGCATAATGTGGTGGGAAAAAATGCATGAGAACACTAGGTCAGAACTTCCTCCCCCTTGGTAATGGGCCTTTTATATGCTATTCACACTTGAGCATTCTATCATGGTGCATTAATGCAAGTTATTTACCATAAATAAACCACCAAATAATTATGCGCTTGGTGCTAGAGGGTAATGCTGCACACTATGTTCTGGATACAGGAAAATAAATAAATAAACAAAATCAGTGCGCAAAACCTCTGATCATAAAAATCACCATGAAAGCAAACAATAAAGTGATATAAAGTGATATAAATAAGATGGTTTGAGAGTAACTTGATTTGAGAGCGTTTTGCAAGACAAGCAAAATTTTTAAATAAATTTTGACTTGATATACAAGCGATGTCTTGATATACAAGTAGCGTCACGTCACATGACATGCTTGGATTGCGAGCATAATTCGTTCCAGAAACATGCTTGTAGTCCAAAGCACTTGTATATCAAAGCAAATTTCCCCATAAGAAATAATGGAAACTCAGATGATTCATTCCACAACCATTTATCATAATCCTTCAGTTTATAGTCCAGATAAAAAGATTATAGCAATGTGATAGGTTGTGTAACCATAAAATGTCCATCTACAAATGGAAGCCTCCACAAGGGGATTAGAAGCAAAATCCAGCAGGAGCTACAGAGTATAAAAGAGAAGAGAGGCGCCTCTAACGCCTTCAACGTCGTCCCTTCCACGCTGTGCTCCACAAATGCTTCAATCCTCGCTTTCAGATGGCTCTACTGCAGGGTACCTCCCCGTCACGATTGCAGACTGACAGCGGTGAGAGCCGGCTGTGCGGAGGATGGTCTATGTGGACAGCTTTACCCCGGATGCCTGCATACTTAGATGTGCCTGTTTTAATAATCAACCATGTGAGTTGCTAAATGTTGTACCTTCATTAAATGTAACCATATTGCTACACTTAGAGGCGCCTCTCTTCTCTTTTATACTCTGTAGCTTCTGCTGGATTTTGTTTCTAATGCTTCCATTTGTGGATGGACATTTTATGGTTACACAACCTATCACATAACTATAATCTTTTTATATGGACTATAAACTGAAGGATTATGATATATGGTTGAAACGAATCATCTGAGTTTCCATTATTTCTTATGGGTAAATTCTCTTTGATATACGAGTGCTTTGGATTACAAGCATGTTTTCGGAACAAATTACGCTCGCAATCCAAGGTTTTACTGTATAACAGAAATGAAAGTCCACTCCCAAAGAGACATATAGGGATCCACTAGGGGGCCGAAATAAACAAGCTTGAAATGAAAGTCCACTCCCAACAGAACATTTCAGGGCTCTACTAGGAGGCTAGAGAAGAATCTTGTGTAATAATGAAATGCCACAGTTCCAATCTACCAAAAATTCACAGGAGTTCTTTTTTTTTTTTTTTTTACAACCCTGCACACTACAATTATTATTAATATTTTACAGGATTTATATAACATTTATGACATAGTCTGCACTTTAGAGAGTAAAGGAGACAGTACAGGTGCAAAACTATTCAATACAAGAGGATTCAGAGGCCCTTCTCATGAGAGTTTACAATCTAAAAGGGAGGGACAAGTGATACAAAAGTTACATAGTTACATAGCAGGTGAGGTAGAAAAAAGTCCATCAAGTCCAACCTATGTGTGTGAATATATGTCAGTATTACATTGTATATCCCTGTATGTTTTGGTCGTTCAGGTGCTTATCTAATAGTTTATTGAAACTATCGATGCTCCCCACTGAGACCACCGTCTGTGGAAGGGAATTTCACATCCTCGCCGGCGTGCCGTTCTTACAGTAAAGAACCCTCCACGTAGTTTAAGGTTAAACCTCTTTTCTTCTAATTTTAATGAGTGGCCACGAGTCTTGTTAAACTCCCTTCTGCAAAAAAGTTTTATCCCTTTTGTGGGGTCACCAGTACAGTATTTGTAAATTGAAATCATATCCCCTCTCAAGCGTCTCTTCTCCAGAGAGAATAAGTTCAGTGCTCGCAACCTTTCCTCATAGCTAATATCCTCCAGACTCTTTATTAGCTTGGTTGCCCTTCTTTGTACTTGCTCCATTTCCAGTACATCCTTCCTGAGGACTGGTGCCCAGAACTGGACAGCATACTCTAGGTGCGGCCAGACCAGAGTCTTGTAGAGTGGGAGAATTATTGTTTTATCCCTGGAGTTGATCCCCCTTTTAATGCATGCCAATATTCTGTTTGCTTTGTTAGTAGCAGCTTGGCATTGCATGCCATTGCTGAGCCTATCATCTACTAGAACCCCCAGGTCCTTTTCCATCCTAGATTCCCCCAGAGATTCTCCCCCCAGTGTATAGAAAATAACGGACTTTACTTTGTACAGTAAACATCTATGGGGAACTGTGTCAAATTTTTTTGCAAAATCCAGATACACCAAGTTAAGGCGGAACTCCACCAAAAAGGAAAAGCTCTGTTTTAAGGCCCCCCCCCCCCATTTTTCAAATTCTCCTCCCCCTCCCTCAGTCTTTTGGGACATGTCACAGGTCCCACAAGACTGCAGGCCCATTCACAATGCGCAGCACGGATCGCACATGCGCAGTGGGCACAAGCTGTCACAGCCTGGTACACACAGTTAAGATGCCAGTGCCGGGAACCTGAAGACTAGGGAAGAGCTAGCGTGGGTGAGGGTGGCGCTGTATCATGGGACCAGGTGAGTGGCTGTTTTTAAAGAATCAGCAGCTGCAGTTTTTGTAGCTGCTGACTTACTTTTTACACAGGAGACTTGAGCTCCACTTTAATAACTATGTGTGATAAGCTAATGAGAAAGTGAAAATGTAAAGTAGTGAGTGTACAGCTTGTATAACAGTGTAAATTTGCTGTCCCCTCAAAATAACTCAACACACAGCCATTAATGTCTAAACCGCTGGCAACAAAAGTGAGTACACCCCTAAGGGAAAATGTCCAAATTAGGCCCAAAGTGTCAATATTTTGTGTGGCCACCATTATTTTCCAGCACTGCCTTAAAGTGGTTGTAAACCCACTTTGAAAAAAAAAAAATGAACTAACACCTGCAAGACAAAGGCATAATGAGCTAGTATGCATAGCATACTAGCTCATTATGTAATACTCACCTGAGATCGAAGCCCTCGCTGCGGTTCCCATACACAGCACAGCACATCACTCCCGGGGGTTACTTCAGGGTATTGCGGCTCCAGCGCTGTGATTGGCCGGAGCCTCGATTACATCACTCTCGTGCATGCGTGCGGGAACCGCCGGTAACGGCACACTCACTGAAGCAAACGATGCGTACGTGCCATTGCTTCAGTGCGCATGTGCTGATGACATCGGCAGATGCAAATACAGGGGATATCTCCTAAACCGTGCAGGTTCAGGAGATATCCTGGGTAGCTACAGGTAAGCCTAATTATAGGTAAACCTGTAGCAAAAAGTGGTCTGTAAGGGTTTACAACCACTTTAACCCTCTTGGGCGTTGAGTTCACCAGAACTTCACAGGTTGTCACTGGAGTCCTCCTCCATGATGACATCACTGAGCTGGTGAATGGTAGAGACCTTGTGCTCCTCCACCTTTTGTTTGAGGATGCCCCACAGATGCTCAATAGGGTTTTCTTCTGGGGACATGCTTGGCCAGTCCATCACCTTTACCCTCAGCTTCTTTAGCAAGGCAGTGGTTGTCTTGGAGGTGTGTTTGGGGTCCTTATCATGTTGGAATACTGCCCTGAGGCCCAGTCTCTGAAGGGAGGGGATCATGCTCTACTTCAGTATGTCACAGTACATGTTGGCATTCATGGTTCCCCCAATGAACTGTAGCTCCCCAGTGTCGGCAGCACTCATGCAGCCCCAGACCATGACACTCCCAACACCATGCTTGACTGTAGGCAAGACACACTTGTCTCTGTATTCCTCATCGAGTTGCCGCCACACACGCTTGACACCATCTGAACCAAATACGTTGGTTCATCAGACCACAGGACATGGTTCCAGTAATCCATGTCCTTAGTCTGCTTGTCTTCAGAAAACTGTTTGCAGGCTTTCTTGTGCATCATCTTTAGAAGAGGCTTCCTTCTGGGACAACAGCCATGCAGACCAATTTGATGCAGTGTGTGGCATATGGTCTGAGCACTGACAGGCTGATCCCCTACCCCTTCAACCTCTGCAGCAATGCTGGCAGCACTCATACATCAATTTCCCAAAGATAACCTCTGGATATGACGTTGAGCACGTGCACTCTTCTTTGGTCGACCATGGCGAGGCCTGTTCTAAGTGGAACCTGTCCTGTTAAAACGCTATATGGTCTTGGCCACCATGCTGCAGCTCAGTTTCAGGGTCTGGGCAATCTTCTTATAGCCTAGGCCATCTTTATGTAGAGCAACAATTCTTTTTTTCAGATCCTCAGAGAGTTCTTTGCCATGAGGTGCCATGTGGAACTTCCAGTGACCAGTATCAGAGAGTGAGAGCGATAACACCAAATTTAACACACCTGCTCCCCATTCACACCTGAGACCTTGTAACACTAACGAGTCACATGACACCAGGGAGAGAAAATGGCTAATTGGGCCCAATTTGGACATTTTCACTTGGGGGTGTACTCACTTTTGTTGCCAGCGGTTTAGACATTAATGGCTGTGTGTTGAGTTATTTTGAGGGGACTGCAAATTTACACTGTTATACAAGCTGTACACTCACTACTTTACATTGTAGCAAAGTGTCGCTTCTTCAGTGTTGTCACATGAAAAGATATAATAAAATATTTACAAAAATGTGAGGGGTGTACTCACTTTTGTGAGATACTGTATATATATATATATATATATATATATATATATATATATATATTTTTTTAAGTCCATACTTCCCTGTATGCAGTGCTTGTAAAAATATACAATTGTATTTTTTTAATTTCACAGTCTACTCACTGTTGTGTGCTTTTCTATTGTAATGACGCTATCAACCCCAAATGAAAACTTATTGAAACAGAAAAGAGTTGTAGATAACAAAAAAGATAGTGGTGAGCTAGTTGCAGACAGAATTTGGAAATTTTAAAGGGCACCTGAGAAGGGAGGATGCTTCTTAGAAGAAGGGGAATTAGAGCATGTGGATTGCGGCTGCCACCAGAGGAACGGGGGTGTGGTGCACTGTGTTGTGCGATGACATCTAGGGTACAATGCGTTGGGGAACCATTCATATAAATGCCAATGCACGCACTGCACATAGAGCTGTGCATTTCAGTAACCTGAGGTAGAAGTCACATTTTACTGCAATACAAGTGTGAATGGGACCTTGGTACTGTTACAACTGTTTCAGCACTGGTCACAGGCTGAATGTGGTCTATTTGACTGCCTGCATGAAGACCATTCTAGGGACTCTTATATGATGTGTGTGCAACCAGCAGAAGTAGGTTTACTATCAAAGCTGAACTCCAGGCAGATATATAAAAAAAAAAAACTCATGCAGTTATGTATTAATTAAAAAAAAACTAGTGTAAGTACCAGCATTTGACTTTGTATCATCCGTTTTAATCTGCTGTAGCACTCTGACAGGGAGAAGGAGGGGCAACACTGGGAGCCAATCAGGTAAGCTACATGCACATTTGTAAATAAGGAACATGCTGACAGGTAGAGAGAACAGAGTGACCAGACAGTGCTGCTGGTCCTTCACTATTTAATCACAGGCTTGGGGCAGGGAGGTGACCAGGCTTCGTTGTTTAACTGCGGTGTAGAAAAGTCTGGTCACCAGCCTGGCTGTACAGTCTGGCATGGCTATGCATATCTTAGGACTGAACAGACAGAAATCCTTTGGTAAGTAAAACAGCTCTCAGATATGTCATTTAAACATGTATTTATGTATTTGCCTGGAATTCAGCTTCAAGGGACAGTTAATCTGATTGTCATTTACCTGGTTTAGATTTCAAAGCCATTGTGCTGTCACTGCACAGTCTGGATCCACCAACGGCCCAATCTTCTAGTCTTCTCTAAGTGAATATTTTAGTTCTGTTGGAGTGTGCCTCACTCTGGCTGTGAACTCTGGCCTCCCCCTGTAATCTTTGATCTCTGTCCAAAGCTAGTCTTCTCTCTTTTTTTTGTTTTTTGCTGACCTTATTTATTGTTATAAAGCAAATGCCCTCTCAGTCTGCTTCATCTGTCTGTAAGAATTAATGATTGACATGGGTGTCTAGCAGAGTTGGCAATTCAAACTGGAGAGAGTGCAATAATGAAGGGGTTTAGCATTTACTAAGCCTTGTTAAATTTATTACCACCCTCACAATTTGATCATATTAGGGCCCTTTCATACCGGGGCGGTGTGCAGGTACTATATCGCTAATAAGATCTTCTGCAAACTGACCTGAAACAGCCGCTGCTGTCTCTCCAGTGTGAAAGCCCCAAGGGATTTTACACTGGAGCGATGCGCTGGCAGGACGGGAAAAAAAGTCCTGCTAGCAGCATCTTTGGAGCGGTGAAGGAGCGGAGTGTATACCACTCCTTCACCGCTCCTGCCCATTGAAATCAATGGGACAGCGTGGCTATACCGCCGGCAAAGCACCTCTGTAGAGGCGCTTTGCGGTGGTTTTTAACCCTTTTTTGGCTGCTAGCGGGGGGGTAAAACCCCCCCGCTAGCGGCCGAATGCCGACGGTAAAGCGCCGCTTGCAATAGGGGCGTTTTACCGCCCCCGCCCCAGTGTGAAAGAGCCTTTAACAATAATAGTAATAATATTAACA
This sequence comes from Lithobates clamitans, assembly GCA_037952925.1. Taxonomy (NCBI): domain Eukaryota; kingdom Metazoa; phylum Chordata; class Amphibia; order Anura; family Ranidae; genus Lithobates; species Lithobates clamitans. The sequence continues at coordinate 5,237,619 of JBBGZY010000578.1, forward strand.
ATAATAATTTTACATTCAGCTTTCAAATAGGTATTTTGCTTCTGATTTGTCTGTTGAATGTTCTAAATATTGCTTCCCAAGGTTAAAGTGATACTAACCACTTGCTTAAAGGGGACTTATACCCCCTTCCTGCCCAGGCCAATTTTCAGTCTTCAGTGCTGTCGTACTTTGAATGACAATTGAGCGGGCATGCAGTGCTGTAACCAAATGAAATTTGTATAATTTTTTTATACAGATAGAGCTTTCTTTTGATGGTATTTAATCACCACTGGTTTTTTTATTTTGCTAAATAAAAAAAAAGACCGAACATTTAAAAAAAAACAAAAAAAAACCTTTTTTTATATTTTGTTATGAAATGTTGCAAACAGGTAATCTCCTTCCCTGGTGGGCACTGATGAGGTAGCGCTGATAGGCTGCACTGAGGGGCACTGATCCGCACTGATCAGGAGGCACTGATGGGCAGCACTGATGGGCACTGATAGGTGGCACTAGCAGGCACTGATAGGTGGCACTGGTGAGCACTGATTAGCAGTACTGATGGGCACTGATTTGCAGCACTAGTGATCACAAGGGGACCGATGTCCCTCTAACAAAAGCCGGTAAACGACTTGCTTCTTTTCTTCATGCTGACAGTTTGAAGGGAAAAAAAAGCTGAAAAATGGCTTCTGTTTACTTCCGTGATCAACTGTGATTGGCTGATAGCTGATCACATGGTAAAGGGCCCACTGTGATTGACCCTTTATTTCTCAAGGACTCGGCGATCACAGAGTGCAGGGAAATTTGCACAGCTTTGCCCTATACCATAGCCCTGCTATCATTCCCTGCTGCAGTTTCATTTTTACTTACATGTCTCCTGGACAGTGAAAGGAAAACTAGAACACTGATAAGCTCATCTCTCCATCACCCTGATCACTCCTACCAGTAATCTCCTTATATTGCAGCACACCTGACTGGCTGCTTGTGCCACTTCTCCTCTCCCTTTCTGAGCTCGGCTGTATAGACTATACAGCAGGCTGCAAGAGGCTAATACTAAGTAATCACAGCTTGCAGGCAGCAAGCTACCATGGGATATGTAGTCCTTAGAAATTGAAAGTAAACAGCAGAGGAGAAACTGCAAACTATGCTGGAAATCCAGGAAGTTGTGGAAATAGATGGCCAGCAGAGACGGAGCAATCACAACATGAATGGAGATTTTTCAAATAAGCTTATATTGGATTGTCAAAAATAACTATTTTTGTATTGCCATTACAATACTGATGTTTTAAAATGAACGTGTTAGCTGTGAATATAGCTTTTCTGGCAGGCCATGTTAAATACTGCACAGTAATGCATGTTAGGTAATGCACCCCAATGTATTAGACCAGTCTGATTGGGCCTTTATATTGGCTTTTTTTCCCATGATATTTCTTTATTATAGAATTTAATCATTTACAGACCAAAATACATTCTTGTTGGAAAAGCTAATACTTATCTCCCTATTAAACTAATACATATTTTCCTTGTTTCTAAAACCATATATATGGTCAGTCCAAGGCAAGTTCTGAAATTTTTCTTTTTTTTTTTCCTTGCATATATCACATCTATACAACATAATTAGCATATATACATCTACAAATATTAACTGCATATACACAAACATACAAAAACTAACCAACACAAAAAAAAAAAAAACGGGGAAAAAAAGGGCAAATAACTTGAGCAACTTATACGATCCTTGGCTAATATACTAAGCTGTAGATCTAAATCTATAAAATAAATTACCACTGCTGGTGGGTTTTTGCAGTACCTTTCTTTCTGCCCGCTGGTATGGCCCTCCATCCCCATTTTCCTTCTGATACCCTACTTACTATCACAGGCTATCTTTGACCTCCCTACAAGGGAACAAAAAGAGCCAATGAAGATGGGGCCAATTGTGGGGCCGATATCCATAGTTTCCACAGTTTACCGTATTTATCGCTTCATAAGACGCACCTGACCATAATACGCACCTAGGTTTTAGAGGAGGAAGACAAGAAAAAAAATATTCTGAACCAAATGGTGTCCTAAAATATTTACCAGTGCCCATGAAATGCAGCCTGACCATTGCCATAAATGCAGCCTGACCATGTGCCCACCAATGCAGCCTCGCTGTGCCCATGATTGTAGCTTCATGGTGCCCATCAATGCAGCTTCTCTGTGGCCATCATTGCAGCCTCTCTGTACCCATATTTTGCAGCCTCACTGTGCCCACCAATGCAGCCTCATTGTGCCCACCAATGCAGCCGCACTGTGTCCATCAATGCAGCCTCTCTGTGCCCACCAATGCAGCCTTGCTGTGCCCACCAATGCAGCTTCGCTGTGCCCACCACTACAGCCTTGCCCACCAATGCAGCTTCGCTGTGCCCACCAATGCAGCTTCACTTCATTGCAGCCTCTCGGTGCCCACCAATGCAGCCTTTCTGTGCCCACCAATGCAGCCTCTCTGTGCCCACCAATGCAGCATCTCTGTGCCCACCAATGCAGCCTCACTTTGCCCACCAATTTCAGCCTCTGTGTGCCCACCACTGCAGCCTCTTTGCCCACCAATTGCAACCTCTGTGTGCCCACCAATTGCAGCCTCTCTGACCACCAATTGCAGCCTCTGTGCCCATTGCAGCCTCTCTGCCCACCAATTGCAGCCTCTCTGCCCATTGCAGCCTCTCTTCCCACCAATTGCAGCCTCTCTGCCCACCAATTGCAGCCTCTGTGTCCACCAACTGCAGCCTCTGTGCCCACTGTCAGCCTCACCATTTTCTTAATAATACACAGCGCTCTCCTCCCTCTGTCCTCCGGTGTCTTGCTGCTTGGCAGAACACCAGCGCTCGTATGTCACGGAGCTGGGTCTGTGTGCAAGGTCCCGCCGCCCTAGACCGACTCGTGTGATAGGCTGAACACTGATTCAATCACACGAGTCGGTCTAGGGGGGCAGGACCTTGCACACAGACCCAGCTCGGTGACATACGAGCGGCGGAGAACAGAGGGAGGAGAGCGCTACAGTGCTGGTCCGGCCCTGCTCACAGGGGCTTCAGATGTCTGCCCTCCGCTCTCCTGCCTCTCTTCTGGCGGTGGCAGTGGGGGGGATGTTGCTATCGGCTGTGGGGGGGGGGGGGCGGTGCCGGGGGCGAGGGGTCCCAGCATGCATTCGCTCCATAAGACGCAGAGACATTTTCCCCCATATTTATGGGGGGAAAAAAGTGCGTCTTATGGTGCGGAAAATACGGTAATTAAATTATTAGGTATTCCCCTATTACAATAGATTTGTTGTTCCTTCAGAAGGTTGTCATTTACTTGAAGGCGCCATTCCTCAAATGAGGGTACACTCGGAGATATCCACTTTAGGGCAATTAGCTTTCGTGCTATAAACAATAATCTACTAACTGATATCAATATCTCAATGGGCAAAAACTCTTCATCGAAATAGCCCAGTAAGCACGTCTTAGGATCCAAATTGATATGTGTTTTAAAAGTCTCACTAATTGTAAACACCTCCTTTTGCCAGTAACTAGCCAATTTAGGACATTTGCACATCATATGTATTAAATCAGTAAGGGATTTTTGGCATTTTGGACAATTCAGGAAATCGCGCCTTCCCCACTTAAATAACTTTACCGGTGTTCTATATACCCTGTATATTATAAATAATTGCGTCAAACATTGTGCCAGTGATAATGAGACTAAACGTACCCTTCCTAAAATTGTTTGCCAGGTATTATCTGAAATAGCACCTAGGTCTAGCTGCCACCCTCTTCTACCTGGGCTGACACCATTATCTCGATATGGCCTCTGGAGTTGGCCATATATTAAAGGGGGTTCCCGGATTCCGATAAGCCCTCCGCCCGCAGACCCCAACAACCAACGGCCAGGGTTGTCGGGAAGAGGCCCTTGTCCTCATCAACATGGGGACAAGGTGCTTTGGGGTGGGGGGGCCCGCACCCCCCATGTTGAGGGCATGCGGCCTGGTACGGTTCAGGAGAGGGGGGTGGGCGCTCACTCGTCCCCACCCCCTTTCCTGACCGGCCGGGCTGCGTGCACGGATAAGGGTCTGGTATGGATTTTAGGGGGACCCCCACGCATAGGGGGTTCCCCATAAAATCCATACCAGACCTAAGGGCCTGGTATGCCCCTGGGGGGGAACCCACGCTGGTTTTTTAATTTACAATTTGGCATGGCGTTCCCCCACATCATTCATACCAGACAGCTGTCAGCACTGCCTGTCGCTCATCACGAAAGGAAAACAAAAGTTTTTCTTTCCCGATGAGCGAGCCAGCGTGACATGCACAGTACCCTGTCGCCGAGAGCCAGCGCGATGGGATCGCGCTGGAAACACAATCTCGCGGTCAGGTACTGTACGTGCTGTTGCTTCAGTTAGACTGTGCCGTTACCGGTGGCTCCCGTGCGCATGCGCGGGAGTGACGTTATCTCAGCTTCGGCCAATCACATTGCCAGAGCCCGCAATACCCGGAAGTAACTCCTGGAGCGTTGGCGACCGCCGGAGCGGTGAACGAGGACCGCTGTGGGGGCTTCGATCTCAAGTAAGTAATTCATAATGAGCTAGTATGCTATGCATACTAGCTCATTATGCCTTTGTCTTGCAGTTTTTTTTTTTTTTTTTACGGTTTACAACCACTTTAACTGCATTTAATAAATCCTCCATTTTTGAAAAACACTGACTATAACACTTTCCTCATTCTGCCTTCTCTGCTCCAGCTGTGAGAATGGAATGCTGCCTAAGCATTTGTACCTTATCACAAATTATACACTATCCAAAGCTGCCCACACACAGGCAGATTAGGATGCATGATCTGATTCAGGAAGCGTAATTTGTAACTGACTTGGTCATATCAGCATATGGTAAAATATGAATGATACAGCTTTTAGACACATTTGTTAACCAAGAAAAATTTTGCAAGTGAACCACATCCATGGGCAGATGCTATTCCATAATCATTTAATATTTATTACAGGTACTTATATAGCGCCAACAATTTATGCAGAGTTTTACATATATATCGCACATTCACATCAGTCCCTGCCCTTAAAGAGGAAGTAAAGCCTCTTAAAAAAAAAAAAAAATACACCCTGCAAGGCAAAGGCATAATGCATAGCATACTAGCTCATTATGAATTACTTACCTGAGATCGAGGCCCCGGCATTGGCCCTCGTTCGCCTCCTCCAACGTCCTCTCGCCATCTATCACGGAGTGACTTCTGGTTGTGGTTCCGGCACTGTGACTGGTCGGAGCCGCGATGATGTCACTCCCGCGCATGCGCGCTGGTGCCGCCACTAACGGCATGATCGCCGTTAGAAACGGCATGCTCAGTGCCGCTATTCCTGCAAATATCTCCTAAACCTTTTAGGTTTGGGAGATATTTCTTGCACCTACAGGTAAGCCTTAATCTAGGCTTACCTGTAGGTTAAAGTGGTTGTAATGGGTTTACAACTACTTTAAGGAGCTTACAATCTAAAGTCCCTAACTCGCATTTATACATACACATACTAGGGCCAATTTAGACAGGAGTCAATAACCCCACCAGCATGTCTTTGGAGTGTGGGAGAAAACCGGAGTCCCCGGAGGAAACTCACACAGGCACAGGGAGAACATGCAAACTCATCACAGGGGTGGGAATTCTCAGCCTAAAAACGCTTTAAAAGTGGAACCTACATTAGAACCTGCTGATGAACAGAGGCCACCCAGGTGGTGGGGGACTTCTGTCATTCTACATTATGGTAAACTGGTAAGAGGTCCTTTGGTCTTCTTTTTACCAGTTCCTTATTATGCCAGGAAGATTTAGTCCAGGTTCACATCTATGCGGCTGCTCTTGATGTGTTTTTTTTCAGGCATGTTTTTCAGTGCATTTTGGGTTTTTAAACCAGCGTTTTTTTATGCGTCTTTGCATGCAGCTTTCATGCATTTTGCGTTTTATGTTTTTTTTTTTGTTTCTCTTTAACCACTTCAGCCCCGGAAGGATTTACCCCCTTCCTGACCGGGCCATTTTTTGCAATACGGCACTGCGTTACTTTAACTGACAATTGCACGGTGTTGTACGCAAACTAAATTGATGTCCTTTTTTTCCCCCACGAATAGAGCTTTCTTTTGGTGGTATTTGATCACCTCTGCGGTTTTTATTTTTTGCGCTATAAGCAAAAAAAGAGCGACATTTTTGAAAAAAACACAGAATTGTTTACTTTTGGCTATAATAAATATCCCAATTTTAAAAAAAAAATGTTTTTCTGGGTTTAGGTCGATATGTATTCTACATATTTTTGGTTAAAAAAAATCACAATAAGCGCATATTGATTGGTTTGAGCAAAAGTTATAGCGCCTACAAAATAGGTTATTGATTTATTGATGGCATTTTTATTATTTATTTTTTTACTAGTAATGGCAGTGATCTGCGATTTTTATCCGGACTGCGACATTGCAGCGGAGAGATCAGACACTTTTGACACTTTTTTAAAACCGTTGACATTTATACAGTGATCAGTGCTATAAATAGACACTGTTTACTGTATAAATGTCACTGGTAGGGAAGGGGTTAACACTAGGGGGCGATCAAGGGGTTAAATGTGTTCCCTCAGTGTGTGTTATAACTGTGGGGGGTTGGGACTGACTGGGGGAGGAGACCGATCTGTGTTCCTATATACTAGTGTAGCAATAACTCTCGGCGGAGCTGCTGGTTTAAGCGGGCTTGTTACCTTCACTCTCCTTCCCTCTGTTTCACCGGCACCGGGTCTAGGGTTCCGTTGAGTTTACCTCCGGACGATACAAGCACCAACACTTGAGTACGTTTTCAATGCTTTATTGAACAATTAACGAAGGAAGTAGCAGGAAAGAGGCAGAAGGGAAACTGCAGGGAAAGCTCAAATACATTTTCTGTAGGATTCTTGACAAATGTCCTTTAGAGTTGAATATTACAATAGAATGCGCTCCGCTTGTGGGACTCTTTGCTCGCCTGGACAAAAGTCTCTGCCACAGACTTGCTTGGGATAAACCCGTACGATCCTCTGCCACAGGATGTATTGTTTTGTGGTGAATGTCAGTCACAGTGCTTGAACCTTTAAGCCAAACCCGGCAACACTATGCTGTAAAGTTACTTTAGGATACGTCCTCCAACCGAGTCACCAGGCCCCTCTCCAGACCAGCACTCTGCATGATCCTTCCATGATGGGTCCTCCCCTGGGATCTCCTCGGTTGTCCAGCTTCTTCACTCAGAATAGACAGCTCAGGACCATTCCTCGGCTGCTGTGGTAGGCCCCAGACAACGGAGGACCACGAGGTAGCACTCTAACGCATACCTGTCGGCCAGGAGGGCCAGCAGGTGGCTGTAAAACGACCCTAAAACATGGCGTCTGTCCCAATAATACCCTCTCCCAGAATCCCACTCGGAGGACCACCTCCACCGAGTTGTCTCCGGGACAGAAGAGCATCCATACGCTTTGACACGTTGCCTTTCCAACACTAGCCGATAGTAACGACACCCACAGGCCGAGTATGGAAACACATGCAACGTCAGTCAAGCTGGAACAGAGGCAAATCTAACTTCCCCTAACGAGCAATTTACTAAATTTACCTATCAGATGGTAGATCGCAAATCTACCAGCGCTACACTAGGAACACACGATCTGTCTCCTCTCCCCTGACAGAATGTGGATTTGTGTGTTTACACACACAGATCCCCGTTCCTGCTCTGTCAGGAGCGATCGAGGGTGCCTGGCGGACATTGTGGCCACCGGGCACGTGCATTGGCTCCTCAGTAACTTGGCGGAAGCGTGCCCCCTATACCCCTTAAAGCGACCGCTGTCACACTACGGCAATTTGCGCAGGGGAGCCATTCTGCCACCGTCAGATGACGGCGGGCAGTCGGCATGTGGTGAAACGCACTGTAAAACACACTGTATATAGTTGGTTGCAAAGGAGGGAGCCAGGAAGCCGGCCGCCGCGTCCTTAGCAACCGATGAGTCATCAGCTATCAGCGGGGTTCCCCGCTGAAAGCTGAATGTAAAAAAGAAAAAAAAATTGCTGGCAAAAAAAAAAAAACAGTGTGGGGTTCCCCCCAGGTCCATACCAGACTCTTCAGGTCTAGTATGTATTCGCAGGAGACCCCCACACCAAAATTAAGAAAAAAAATGGCATGGGGTCCCCCCCAAAATCCATACCAGACCCATAGGTGTGCGCACCCCAAAGCTCGAACACACATGCATGTGTGTGTGTATGTATGTATATACAGTGTCTCACAAAAGTGAGAACGCCCCTCACATTTTTGTAAAAAATATTGACATATTGGGCCCAATTTGGACATTTTCAGGGGTGTACTCACTTTTGTTGCCAGCAGTTTAGACATCAATAGCTGTGTGAGTTATTTTGAGGGGACAGCAAATGTACACTGTTATACAAGCTGTACACTCACTACTTTACATTGTAGCAAAGTGTCATTTCTTCAGTGTTGTCATATGAAAAGATATAATAAAATATTTTAAATGTGAGGGGTGTACTCACTTTTGTGAGATACTGTATATGTATATGTAGCGCCCACCTACTTAGGTGTGTGCTAGCTAGTTAGTAAGGGTTAGTGTTAGGTAAAATTGCCAGTGCATTGCCCTGTTGGTTTAAGACTGGTTGGGTTTGATTTAGTTGGTAGAGGTGACAGAGTAGAACTGGGGGTGTGATCACCTGTATTCTGTTATGAGTGATGCCCTGTTCTTCCAGTGAGAGGTCCTGGAGGGAAGGTGGTTTGGACACAGGATGCAGTTAGTTTGTATGGGCTACCCTGAACCAATCATTAATGTGATCTAGAGAAGCAGCAAGAATGTGACCCTCAGGGGTCCAGGCTTGAAGGCCTGGGGGTATGCTGGATAGCACCAGATTTTGAACCTGAAGGCCTGAGGGTTCAGAGACCTCAGCGCTGGATGGTTCATTTACTAAGTTACCTAAAGAATCTCCAGGAGTCATGGATCAGACATCACCGGCTGGGATGGTTCTGAACATGCGGAGCAGGAAATGGCTGTCAAGAGGATGCAGTAGATGGGGGTGCGCCCGGACTTTTCCTGAACCGACCAGGGAGGATTGCGGGAGTCAAGATAGGCAGGTGAGGCCTGGTACTTTTTAAAAATCCGAATTCCAGGGTGTTTTTCAGAGAGGCACCTGTCGGTTCATTAAGGGAAAAGGATAGAACTACCACTGCAGGAACCAAAGATTTAGAGGCAGCTCATACTTCCTGAAGATCATAGGCGTGCGCACATGGTGTTCTGGATGTGCCTGGGCACACCATAATTACCTTGTGCGCATTAGCATTATCACTCTGTGTGCAGGCAGGGAGATGGGAAAGATATCCCTTTAATTGGCAATTGGCACCTCGATAAGAGAAGTGCTTATGCACTTCCCTTTCACTGCAAAAGCAGGGAGACCAATGTGCCGGGGGCATATATATGTAGACACCCACACACTTGCATGTGTGCTTGAGCTTTGGGGGTGCACACCCTAATGCAATTGGCTGCGCACACCTATGCTGAAGATACAGACTGTACATATTGCACATTCTTTTCTGCCATGCATTAAGGGAAAATAATAAAGTTTAATGTTCAACTGTTCTGGACTGTCTGCTGTGTCATTCGTGCAGGGGAGGAGAACGGAGCTACACTAATGCCCTGTACACACTGTCGGTACACTCTCTTCTTCTTTATAATGCTAGAAGAATGAAATAGTTTTGCTGCTCATATTCACATTCTTTATTATTTATCGTGATTTCATCAATATAATATTTTTATTTGTCACATCTACAGAAAAATTTTTTTTTATGTTTTTAGATTAAATAATTATTTTTGGATTTTTTTAACGCCTGATCTTGTGTTTTTTTTTTAACTCCAGAATATTTTTGGGTGTGTTTTGTGTGTCAAGTTACCAAAACACCATTATTATCTTGTATTATTTAATCTCAAGGAGGTTGCTTGGTGTTGGTGTCTCTTGTTAATTTCACATTGTATTTTTGAAATGTACCTGCCTCCTCACAAACAAACTGTCCTTTTGGAAGGAAAACACACATAGGCAAGTATAATAAATTAAACCAAAAATGTATTAAGGGGTCATAACCAAAGAAAGAGGGAGGCAGCGCTGGACAAACAGCAGAAATTGGCGAAGCCTTTGGCCCTCAGGGCACACATCAACTATTTTCAGCCAAAATTGGTGGCCTGAGGGGTCCTTATCTAAGGGAGTTCAATCTGGTCCAGAAGTCCAAGAGATCGTGAACAGCAGCAGATGACATGTATTGTCCCCAGGCTGTGGTCATAGAAGAGCCTGCATCTTTTGTCAGACCAGACTGAACTCAGGCCATCACTCTCTGGTCTTCCTTCCACGCTTCCTTCCACGCTGTGTCTGTGGTGGTAGAGTTGTTGCAGGAAGAGGAGGATGGTCTAACTCACTCAGGTCGGTGTTGGGTGCGATTTCGTCCCTCAACACCTTATTTAAGGTTTGATAAATGAGTTCCTCACACATGAGGCGTTGGCCCTCCTGCATGCCTTGCAGTTTTGTGGCAGCCATGCAGGCAAAGGCCTCTTCACGAGTAGGGAAGGCTCTGAGGGACGCAGAAGCCTCCTGAATCAGCCTGAGTGCTGAATCCTCCAAGTTACTCCCCTTCCTGGGTCTTTTGTTTGGAAGGCGGAGGGGAGGAACCTGCGATTCTGTCAGGCTCCTACTGGGCCCGGCCTTCTCCTGGCTGCCACTTAGCCCCGCCTCCTCCTGGCTGCCACTAACCCCCGCCTCTTCCTGTGTGCCACATTCCACAGCCTCCTCCTGTGTGCCACATTCCACAGCCTCTTCCTAGCTGAGGTCTTCCTGTGTATGAAAAAGGGACATAGATTTAGTTTTTTATTCATCGATCACACACAATTTTCACCTCATGACTGTTGAAAATTGAATGTTAACAAATATAACAGACTATTATTCTGAGCCCAGCATTTTTCATTCTTGTCAGAATTATTTTTGCCCACTACTGTCTATTGATATGTAAAACACTTTATTAAATCAGCAATTAATGATAAAAATCTGTAGAAGAATGCTATACCTGGCTCCAGCTGGGCTCCTCCACTTCTTCCTGGCTGGAAGTCCCAGGTTGGACATCGGAAGCCTCAGCTGAGGTAGAAGATAGGGTGGAAGGAAGAGTGGAAGGAAGAGTGGAAGGAAGGGTTGAGAGGGATTCCCTGACTTCAGTCTGGTCTGACAGAAATCGCAGTCTCTCATAGTACCACAGCCTGGGGACATAAACGTCATCTGCTGCAGCTCCGGATCTCTGGGAATCCTGGACCTTCTTGCACTCCCTTATGCCGCGTACACACGATCGGACTTTACGGCATACTTGGTCCGGCAAACCGGATTTCGTCGGACAATTCGATCGTGTGTGGGCTCCAGTGGACTTTGTTTTCTCAAAAGTTTGACGAAAATAGATTTGAAACATCTCAAAATGGGGGAAAGGGGACGATGGGATTATTACGGTGCCACCAATAAAATAGAACAGTTTTTTATAAAATCATTTAGTTTATTTTATTTGATATCAAAAAACATCTAAAATGTTTATATGAAAAAGGTACAAAAACACAGAACAAAACAAAAGTACAGTTCAAATAAGTGAACGTCACCAATGATGTTGGAAGGTGATCGTAGTCTTTTGTTCCCGACTAGTTTCGCCAAAACATTGGCTTCATCAGGGGAATGTGTAAATGTACTGTAGAGAGTAAAACCACATGCAGGCTCCAAAATGCAAGGGGGACACCACCAAAACACTGGGAATGGAAGTCACACTCAGCCCAGTAATTGGCTACAGGGGAACTAGAAGGCGCCCTGATTATATGCAAAAGCACGACGCTCGATGTTGCATGAAAAAGTGGATTCAGAGCGCAGTCAGTGCATGTGAAAAAATCGCATGAATGCAGTCAAAAGGACGGAAAGGCATAACGTTGAAAAATGAAAATGCATCCTATAAATGAGGTTCCGCCAGTATATTGGCTAAACGTTGGAACCTCCACAGTGAGTCCTTCTGATAACACCAGCTATTGTGGATGATCTTTCACAAAAGTGGCAAGCTCCCCATGATAGTCCCGCAGCAAAGGAACTTTATTCATTTTTCAACGTTATGCCTTTCCGTCCTTTTGACTGCATTCATGCGTGAAACTCTGCCCGCCCCTGACGTTCTTTCTAGTCTATTCCCCACTCCTTCTCGTTCGGCGCAGTGGGGGAAGAGCACATGGTGGAGACACAACAGGTGCGTGCTAATTACAGCAAAGAGGAGGAGGAGGAAAGCCCGCAGCCAGAAACATCACGATCCCGGAGGAGACGATTTAAGGCCTCGAATATGTCCTTTGTGGAGATGGTGGAGATGGTCGACATACTGAAGAGGGCCGACTGACGGGAAGTATGGACCTTACCCCAACCCCACTGTCAGAAAGGCCGAGATCATGACTAAAGTTGTGAAGAGTCTGCACAGAAATTTTGGGGTACGGCGATCCAAGGATCAACTCAGGAAGCGGTGGTCGGACCTCAAAATCAGGGAGCACGATCAGTATAAAAGGATCAGGAGAGTGCTGTGCAGAAAGTGAGTAGTTGTCTTGTGTTCCTATTCTTTATTTTTATTATGTTCGTGCTGCTCCATGTGCTTTTCTTTACTATTGTACAGTTTAAAATGGCAACTTTCATGTTCATGGGCACATTATTCGTTCGTAGGAAACATTGTTTGTTCGGACAATAAAACACCATGATTTGGCCAGATGCATTTCAATACATTTTTGGCCTACTTCTCTTAAAATAATGTTGTTGTCTAGATGGGTTAGTAACTAGAATGAACTGCAAACTAGATTCTGTGTAAGAAGAGGACACTCAGCAGCTGTTTACACATCTGGACGCTGGAGCTTTAGTGTGGAACACAAGAACACCCTTTTTATTAGGGGGTCCCACACAGGTGCTTCAGTGTATACTATAGGGGTGACTCCATCTGTGAAGCTTGTACAAAACAGGTAAGTATTCAAGCTTTACAAAGGAAAACAATATTTCTTCAGCTTGAAACTCTGCCAAAACAGACAATTGTACCCCACTTCCAAGCAATGTTTCATATTCCTATTTCTGCCATCAAATATCTGTGTGCTAAGTATACCTTTTTTTTTTTGCATATGGGGAGAAAAGACTCGGAGGACACCACTCATCAGAGGAGAAAACAGACCCCCCACCTCAGGAAGAAGTGGAAATGCCACAAAGCCAGAGGAGGAGGAGGGAGACGTGGTGGAAATTGTCACCACAACAGGTGAGTGTCTGCGACCACAGGCTCAGGTAAGAGATGGATCTCGGCATATTTATAATACATGGTGTGTTTTTGTTTCTATATTTTTAGGTGATCGTGATGTTGTGGATGAAGGTCATTTCACCAGTAAAAGGGCCCAGATCCTGATCTGGGAGATCATGGGGTGTAATAGAGACTTGGAAAACATCAAGCAAAACATCAGTGATGTTCAAAACAAAATTAAGAACATCATTGATGTTTTAGGGAGAGTTTAAAACCCCTCGAAATCCCTAATTTTGTTGGCTTTTTTTCCTAAAATTTTTTTGCACGTTTATTAATATATTCTCGAAAAGCCGAATTTTTAAGATGCACACAGTGTGTCAACATGTGCTATCTGCCATCACGGGAGATCAATGTATGTGTTTCGGGGGTGCAACCCCTTCCTCAATAATAAAGTAGCTGAGAGGAAGGGGTTGCACTCACAAAACACGTCCCTTGATCCCCCATGATGGCAGCTAGCACATGTTGACACACTGTGTGCATCTTAAAAATTTGGCTTTTCGAGGGGCGACTTCACCCCATCTGAACGCAATATCAAACGCAGTTTATAAATACTCATGTCTGATATTGCCTTCAATTTCTACAAAAGTTGAACTTTGTAAGTTCCAGTTTTGTGTATTTCTTGTTGGTTTTAAAAAAAGCCTGTTTTGCCTTAAAAGGACATTTCTACTTTTATTATTAATGTTACCTAAAAATATTTTATACAACAAACATGTTGTGTTTTTTTTTTAAACCTTTTATAAATGCACATGTGATTGTGCTTGTATTAAAAAACTTGATAATCAACAATGTGTGGCTTCTTCTTTCATTGCTCCTAAACTTTTTTTGTGTTAAAATTTGTGCTTTCTGAGACAGTGGGGGTTATTTCCTAAGGGCTAATCCACTTTGCACTACAAGTGCAGTTTCTGTGAAGTGTCAAGTGCACTTGGAGTGCAAAGTCTCTTTGCCTTTAGTAAATAACACCCAACAGTGCTTTCGCATTTTACTGAATCATGTCATTTTCAGGACTGCCCAAATTTCAGTCACGGTCAGCTAAAAGAAACACAAGCAGTAAATGTAGGCAAATAATTTTTTTGTTAAAAATATTTTTTTATTTAAAAAATGTCTCAGACATTATCTGGCATATTGATGGCCCCCCTACCCACAAAGTATTCCATGTATCTTAGACGAACCTTGCGGGCACTCGGGGGGGCAAGCCAGGACGGCCAGCTTCAAGCACCATCAGGGTTGGTTCATTGAGATTAATTTCGGCTTCAGGCCCAACTGAGCCAGCATAGTTCACAGAATTGCTCCTTAAAAAGTTGTGGAGAACATAGCAAGCCAGGATGATGTGATTGAGTTTATACTCCGCCATGTGTATGGGTGTAAGAAATAGGTGGAACCGGCTGGCCATTATTCCAAACGTGTTCTCCACCACTCTTCTGGCTCTGGCCAGCCGGTAATTAAAAACCCTCTGGTCCGGGGTGAGGGTCCTCATAGGGAATGGCCGTATAAGATGGTCCCCCAGCGCAAACGCTTCATCCGCAACGAAGACGAATGGGAGTCCTTCCGCATTGTCTTCTGGAGGTGGCAAGTCCAAGCTGTCATTCTGGAGACGCCTGTAGAACTCTGTGTGGGCGATGACTCCACCATCTGACATCCGGCCATTCTTCCCCACGTCCACATACAGGAACTCATAAGTAGCCAACACCACCGCCAACATCACAATACTATTTAACCCCTTGTAGTTGTAATAGTATGACCCCGAGTTGGGTGGTGGGACGATGTGGACATGTTTCCCATCAATTGCCCCTCCGCAGTTAGGAAAGTCCCACCGCTGGGCAAAGTGGGAGGCCACAGTCTGCCATTCCTGTGGGTTGGAAGGAAACTGTGGAGTCAAACATGAAAAAAATATGAATCATTTTGCACATAAACATGGAAAGCAGATTAGACACAAACATTCTTGGCCAACATCAGTATAACATTTATTATAGGGAGTATTTAAAGACAAAGGTCTAAGGTCCACCTATCAGATTCCTCCCCCTCCCCTCTCATGGGCCATTTAAATAAATTTATGGGGGGGAGATGTTTTGGACAGGTATCCCTCTCCACTTCATTGAGAGATAAATGCCTAAATAATGTGTATTACTTTGGCCAGCCAGGTAAGAAGTATCATAATACAAAGATAAAAATACACACTGTACACATTTTAGAACATTTTTACATTCTGATATTACCTATCAAGATAATAATAGGATACAAAAGCTTTAAACATTACCATTTGAAAGTATTCAGGCAGGCCCTTACACTACATGCTTTGGGGAATTCATCCATAAATCGGACCACAAAAGAGGTAGGTATAGTGTGTATGGGTTTGGCAAAGTCAGCAGATAGAGGATTGAGGATAGATAGAGGATTGGTATCAGCTGAGTTAGCAGTTGGGTGGAGGGAGGGTTCCAAATGATTTTGGGACCGAAAAAAAAAGCCTCTGGCACTCTGCCTGAATTTCAAACACACATCACAATTTTCAACATTTTAGGGGGTGTTTAGGGTAAAGCACAACTATGGAGCTGACAAAATACATTGTTAATTGAGTAGATGAGGTGGATATAGGGCCAGGAGAGCATGCTGGGGAGGTAAGTGAAGGCAAATATATATGAAGGACAAAAAAAATACCTAAAATTCCAGCATGCATGAGGACAAAGGAGACATTCACAGCATATTACAATCATGGTAATTAGGGAATGAGGAAAGAAATACAATACATTATCAAACATTAAATACAATAAAATGTGATGTTAAAGGATAAAAATCTTACCTTAATATACTCCTTCTGCAGGACCTGAATAATGGCAGAACAGGTCTCTGGGATAATGATCCCCAGAGCCTGGGGAGAGATGCCTGTCAAGAACTTGAGGTCCTGCAGGCTTCTCCCCATCGCCAAGTACCGCAGGGTGGCAACTAGCCTCTACTCCGGAGTAATGGCTTGCCTCATGCAGGTATCCTACCTGCTGATATAGGGGGTCAGCAAAGCCAACAAATGGTGAAATACGGGGTCCGTCATCCGGAGAAAGTTCCTGAAATCGTCAGGATTATTCTCACGGATCTCACGGAGCAAAAGCATGTGACAGAATTGGTCACGCTGGAGCAACCAATTTTTGGTTCATGAACTTCTCCTCGCCCTGTTCATGGACTGGGCTTGTGTCAAAGTAAGGACCCCAACACCAGGCCCCCGCACAGCACGAACTCTACGATGAAACTGAACAGCAGAAATACGATCTGAAAACCACAAGTCTGAAAAAGCGCAAATCGTCTCTCACCAAACTTTTACTAACACGCGATTAGCAAAAGGAGCCCAATGGGTGCCGCGCTTAGTACTGAACTGCCCTTTTATAGTCTCGTCGTACGTGGTGTACGTGACCGCGTTCTTGGCGTTTGGAAATTCCGACAACTTTGTGCGACCGTGTGTATGCAAAACAAGTTTGAGCCAACATCCGTCGGAAAAAATCCATGGATTTTGTTGTCGGAATGTCCGATCAATGTCCGACCGTGTGTACGGGGCATAACAGAAAGGAATGAACCACCAGCAGCTCTTACGGGGGTAGTGCGCTACATATATATAGAGATATTTGTGTGTATACACACACACACTCTCTTATAAATGAATGTAAAAAACATTTTAAAATGTCAGTAGGGCAGCGGACGGTGAGGTGTCAGTAGTTTTTCATGTTTATTATGTTATTTTTTTATTATTTTTTACAATTGTATTTTTTATTATTTTTTGCTATTTTTTTTTTAGGATCCCTGTTGGGGGGCTTTGATGAAATATCAGCAGGGGGAATCTGCGCTGCACGGGGTGATTAGGGTGTGCCCAGGCACACCTGACACACCCCCTGCGGACGCCTATGATTATATACCCTAAATTATTTAGACCATTCCAAATGATCCATTATATTTGTTATTTACGTGTCCATTTCTTGAACATGCAGTCAGAAAGGGTGATATAAATTATTTCATATTTAATTGTTGATAGTCAAGGTTTGACTAAGGAAATTATGGTGACATCCAAGAAAACTGGCCATGCGTGTTTCAGTGTGTTATAGAAAGATATGTGGCACTATGTTTAATAGAGAGACATGAAGCACTGCATGGTGTGCATGTAATTGGAAAGTGAAAGGCGCTGCATTAGGTAGAAAGGTATGAGGCTTATCCCAATTATCCATTTTTGAATCAATCTGTACAAAAGATCCATTTGCTAAAGGTACAATTTCATCACTTTATAATCAATTATATGGAGTAGCAAATCTTAATAGACCCTCTTACGTTCAGAGGTGGGAGGAGGACCTGGGACGAACTTTAGAAGACACGGACTGGTCTAACATATGGCTCACATCTAAGTCATCTTCACCCAACATCTTAGCACTGGAGACAAATTATAAAGTCCTAACTCGCTGGTACCTTGTACCCGCTATAGTGGCAAAATATTCACCTAATACCTCAACTCTTTGTTTTCGAGGATACCCAGAAATAGGCACATATTTACACATATGGTGGACGTGCCCAGTAATCCAAACCTTCTGGAAGGAAGTCTTCGTGATTGCATCTAAAATATTTAAAAAAATAATACAACCAGATCCATATTTAACTTTACTTAATCTAAAACCGGAATGGTTAACACTCTCTCAATTCAAACTTATGATCCAACTAATAACGGCTGCAAAACAAACAGTGGCCAAGGCATGGAAATCTCCTACATTGGTACTAGCAGAAACAATTCACAGAATGAATAATACAATGTCCCATGCTAAGATGGTAGCCATCGATCAAAATCAAATTCCAAAATTTGAAAAACTTTGGCATCCTTGGATAAAACAACAGTTCCTGTCAAACTTCAATGACTCTGTCCTGTTGCCATGGTAACAGATTAAATGACTTACAGAGACACCCATTCTAAGGCTTCAAAGAGAACTAAAAAGAATAATAAACTGACGAGCGGGACAACCTTGTGGACCATACCTCTACCTTTCAACCCTTTTTCTTCTTTCTCTTTCCTTTTCTCCACCTTACGATTAAAGCTCATTATCAGAATTTATTTGACCTATATACACTCTACTTGTAAACAATATGTATAGTAGGTATAAATCATTTAAATACCTACAAAAGTAACTAAGGAAATGATATATATCTTTAATTTAGGTTTACGTGAACCCAATGTTTAATATTTGAAATTTCATGATATTTACCTATATAAACCCTACTGTAAAACAATGAGTTTACTTTATAGATCCTTGTAAACTTACTTTATGTATCTTTATAACATTGTATACTCAATAAACTTCTTTTGACAAGGAAAGGTATGAGACAATGTGTGATGTACCACCTGGCACCCCGCTTGGGTGCCTCCGCCAAGATACAGCTTCCTCTGCTCTGGAACCATGAACCAGATATTATTGCTGAGAGTTGCCCCCAAGAACTAGACAACACTAGCTTAGGTGCAAACTGGAACTCACTTTATTGTAAATTCACACAAAATATATACCAAACTGTGAACAGTAATATCATGAGTACATCTAACAGTACATCTAATGAGAAGCCAACATAAACATAAACAGTAATCTAATTAAACAGTAAGCTAATTAACAATTAGTCCCCTAGACAAGCCTAGGTGACTCAGGTCAGTGCCCACCCAGACAGTTTGGCCCCAGTTCCACAGAGAAAAGACCCAGGGCTGTCCAAATCTCATTAGCCAGCTTTCACTTGTGTAATCTGTCCACTATACAAGTCATCATAAGACAAAACTCATACAATGTCCCAGCAGTCTGA
Source organism: Lithobates clamitans (assembly GCA_037952925.1). Lineage (NCBI taxonomy): Eukaryota > Metazoa > Chordata > Amphibia > Anura > Ranidae > Lithobates > Lithobates clamitans. Next base: position 5,256,758 of record JBBGZY010000578.1, read on the forward strand.
TGGAATTAATTTATCTTCATACATTTCTTGGGGGAGATTGTTGATGAATATTTCTGTCCCAAGTGAAGCTTCTCCAACCCAGTCTGCAGGAGGGCCACCATATTTCCTCTGACCATTAAACTGTACAATATTTTTTTGACAGTAAGAGTTTTTATTTATTTAGAAATCATAAAGAAAAATACAAAACAGCAATAACATAAACAGTACAGTATTTGCCACCAGATTACATCTCTATGGAATGTAGCTATTACCAGGCGGTATTGGAGTCAGGGTACCCAAGGGTGAAAAGCAGCCTGTAATATGAGACTATATCTATAGTTGATTACAAATATCCAATAATACAGAACAAGAAGAGGGGAGTGTATGTACTATAAGGCGGACGGTGGTCCTAGATTAATCCAAGATTGATCCTAACGTTCCTCTGCTAGAAATATGAATAGTGGGAAGTACTTTCAGTTAGGGGGGGGGGAAGGCGAGGGGGGGGGGGGACGCGGAGTCAGCGGGCTGCTCCGCAATTACTCCCAGCTTCCTATTAGCTAATATATACAATACAATCCCATTTGCATACAATAGGAGTTCAGTCAGGCGTCAGACCAATGTGACCATATTTTTTCAAATTTCGCGGTGCAGTTCCTACTTTCATATGTGATCTTATATAATGGAAGGACTTTATTAATTGCACTTCGCCATGAGGCAACTGTGGGGAGATCTGTGCCCTTCCATCTCAACAGGATTTCTCTCCTAGCATAGTAAAGGGCAAAGGTCAAGCATAGTTTAGTATAACGGTCACCCTCCACGTCCCCGAGATAACTGAGCAAAAAGACAAGAGGGTCTAGTGTCAATGTGGCGTCGCATACTTCTGTTAATACATCTGCCACCCTTCTCCAGTAAGGTTGGATCTTGTTGCAAGTCCAGTCCATATGAAAGAAGGAGCCCCGCTCAGTGGAGCATCTCGTGCAGAGTGGGCTGAGAGAGGGGTAGATGAATGCCAACCTTTGTGGGGTATAGTATGCCCTATGTAAAAATTTTAGTTGCACAAAACGGTCTCTAGAGGCTAACATAGAGGAAATAAATGTAGAGACACACTCTTCCCATGTGTCTTCGTCTAGGTTGGGAATGTCTGCCCTCCATTTGGCCAGCACCTGCGAAGTGTCCGTGTCATGAGCCACTGTGAGATACATGTAGAGGGTGGAGAGTGGTTTGAGCAGGATCTCCGAAGAGAGGAGTCTCTCGATAGAATCTGAATTTAACGTGATTGGGTCAGGGAACTGGGCGGTAAGGGCATGCCTGAGCTGCCAGTATCTAAACTGAAAAGAACGAGGGAGTTTAAATGCTTGTCTTAATTCTAGGAATGTTAGGATCTTCCCACCTGGCATTACTTGCTTGAGGGTGACGATACCCCTCATTGCCCACGCCGCCGGGTCAGGTATTGTATTCAGGTGAGGAAGAAGGGGGTTGCCCCATAGGGGAGTGTGAGGGGAGACCTCCAAGGGATCACGGTGGGCTGCCCGGGAACATTGCCAAACCCGAATCGTGGTCTTCATAGGGACCGTGACACCCGGGTGTGCTTTACACCCCCCCTGAAGACTAAGTTAGAAAGGGCTGCATATGAACCAAGGATTGCTGCTTCAAGGGTAACCGCTGAATTCTGTCTGGGCTGGGAGAACCACCAGCGGACGGTAACCAAGACCGCCGCCCAGTAGTATATAAGGAAGTTTGGTAGGGCCAGACCTCCCCCAGAGAGGGGCAGATAAAGAATCCGTCTGGTCACTCTAGGAGGTCTCCCCGCCCAGACAAAGTCGCTCACAATGCTGTCCAGTCTCCGGAACACAGACCGGGGAATATGGACAGGGGTGTGACGAAAGAAATATAACAATTTAGGTAAATACACCATTTTGATCAAATTCCCTCTGCCCACCGGCGTAAGAGGAAGTTTACGCCAAGTGGTGCATTGCTTGGTAAGTTTGTCCAAGACCAGAAGTACATTACGGTCCAGGTATCTGTCCAGAGACAAGGCTACCTTTAAGCCCAAATATGTGAACTCTTCGACCCATCGGAGGGGGGTTTGGGTATCAATACGAGGCATGGATGGGTGAAGTGGGAAGAGGACCGATTTGTCCCAGTTGATACGGACTCCTGAAAAACGGCTAAAAGTATCAAACTGAGACAAGGCAGCCCTCAAGGAATCAGAGGCATCAGCCAAATAGAGGAGGGAGTCATCGGCATAAAGGGACAATTTCTCCTCTAACGGGCCTACTTTAATGCCCTTAATAGCTTGATCGCTTCTAATATGAGCCGTCAAGGGCTCTAGGGCCAGGGCAAACAATGCCGGGGACAGGGGACATCCCTGCCGGGTCCCTCTCTCCAAAAAAAAGGGCTCCGACAGAGTACCACCCGTGCATATGCGAGCCCTAGGCTGTGCATACAACATCTGAATCTATGTGAGGAAGATCGGGCCAAAGCCAAATCTGGAAAGGACCCTCCACAGGTAGCCCCACTCGACCGAGTCAAAAGCTTTCTCTGCGTCGAGTGAGGCCACCACCCCAGGGTTCCCCGGGTCAGCCACCGCAATGTGAGTATGTAGTCTATGTATATTTATATCTGTGCCTCTTCCGGGCAGGGCCGGATTTCCCACAAGGCCACCGAGGCCAGGCCTCGGGGCGGCAGTGGTACAGGGGCGGCGCAGCTCCTGCAACGAATTCTCGGCCGCCCCCCACACTAACGTAGCAGCATGTGATGCAGCGCACCTGGGTGCCAGAGAGGTGGGGGCGCTGAAGCACTACAGTGCTCCTCTCCCTCTTCCTCCTCCTCTCTGTGTGTGTGTCCAGACTGAGGCGGCGTCCTCCGCAGGTCACCGCTGCTGCTGGTTTTTCGAGGCTCAAGCCTGCCCCCCCTCCCTCCTCCTCCTGTCAGAGAAGGAGAGCAGCCGAAGGAGATCGGAGCGGCTGGTCTCTGTGTGGGGGGGGGGGCGCGTGTTCTCCTGTGTCCTCCTGTGTCTCTCACTCCCGCCCAAGCCTGTCTCCATCTGTCCTGGGGGTCTGTACTAGTAAAGGGGGGGGTTTGTCCTGGGATGTCTGTACTAATGGAGGGGAGGTTGTCCTGGGAGGGGGGGTTGTCCTGGGGGTCTGTACTAGTGAAGGGGGGGTTTATCCTGGGATGTCTGCACTAATGGAGGGGGGGTTGTCCTGGGGGTCTGTACTAGTGAAGGGGGAGTTGTCCTGGGATGTCTGCACTAATGGAGGGGGGTTGTCCTGGGGGTCTGTACTAGTGAAGGGGGGGTTTGTCCTGGGATGTCTGTACTAATGAAGGGGGGGGGTTGTCCGGGGGGGGTTTGTACTAATGAAGGGGGGGGTTGTCCTGGGGGTCTGTACTAATGGAGGGGGGTTTGTCCTGGGGGGTCTGTACTAATAAAGGGAGGGGTGGTTTGTCCTGGGGGGGTCTGTGCTAATGGAGGGGGTTGACCTGGGGGGGGTTTTGTACTAATAGAGGGGCGTTTGTCCTGGGGGGTCTGTACTAATGGAGGGGGGTTTGTTCTGGGGGGGTCTGTACTAATGAAGGGAGGGGGGTTTGTCCTGGGGGGATCTGTACTAATGAAGGGAGGGGGGTTTGTCCTGGGGGGATCTGTACTAATGAAGGGAGGGGGGTTTGTCCTGGGGGGATCTGTACTAATGAAGGGAGGGGGGTTTGTCCTGGGGGGATCTGTACTAATGAAGGGAGGGGGGTTTGTCCTGGGGGGATCTGTACTAATGAAGGGAGGGGGGTTTGTCCTGGGGGGATCTGTACTAATGAAGGGAAGGGGGTTTGTCCTGTGGGGATCTGTACTAATGAACTAATGAAGGGAGGGGGGTTTGTCCTGGTGGGGGTCTGTACTAATGGATGGGGGTTTGTCCTGGGGGGGGTTCTGTACTAATGGAGGGGGGTGGTTTGTCCTGGGGGGGTCTACACCCAGGAAAGTACACCCAGGACTCCAGAGGGAGAGGACACTGCTGAGGGAAAACCATTAGAGAGAGAACCCCGCTGCCCTGTGCCACCAGAGGGAAAGCCACACAGCCTGGTGCCATCCCTGGCGGAGAAAGGAATGGAGTCATTGCAGGAATACAGATCTGGATGCTACCCAGCGGAATCGCCACGGGCAATTCAGAGTGAGCTGACTCCTGATCAGAGGAACCATTGCTGTATCGCTGGGTCAGGTGAGAGGGCCGATCGGCCATTATCTACTAATGTCCATAGGAACTGCAGTCTCTGACCGTCTCTTGTATTATGTCTGCAGTCTCTGACCGTCTCCTGTATCATGTCTGCAGTCTTTGACCGTATTATGTCTGGGGGCTCTTTCTGGTGGTGTGTGTGTGTGTGTTGGGGGGGGGGGGCGGCATTGAAGGGCCCGGCCTTGGGGCGGCAAAGGGAGTAAATCCGGGCCTGCTTCCGGGCATGAACCCCGTTTGGTCTGGATGTGTGAGGGCAGTAATAACTTTGTTTAAACGATTGGCTAGGACTTTGGCAAGGACCTTTGCGTCAACATTTAGGAGAGAAATAGGGCGGTAAGATGCGCAGAGGGTAGGGTCCTTCCCTGGCTTGGGGATAAGTACTATAACCAATTCTCTCATCGAGGCCGGGAGGGTCCCAGTTTTTAAAGCTGAAGCAAAAACTGTCTGCAACCTAGGGGTAATCTCTTCCATGTAAATCTTATAGAACTCCACCGGGAATCCGTCCGGACCCAGAGTTTTCCCTGTCTGCATCATTTTGAGGGCTTTTTGTATCTCCTCTAGTTGAATGGGGGCGTCTAGTGTATTTGCTGTGGCGGGTGTAAGGACTGGGATGTCAATTTCCTCCAAGTAATCAGTAAGGTCTCGTTGATCATATACTACTCGTGAGCTATACAATTGCTGGTAATAATTGGTGAAGCATATTAATTTCGGCTGGGGAAGAATGAAGTGTCCCGTCCCGGTCACGAATCTGCGCTATTGCCGTTACCCCAGATTGTTCCCTGGACAGCCAGGCCAAAAGACGACCTGTCTTTTCCGCCTGTTTGAATATGTGCTGGGACTGGTATAAAAGCTTTTTTTGTGTCAGGGAGGTCTGTAGCAGTAGGGTTTGTTGGGTAAGAGATTGGAGTGTTGCATAGTCTCGTGGATCTCGGGAATGGATATATAGAGCCTCCTGTCTAACCGCCTCAGCCTCCAATCTGGTAAGCTCTGCCCTACGAAGTCTTCTCACTCTGGCAATAATGCATTGGTATTGCCCCCTTGATGAGGCCTTAAAGGCTTCCCAAACAGTATTGTCAGTGGCTGTTCCTGGGTTGACTTCCCAAAATTGCTGCACCGTCTCCCGAAACTGAGAATCAACATCTACATCGGATATCCAGAACCTGGACAACCGCCAGAGTCTGTCCGACGGGTCCGCCGTCAGTTCCAGGGATAGCAACAGCGGGGCGTGGTCCGAAATCCCCCGCGGAAGTATGCTGATGTCCCGAACTCTGGGAAGGACAGGGGCCGCGACATAGGCCAGGTCTATGCGAGAAAAGGATCTATGTGTGGCAGAGTGGCAAGTAAAGGCCTTGGCTTGAGGGTTCTTCCACCTCCATACATCCCCCAGGTCGCGGCGAGCAGTATCTCCCACTGTGCTCCTGTCCAACCCAGAGTCCGGAACAAGGTTAAAATCACCCATCAGCACAACATTATCCGGGGGGAACCGAGCCAGCTCACCTGAGATTAGATTGAGGACTCTGAAGGAGGCCGGAGGGGGCAGATATACCCCCACCCGCACCCATGGTAAGTCATATATCAAAGCATGTATCAATACATATCTCCCATCAGGATCTAGAACTAAATCAAGGAGCTTAAAAGGGAGAGTCTTTAGGACCAAAACACTAACCCCTCTAGCAAAATTGGAGTAAGTAGAGTGGTAGTGATGACCCACCCAAGGTTTTTTCAAGCTGAGAGTTTTACTACCGATCAGATGTGTCTCCTGTAACACACAGATATGGGGATTATGCTTCTTTACAAATTGAAACACTAAAGAGCGCTTCAGTGGAGAGTTTAAGCCACGTGTGTTCCAGGAGAGGATATCTAGGTTAGTCATGTATACATTTCATTTTTAGAAAAAACAGGATACACCTTATATGCACCTCCTGATTCACCACAAGCCATCACAGGGAATGCCTGAGGCGAACCAGAGCCTGACATCACTTTTAGTAAAAAGAGCAAACACAGTACTGTCAAAAAATATAAAACAAAAACAAAACCAAAAACAGAAAACTGGGAGCCAGGAACACGGCTCAATATCCCCAAACCACCCCCCACCCCACCCGACCCCCAAAAATGGAGGCAGGTCTGTGTCCTGAAACTTGCGTCAGCCCATAGGCTGATCATGGAGGCAGTGAACTAGAGGCAACCAACCTCTGTGAATTAAAGAAAAACAAGTGTACTTTAAGTTCCGGTAAGGAGGAAAAATGGTGTGAATCACCCGGAGCCCCGGGGGCGCAAAACTTGTTATGGTCAATGAGAACCCCCGACCCCATCCGGGATCGAGGCCATGCTGGAAAAATAGCAGGGGAAGAAGGAGGGAAGGGGGAAGCAAAGGAGAGGTGACCATTAAGGATAGAGTGCCATATCTGCATCCGTAGTGGCATCACAGCATAAATAAAAGTTCCCATCTTATCCCTTGATAGACAGCATCAGTGGAGGGAGTCCATTCGGGAGAAAAGTTCAGGGTTCAAACCAGATTGTCTCATCTGCTTCTATGCTGGGAATTAGAAATACTGGTGTGCCAGTGGGTATGCACTTAAGGGGGGGGGGGCGTGGGTCAGTTCCAAAGTCAAAAAACCAGAGGGAGTGTTGAACAGATAGTCCATGCTTGCCAGTGATGGTATGAGAGGGGTCTGCAGAGGCACCCTGAGGGTCAAACCCTCCCCTCCAGAAATAAATCCCTTGTAAAATCTCCAGCAGTGTACTCACACTCATCGTCGGATGCAGTCCGCCCACGCGGCTGCTTCTCTGGGAGAGGTGAAGAATTGCACTTTTTCGCCATCCTGTACTCTCAGTTTGGCAGGGAATAGCATGCTATATTTGATCCCTTTCTCTCACAGCATGGCACGGACATGATCAAAAGACTTCCGCTGCCTCTGTGTCTCCACAGAGTAATCCGGAAAGATAAGGAGTTTCATGTTCTCATAGTGTAATTCTCCTTGCATGAGCGGAGCACAGTGTCCCTGTCTCTATAGTGGAGGAGTTTGAAAATGAATGTGCGCGGCGGCGCTCCCTGCGGGCCTCTGCTGGCAGGCATTCGATGGGCGCGTTCGATAGAGAAGTGCGGAGAAAATTGTGCTTTCGGAAGTAGGGTTGGGAGTAGTTTCTCCATAAAGCCGACCTGATCCGTCCCCTCTGCGCCTTCCGGGAGGCCGAGAACCCGGAGATTATTCCTCCGGTTCCGGTTCTCGGCGTCCTCGGCCCTAAATTCAAGTGCTTTCACCTTCGATTTTAGGATCTGTATGTCCTCATGGTGTTCTCTCTGCACATCTTCTGTGGTGGAGATCCTCCGTTCCGCTTCCCCCACTCGCTCTCTGAATCAATCCATGTCACGTCGAATGAGGGCAGTTTCCTCCTGGACATGGTCTATCTTGATGGTGAGAGTGGACTGGCAAGTGGATATAGCATGCATCAGAGCATCGAACACCTGGGATCCAGCCTGGATCGCGCCATCCGGCGGGGCAGAGGTCTGCGTCTCCATGTGGCAGGCCTTAGGAGGGGTAGGCCCAAACTTCGGCGGCGTTCTTGTATGCTCAGGAGCTCGCGGTTTCTGTGTCCTTTTTTGTACCTGCGCATTCCCTGAGCCACCGGGGGTCTCTGGTGATATATGGCAGGGGGTTAGATGCAAAATCCACACCAGGATATTAGAAGGAGATAAGTCCGAAGTGGAAGCTCTGGTACTAAACATCCGCTCCCAGCGCCATCTTGGACACGCCCCCCAACCTGTACAATATTAATATTAAACCTTTCCATCCACTCCAGAAGGGAAGTTTTTTTTTTTTTAATATGTGTTTATTGATTTTATAGACAAACTTTTCGGCTGATCTGTATACCACAGTTACATGATAAACTGCACAGTTTCTCTAGTGCTGAGAGTTCAGGAAGGAGGAGATTTTCACTACAGTTTGTATACATGCTCACATGTGTGGTGTCAATATCATGTGACCTGGCTATCTCTCCAGTTCTCTCCAGTATAAAAGACACAACTGAGCATGTGCAGGTTGGCTACACTGCCTGTGTTAGCTGCTTTCCCCCAGATAGACAGTGCAGGAGGGAAGAATCTATGCATACAGGATAAAAAAATCTTTTTACACAATGCAGAGGATTAACCCCTTAAGTTCCACAGTGAGTATAACAGGCATGCTATGCTGCATATAAAGACTGATTTTACTGTTGTGGGTTTAGTAACACTTTAATATCAAGTAATTTTCTCATTTAGTAATGCATATAGCTTTTTAAAAACAATCTACTGAACTAGCTCCTGAGGAAGTCTATTCCACATTTTTACAGCTCTTACTGTGAAGAAGCCCAAACATCAAGCGTGCCCCCTTGCCATCTGTAATGACTTAAAAAGTGAATAACTGTACACCAAGTTCACTATATGGACCACTTATGTATTTGTACATGTTAATCATATCCCCCTTTAATCCCCTCTTCCCAAGAGAGAATAAACTCAGTTCCTCTAATCTTTCCTCATAGCTGAGCTCCTCCATGCCTCTTATCAGTTTGGTTGCCCTTCTCTGCACTTTCTCCAGTTCTCCAATATTTTTTTTTGAGAACTGGTGCCCAAAACTGAACAGCATATTCCAGATGAGGTCTTATACAATTTTGCCCCTGTTAAAATCATTAGTAGCTCTCTCTGGAGTCTATACATCTTTTAATACAAGAAAGTATGTTGCTTTCTTTAGTAACTGCAGCTTGGCATTGCATGCTATTATTAAAGAATATGCAAGCTCAACATTTCATTTTCCTTATATGAGCCTGCTGTACCATGTACTTGTATTCAGTGTTAATTTCGTCGACTAAAATGACTAAAACATTTTTCTCGACTAAATGAATATTATTTTAGTCTACTAAAATACGACTAAAACTAAAACAACTGAGATGACTAAAATACGACTAAAACTAAAATGGGACTAAAACTAAAATGCCATTGTAGTCAAAAGACTAATGCCCCGGACACACGGTCGGATTTTCCGGTGGAAAATGTCCGATCGGAGCGTGTTGTCGGAAATTTCGACCATGTGTGGGCTCCATCAGACATTTTCCATCGGATTTTCCAACACACAAAGTTTGAGAGCAGGATATAACATTTTCTGACAACAAAATCCGTTGGAAATTCCGATCGTGTGTACACAAATCCGACGCACAAAGTGCCACGCATGCTCAGAATAAATAAAGAGATGAAAGCTATTGGTCACTGCCCCTTTTATAGTCCCGAAGTACGTGTTTTACGTCACCGCGTTCAGAACGATCGGATTTTCCGACAACTTTGTGTGACCGTGTGTATGCAAGACAAGTTTGAGCCAACATCCGTCGGAAAAAATCCTAGGGTTTTGTTGTCGGAATGTCCGAACAAAGTCCGACCATGTGTACGGGGCATAAGACTAAAACTAAATTGAAATTTGACTTCAAAATTAACATTGGTCTGTAGTGCATGTTCATACCTCAATGTCATAATAAATAACATATTAGATTTTTCACTCCAGCAGTATATAATGAGTTTGGATATTTTAGAGAAATGTTAACTAATGCATTACAATTTAATTACACCTATTAGATTTTAGATGACTAAAATGAGTTTTAGTTGACTAAAATGTATTGGAGATTTTAGTAGACTAAAACGTAGGACATTTTAGTCGACTAAAATGTACTGAAGAATTAGTCGACTAAATACGACTAAAACTAAAACAATTGCAGAAATGGGACTAAAACTAAAATGCCATTTTAGTCCTAGAACTAAGACTAAAACTAAATCGAAATTTGCTGCCAAAATTAACACTGCTTGTATTGCTTTCTTGTGAAATGTGTGAAATGTATGAAATCCCTGGTGCTCCTGTCAGTCCCTCTGCTTTCCTATTAAAAACTGACCACGCTAAGCAAAAGAACACGCTGTGGTCAGTTCTCTAGCCATGCTGGGGACTCAGGCTGCTTTCCTCCTCCCCTCCGATGAACAGACTTGACACGACTTGACCTGACAAACAATCCCCTCCCAGCCCTTCACTGGGAAGCTCAGTGTGCTGCTGTTTCTCCTCCTCTAGCTTATGCAGCTGAAAACAGAGGGAATGTGACCACTTATGTAAAAGGGGAAAAAAGGTATTTACAGTATGTTTTCTTCTTATATATATATAAGCAAATGCAATGCATACCAGCACATAATTGGCTTTACCTTGCAGCTAAGCAAAAAAAAAAAAACGTCCAGTGGTTTACAACTACTTTAAAGTGATTGTAAAGGTTTGTTTTAAGATAAAAAAAAATAACAATCATGTTATACTTACCTGCTCTGTGCAACGGTTTTGCACAGAGCAGCCCAGATCCTCCTCTTCTGGGTGGCCCGGTGGCGCTCCTGGCCCCCCTCTTCATCAGGTGCCCCCATGGAGAGCCGCTTTACATGTCCCGCTCCTGCATCCATTGACACAGACAGCAGGACTCGGCCCCGCCCCCTGCTCTCGTGTCACTGGATTTGATTGATAGCAGTGGGACCCAATGGCTCCTGCTGCTATCAATCTATCCAATGAGGACAGAGACAGCGGCTGGAGCCACTGGGCTTGTGCTCATTGCTGGAATTAATGGGTTCAGGTAAGAAAAAGGGGGCTCTGGGGGGCAGCTGCAGCACAGAAGGTTTTTTTTACCTTAATGCATAGAATGAAACTTTACAAAACTTTACCCTGAAACTTTACAGTCCCTTTAAGTCTATATCTACCAGAACACCCAACTTCTTCTCCACCATTGACTCCCCCAGCTGTTCACCTTTTAAAACGTATGATGTGTGCATGTTTTTAGCTCCCAAGTGCATAACTTTGCATTTATCAACATTAACCACTTACCCACTGGGCACTTAAACCCCCTTCCTAACCAGACCAATTTTCAGCTTTCGGTGCTCTTACATTTTGAATGACAATTACTCAGGCATGCAACACTGTACCCATATGAATTTTTTGTGCTTTTTTTCCTTGTCAAAAGAAGTTTATTGAGTATACAATGTTATAAAGATACATAAAGTAAGTTTACAAGGATCTATAAAGTAAGCTCATTGTTTTACAGTAGGGTTTATATAGGTAAATATCATGAAATTTCAAATATTAAACATTGGGTTCACGTAAACCTAAATTAAAGATATATATCATTTCCTTAGTTACTTTTGTAGGTATTTAAATGATTTATACCTACTATACATATTGTTTACAAGTAGAGTGTATATAGGTCAAATAAATTCTGATAATGAGCTTTAATCGTAAGGTGGAGAAAAGGAAAGAGAAAGAAGAAAAAGGGTAGAAAGGCAGAGGTATGGTCCACAAGGTTGTTCTGCTCGTCAGTTTACTATTCTTTTTAGTTCTCTTTGAAGCCTTAAAATGGGTGTCACTGTAAGTCATTTAATCTGTTACCATGGCAACAGGACAGTCATTGAAATTTGACAGGAACTGTTGTTTTATCCAAGGGTGCCAAAGTTTTTCAAATTTTGGAATTTGATTTTGATCGATGGCTACCATCTTAGCATGGGACATTGTATTATTCATTCTGCGAATTGTTTCTGCTAGTACCAATGTAGGAGATTTCCATCCCTTGGCCACTGTTTGTTTTGCAGCCGTTATTAGTTGGATCATAAGTTTGAATTGAGAGAGTGTTAACCATTCTGGTTTTAGATTAAGTAAAGTTAAATATGGATCTGGTTGTATTATTTTTTTAAATATTTTAGATGCAATCACGAAAACTTCCTTCCAGAAGGTTTGGATTACTGGGCACGTCCACCATATGTGTAAATATGTGCCTATTTCTGGGCATCCTCGAAAACAAAGAGCTGAGGTATTAGGTGAATATTTTGCCACTCTAGCGGGTACAAGTTACCAGCGAGTTAGGACTTTATAATTTGTCTCCAGTGCTAAGATGTTGGGTGAAGATGACTTAGATGTGAGCCATATGTTAGACCAGTCCGTGTCTTCTAAAGTTCGTCCCAGGTCCTCCTCCCACCTCTGAACGTAAGAGGGTCTATTAAGATTTGCTACTCCATATAATTGATTATAAAGTGATGAAATTGTACCTTTAGCGAATGGATCTTTTGTACAGATTGATTCAAAAATGGATAATTGGGATAATGGTGTATCCCCCTTTAGGAATGGTGTATAGAAATTTTTGATTTGGAGATATCTAAATATCTCAGAGTTTGGTAGATCATATTTTTCTCTAAGCGATGGGAATGAAAGGAATGATTTAGATGCTATGAAGTCATTTAGTGTCTGAATGCCTGATGTTGTCCAAGCTTTAAAAGAATTTGGGTAGATCCATGCCGGATAAAAGGCCGGATTTCTGATAAAAGAAAGGAGAGGATTGTGTGGAGATTGTAACTGATATTTGGTTTTTAGTTTATTCCAGAGAGATAAGAAGTGTTTAGTTATGGGATTATGAATTTTAAAGCGGTCTTTAGGATCAAGCCATAATAAATTTGATATTAATAGAGGGTCATTTTCTGAAGCCTCTATAAATACCCATAATGGGATTTCCTGTTTTGCATGGTATTTGGACAGACTGGCCAAATGTGCTGCTCTGTAGTAGTTAGTAAAATTAGGGTATCCCAGGCCTCCTTTATTTTTGGGAAGATGTAGTGTGTGTATAGGTATACGTGGTTTAGAAGAGCCCCATATAAACGAAGTTGCTCTTTTTTGTACTATTCTCAAAAAATAGGAAGGTATTGGAATAGGGAGGACTCTGAATAGATAAAGCAATTTGGGTAGAATAGTCATTTTGATTGCATTAATTTTCCCTATCCAGGATAAAGGAAGTTGCGACCATTGTTTTATTAGATTTGTGATCTGTCTTAATACAGGAGGATAATTGGTTGAGAATAAGTCAGAATGAGATGCTGTTAAATGAATTCCAAGATATGGGATTGATTTTTCTGCCCATGTGAATGGGAGTGCAGCCCTAGCCGGGATCAATTCCATGTTTGTGAGTGAAATATTAAGCACTAGGCATTTCTTAGGATTAATCATAAGGCCGGATAGGGCTGCAAATCCATCAAGAGCTGGTATTAAGTTAGGACCAGAGACCTGTGGTGATGATAGAAAAAGTAATATATCGTCTGCAAATATACATAATTTGTGTGTAATACCTCCTACTTCAATGCCAGTTATAGTTTGGTTTGTTCTGATGTATTGGGCCATGGGTTCGAGTATAAGGGCAAATAATAAGGGAGATAATGGGCAACCCTGTCGGGTACCTCTTTCGATATTAAAGGCTTCAGATTTGTATCCAGCATATTTTATATAGGCTTTGGGTTTATTATATAATGCTTTGATCCATGTTAAAAAGTGGGGTCCAAAACCCCATTTTTGTAATGAATATTGCATATATTGCCAGGATACTGTGTCAAATGCCCTCTTAATATCGAGAGATAGAAAACATAAAGGGATTTTCCGTTTTTTAGCAATATGTGCCAATAACACTGCCCTGCGTATATTATCGCCTGCCTGTCTATTTGGCATGAAGCCTACTTGATCTCTATGTATTAATTTTCCTATAATGCTATTGAGGCGTTTTGCTATTATTTTTGCTAATAATTTAATATCGAGGTTTAACAGAGAGATAGGCCGATAATTCACACAGGAAGTATCATCAGAAAGGGGTTTTGGGATCATACAAACAATTGCCATTAGTGTTTCTTGCCGAAAAGAATGTCCATCTAGAAGTTTGTTAAAAGTTTCAGTGAGAATGGGAGAGAGTATTTCTGAGAATGTTTTATAGTATAAAGCCGAGTAGCCGTCTGGGCCTGGTCTTTTGTTAAGTTTTAGGTCTTTTATGGCGTTAGCAACTTCATCTATAGTTATAGGCTCATCCAAACTGCTTTTTTGATTCTGAGATAACTCAGGTAAGTTTATTTTTGAGAAGAAGGATTCAGCTTCTGTATAATTAAATTCATTGTTTGTCTTGTATAAAGTTGCGAGATGTGAGTGAAATTTATGGACTATTTTAACTGGATTACAAGTGTAAACATTTTTTGATAATTTCAAACGTATTGGTTTGAAAGATTTGTTAGTTGAATTTAATGCCCGAGCCAAATATGTACCTGGTTTGTTTGTATTCATGTAGAAATTGTGTTTGGAGCATTTGAGGGATTTATCAACTGACTCAGTGAGAAATAGATCGTATTCCAATCTAGATTTTTCCAGATGAGATTTTGTACTCTGAGATGGATTATCTTGAAATGATATGTAGGCTGCATTAAAATTGAGTTCTAGTTTTTTTGCTAGATTTTTGCGTTCCCGTTTAAATAGTGCCATTTGTCTTTGTATTGTACCACGCAAGACAGGCTTATGAGCTTCCCACAGTGTTATTGGGGAGATGTCTGTTGTATTATTAATTGATATGTATTCCTTTAAAGCTTGTTCAATGGCCATCTGATGTAGTGGGTGTTTGAGCATTATGTCCGGTAAGTACCACGTTGGGTCATGCGCTTTTGGTATGGCTGAGGCTATAGTAGTGTATACTGCATTATGGTCAGACCACGGAATCGGAATTATATCTGATGCAATAATTTCTGGTATCATTCCTATTGTTAGAAAAATATGATCTATTCTGGTGAAGGTTTGATGAGGGTGCGAGAAATAAGTGAATTTCTTTTTCATTGGGTTACTTTCTCTCCATGAATCTACCAGATTGTATTTGGAAAGAAGTTGAGAAAAAGGTAATCTAGAGGTTATTTTGGATGGTGTAAAAGGTGATTTATCTAGAAATGGGAGGAGGACCTGGTTCGAATCCCCACACATTATCACTGTTCCTATTTTGTGTGTATTAATCACTTGTAATATATGTGAGAGGAATGGTGTAGGTTGTTTGTTAGGAGCGTAGTAGGAAATCACCGTGATTGCTGTATCCATTATATAACCCATGAGTATCAGGTATCTACCTTCTGGGTCTTTAATTTTTGATGATAAGGTGAATGGCGTGGATCGGTGAAATGCAATTAGAGTTCCCCTTTGCTTGGTACAGGCAGAAGCCGTGTAAATTTGTTGATAAAAAGGAGAAATATATTTTGGAGTAGAATCTTTGGTGAAGTGTGTTTCTTGGAGGCATACTATGTGAGCCTTCTTGTTATGGAAAGTACGGAAGGCTTTGGTCCTTTTTTGAGGGACATTTATTCCCTGAACATTCAGGGAAAGTATATTCAGTGGTGCCATGGCAATAGATCAAATAGTTTTGACTTACTTTTTGTTATGCAGAGCTGACTGCGCAGATCAACCTGTGTGGACTGAAGAGATGAATAGATAGAAAAGAAACCAGTGAATTCTGGAGTAAAGAGTAAACAAAAAACATATGAGATTAAATGATACATTGTATAAAATATTTTTTGCAAGTAATCACAATTTACCCGTGAAAGAGAATAAATATCTCTCTCAGGGGAATAAGTGCCTTCGTCACACTCCCACATAATATGGTTGGGAGAATGAGGAGGGCTAATGGGGGTACACGGATCTTCCGCTTACAGGAGAGAAGTGCTATGTCAAAAGACATCAAAATGATGTTTCATTAATTGGAGTGCAGAATATAGTTTTTGTTGAAATTATTTATTCCAGGGTGGTTGTATATGGTTAGTCTTGCCCTAGGCTAAATAATTCAGTTAGAAAGGTACTGTTAATAACTTTGGTATTGATGAAGATAGTTTGAATTATTTTGGGATTTTAACCCTTTTAGAGTAAACAATTACATATTTTATTCATATGTAACTGTTTAGATATGTTAACTCATAAAATTGAGGTTGTATTGCTTCAGATTAGAATAAACAAAAACATAATTCTAGGAACTAGTTAGGTAAAAATATATTTGTTTTAAGAAAAGAAAGAAAAAGCTTCCATTACTTCTGGATTATTGAACATATTTGTCCTAAAAAGTAATAAATCTATTGTTATTACCTGATAATATATAACTGAACAAGAATTTCCTTATTTCACTTATATATTCTAAGGCTATATGAATCAGAAGTAATAAGAAATATAACTGGAATGTAACATGATCCCACACAGTGTGTGACTATCAGAATGCAGTTACATTCAGTTATAAATATAGGTTTTTTAAAGAGAACCATCTCTTAGTATAATAAATGAAGAGATATCAGGAATTAGGATGTCAGTCCATTGAATCTTCTTGGTCCATGGATGATGTGGCATAACGGCCTCTTTTGTGAGAATGATGATTCCCATTTTGTTCTGAAATTTTCTGGGTGCTGCCTGAAGGTGAAGATGACGCCATTCTTCTGCGTGTGGGAGAGTTGCTGCTTGTGGGTTCTGTCAGATTTAATTTTAAAAGGGTTTGTTGTAGTTCATCTGCTGATCTGCTTCTGTAAATTGTACCTTGGTAGTTAAATCTGACTGAAAAGGGGAAGCCCCATTGATACATAATGTTGTGGCGTTGCAGTTCCATTAGTTGGGGTTTCATGGATCGTCTTTTAGTAATAGTAAGTTGGGATAGGTCAGCAAAAATTTGATAATTGTGTCCTTGAAAATTAAGTTCCTTTTTTTCTCTTGCAGCAATTAGTATTTGTTCTTTCGTTCTGTAATAATGAAATTTTGTGATTATATCACGTGGGGGTCCATCTTTCTTTTTGGCTGTGAGGGCTCTGTGTACTCTGTCCAGTTCTAAACGTTCAATAGGGATATCTGGCTTTAGTTCTTGTAATAGAGCAGTAATAGTAGATTGCAGGTCTGTCACAGTTTCAGGTAATCCCCTTATGCGCAAGTTTGAACGTCTGGCTCTATTTTCGTAATCTTCGAGCTTAGTTTGAAGTATTAAGTTCTCTTTTTTTAATTGTTCCAATTCTGTTATATTTTCTTGGGTTGTAATTTCAATTTCATCCATTTTTATTTCTAAGGCTGCGGTGCGGTTTCCCAGCTCTCTTATTTCTTTGGTTAGGCTTTTTGTTATTTGGTCTGAGGTTTGTTTTAAAGCCTTATGAAGCATCTTTTCAAACTGTAATAATATTACTGGGGATACTGAGGAGGCTTGTGGAGAAGTTTGTGAGAGGATTTGTTCTGTATCTGACTCAAATGGAGAGTCTTGCTGTGACATTTTCTGTCTGTGAGAGCGCCCTGATGCTGTATCTTGTGAGGTGACTGGAGCTGCTTCAGCTGCAGTGAGTGCCTGTGAGCTCTTTGTGAGGTGATTTTTATTTCTGCCACGGTTTCCTCCCAGTACCATATTTCCTGCCCAAACTTTCACAGTTTGTTCCCTGGGGCAAAAAGGTTCAAATGGATACCTTTTGAGCCTGCAGGCTCCGCTTTGTCCTTCTCTTCTCTCCTCAGCGGTGTGGAGCTCTAACAATGCATGTCTGCTCCGCTAGGCTCCGCCTCCTGCCTCCTTTTGTGCTTTTTTTCAAACAAATAGAGCTTTCTTTTGCTGGTATTTAATCACTGCTGTTTTTTTAGGGTTTTTTTGCACTATAAAAGAAAAAAGACCAAAAATTCTGTAAAAAAATGCATTTTTCTTTGTTTCTGTTATAAAATTTTGCAAATCAGTCATTTTTCTTCATAAATTTTGACCAAAATTTATACTGCTGCATATCTTTGGTAAAAATAACCCAAATCAGTGTATATTATTTGGTCTGTGTGAAATTTATAGAGTCCACAAGCTATGGTGCCAATCTCTGAAAATTGATCACACCTGAAATACTGACGGCCCATCTCATTTCTTGAGACCCTAACAAGCCAGGAAAGTACAAATACCCCCCAAATGAACCCTTTTTGAAAGGCCCCAGAGGCTGTAACACCCAAGCAATAGGCACCACTAACCAAACACTGCCATGAAGACCAAGGAACTCTCCAAACAAGTAAGGGAAAATGTTGATGAGAAGTTCAAGTCGGGGTTGGGTTAAAAAAAATATCCAAATCTTTGATGATCCCTAGGAGCAACATCAAATCGATCATAACCAAATGGAAAGAACATGGCACAACAGCAAACCTGCCAAGAGACGGCTGCACACCAAAACTCAAGGACCGGGCAAGGAGGGCAATAATCAGAGAGGCAGCACAGAGACCTAAGGTAACCCTGGAGGAGCTGCAGAGTTCCACAGCAGAGACTGGAGTATCTGTACATAGGATGACAATAAGCCGTACGCTCCATAGAGTTGAGCTTTATGGCAGAGTGGCCAGAAGGAAGCCATTACTTTCAGCAAAAAACAAAATGGCACGTTTTGAGTTTGCGAAAAAACATGTGGGAGACTCGCAAAATGTATGGAGGAAGGTGCTCTTCTCTGATGAGACTAAAATTAAACTTTTTGGCCATCAAAGAAAACGCTATGTCTGGCGCAAACCCAAAACATCACCCAAAGAACACCATCCCCACAGTGAAAAATGGTGGTGGCAGCATCATGCTGGGGGGATGTTTTCCAGCAGTTGGGACTGGGAAACTGGTCAGAGTTGAGGGAAAGATGGATGCTGCTAAATACAGGGATATTCTTGAGCAAAACCTGTACCACTCTGTGTGATTTGAGGCTAGGATGGAGGTTCACCCTCCAGCAGGACAATGACCCCAAACACACTGCTAAAGCAACACTTGAGTGGTTTATGGGGAAACATGTAAATGTGTTGGAATGGCCTAGTCAAAGCCCAGACCTCAATCCAATAGAAAATCTGTGGTCAGACTTAAAGATTACTGTTCACAAGCGCAAACCATCCAACTTGAAGGAGCTGGAGTAGTTTTGCAAGGAGGAATGGGCAAAAATCCCAGTGGTAGGATGTGGCAAGCTCATAGAGACTTATCCAAAGCGACTTGGAGCTGTGATAGCCGCAAAAGGTGGCTCTACAAAGTATTGACTTTAGGGGGGTGAATAGTTATGCACATTGACTTCTTCTGTTATTTTGTCCTATTTGTTGTTTGCTTCAATATAAAAAACAACATCTTCAAAGGTATGGGCATGTTCTTTAAATTAAATGATGCAAATCCTCAAACAATCCATGTTAATTCCAGATTGTGAGGCAACAAAACACGAAAAAGGCCAAAGGGGTGAAAACTTTTGCAAGGCACTGTATTTTACAAAATAAATTGGGGTATATATTGTGTTTTTTTAATTCAATAATGTGTATTTTTTCCCTAAAAATTGCGTTTGAAAAAAGGCTGTGCAAATACAATTTGACATAAAAAATTGCAACGATCGTCATTTTATTCCATAGGGTGTCTGCTAAAAAAATAATTATAATGTTTAGGGGTTATAAGTAATTTTCTAGAAAAAAATACAAATTTAAACTTGTAAACAAAAAGTGCCAGAAAAGGCCTGGTCTTCAAGTGGGTATGAATCATTAACCATTACTCTCTGAATAGGGCTAGATTTCTATCCATTTACAGAGTTTTGCCTGTAGACTTTACACATTATCCTTGTATGGAGAACTGTGCAAATGCTCTTCCAAAATACACAGCCACAGCCACACCTTTATCTAAGTTTTTTGGACAACTTCTGTCTTTCCATGCAATGCTGACTGTTGCTTATATTATTGTTTTCCAACAGAAACTCTGGAAGACAATTTTATAAACAATGGATAGCATGGGTTCACAAAAGACCGAAGTTGCCTAGAAATGGCTCTAGACCTCACACTGACCAGGCCAAAGAGAAGTTGCTTGGCAGGGCAGCAACTGTCAGTCTTCGGGGGCACTTTTCACTCTCATGCCGCGTACACATTACCGGACTTTACGGCATACTTGGACTGGCAAGCAGGAGTCCGTCGAACAATTCGATCGTGTGTGGGCTCCAGCGGACTTTTTTTCCCCAAAAGTTTGTTTCAAATCTTTTTGACAGACTCGGGTCCGGTCAAAAAGTCCGCTCGTCTGTACGCTAGACCGACGGACAAAAAAACGACGCTAGGGCAGCTATTGGCTACTGGCTATGAACTTCCTTGTTTTAGTCCGGTTGTACGTCATCACATACAAATCCGTCGGACTTTGGTTGATCGTGTGTAGTAGGCAAGTCCGTTCATTCGGAAAGTCCGTCATAAAGTCCGTCGAAAAGTCCGGTCGTGTGTACGCGGCATTAGACTCAAGCTGAAGGGTCAGACATATAAGGCTCCTTTTACAACCCTTTACCAAAAAGATAGGAATCTTTCTTTCAATCACATTACTATCATTTTCAAAAGTTATTGGACTTAGCCTAATATCTCTGTATATCTCCTCTACCATGAAACCTTCTTCCTTACCTGCTAGCATGCTGCATTATATCATATTGTTGGGGACCACACACACACACATTAAAGCATTAAAGCTGAACTCTAATGCCGCATACACACGGTCAGATTTTCCGACGGGAAATGTTCGATGGGAGCTTGTTGTCGGAAATTCCGACTGTGTGTAGGCTCCATCGGACATTTTCCGTCGGAATTTCCGACAAACAAAATTTGAGATCTGGATCTCAAATTTTCCAACAACAAAATCCGTTGTTGTAAATTCCGATCGTGTGTACACAATTCCGACGCACAAAGTTCCACGCATGCTCGGAATCAAGCAGAAGATCCGCACTGGATATTGAACTTCTTTTTCTCGGCTCGTCGTACCGGTTGTACGTCACCGCATTCTTGGCGATCGGAAATTCAAATCTCAAATTTTCCGACAACAAAATCCGTTGTTGTAAATTCCGATCGTGTGTACACAATTCCGACGCACAAAGTTCCACGCATGCTCGGAATCAAGCAGAAGATCCGCACTGGATATTGAACTTCTTTTTCTCGGCTCGTCGTACATGTTGTACGTCACCGCGTTCTTGGCGATCGGAATTTCCGACAAGATTTGTGTGACCGTGTGTATGCAAAACAAGTTTGAGCCAATGTCCGTCAGAAAAAAAATATGGATTTTGTTGTCGGAATGTGCGATCGTGTGTACGCGGCATTAGAATTTAGTCACTTTTTAAAATGGGTATAGGTTAAATTCAAGGACGTGCAACCTTCTGGACTTATCTCCTTTATTTTACAATTAATATTTTTACTGACCACCGGGAATACAGCTATCGCTATAGTTCCGGCATTCTGATGCTGCTCCTGCAACTAAAGTTGTTTTCAGTCACTCTGCCCGCCTGTAAGTTAAGGTTAGTACCCCTTTAAAATATTCTGTGAATGGACAATGGAGGGGAGGGGGGCAATGTGATAAAGCAGCATCATTCCTGTAAATTTTTAAACTAGAGATAAGTCCACCAGGTGGCATACACCTCATGGAACTTTACCCATTGTAAGTCAGCATACTTTAAAAAGTGACTTCATTCCTTGAGTTCTTCTTTAAAGTGGTTGTAAACCCTTACATATACCCAATGCAGCTACTGACCTCAGGTGATACACAGAGATGACACAAATCCTCCTACATACAGTAAGTTGCACATTTTTATCTGCAGTCTTTTCTTCTCTGCAGCAGTTCAAAATCATAAATTTACACAGCTTGTCCGAGCTTCCAGAAAGCAAGGAGCAGAGAGCTGAAATATACTCTGCAGAGCTCAGTGAGAGCTGATTGGAGGAAAGGGACACACACCCATTCACACAGCACATAGGAACAGAGCTGTGGCTGTCAACCACATGCTGTGTGCTGGAGCTCTTCTCTTCTGTCACCTTTTTATCTCTTGGTGTCAGAAAAATGTGTCAGAAGTGACTCATGCTGATAGCAGAGGAACAATGTAGCAGACTTATATGACTCTTGATTGAGACAACACACCATAGAGGAATGTGCTTTGTGCATTTTTGTTTACAGCTACTTTATGTTCCACTATAAAATAAGGATCCTTATGCTGGTGTGTTAGCTTTGTGAAGTGAACTTGTAGTATAGAAAAGCCAACAAAGGGGCAAGTTTACACCTTTTATGCTGGCCTACACAGTTATACTAATTTAAAGTGGTTGTAAGGCTCGGTTCACACGGGGGCGACTTGTCAGGCGACCTAGCCGCCTGACAAGTCGCCTCCCGTTCTGTACAATGGAACCGTTCTAATGCGTCGCTCCGACTTAGAAAAAAGGTTCCTGTACTACTTTGGGGGCGACTTGCATAGACTTCTATACAGAAGTCGTCTTGCAAGTCGCCCCGGCAGTCGTGTGCAGGTCGCCTCGGTGAGGCGACCTGCAAGTCGTGCCGCCTCTGGTGTGAACCGAGGCTAAAGGCAAGGTAAAAAACCTTCTAAATGCAGCCTTCCGCCCCAGCCCCCCACATACAAAGTCTCTCTTGAATCTCTCCCTCTTCATTGGCTCAAAATAATGTCAGTCACAGCCAACAAAGGAGGGAGTGGGGCGGGGTTAAGCCGTGCTCTTTGCACGCACAAGTGTCCCCATAGCAAGTGGATTGCTATAGGGGCAATCGGCAGGGGGAGCCAGGAGCATCCTCAGGGGACCTGAGAAGAAGTGGATCGGGGCTGCTCTGTGCAAAACCATTAAGCAGAGCAGGTACAGTAAGCATGACATGTTTGTTATTTACAAAAAAACACTAGCATTTACAATTACTTGATCAATACTCAGATTGTTAGATAAACCCAGTCTTGACTTGTTCTCTTTAATCTGTCAACCCCCTCACAGGAGGTATATTTCATAAGTGAACTTCGGGTTGGGTGATGACTCATATAATCATTACTGAGTCATCAAGCTCTCTTCCATTTCATTAAATCAGAGAAGCAGCAGAGCGTTGTACTGTGTTTGTCATCAATAAAAGTAGAAGTTTGGATTTAGGGTAATACCATTTTCGGTTAACTAGAAAGATTGAAGTGCAAACTTTCGAGGCACGCTAGCCTCTTCCTTATAAGAGAGTTCCACCAAAAAGTGGAACTTCTGCTCATTTGTTTCCTCCCCCTCTGGTGCCACATTTGGCACCTTTCGGAGGGAGTGGATACCTGTCTTTGACAGGTACCCTGTCCTCACTTTCGGCACACCAGACCACGGTGAATTATGTCAGCAGCTCAGCTCCCTCCTCCTCCCTCCTCCTTCCCCCGCCGCCAGGCCAGTAGGAGAGCGCAGTGATGCCTTGCGCATGCGAAGTAGGGACCCGGCGTGAAGCCGTAATGCTACACTGCCAGGTTCCCTTACCGGCAATGGCGGCAGCAGCACCTGGAAACATCAGCTGCGGTGCCGACTTCACTGGACTCCAGGACAGATACGTTTCCTATTATTAAATGTCAGCAGCTGCAGAATGCGTAGCTGCTGGCTTTAAATTTTTGCAGGGGTGGGCGGACCTCCACTTAAAGCTTTATGCATTTTGCCCAAAGAAGAGATCAGCGTGAATCAAAAGTTTATATTACAACTTATTTAGTTGGTATCATTCTAAGGCTCTAGCACTGTCAAATCTGTGTGTATTTATACTGTATTCAGGCCTCTGTGCTTTTGTGCATTTAGATGACATTTCTAAACACATTAAATTCATGTAATGATCTTTAAATGGCACTATTCTCATTAAACAATGACCCGCGTTTAGGCATTTAGCAACGTTTAGAGGAAATAGAATTCTGTGCATTTCAAAAGCGATTGAATGCATGTAAACAAGACTAACAGTGTTGCCGACCATCAGTCTTTTTACTGGTAGCCAGTAAAAAGTGGGTATTCTTCTCCTGCCACTAAATGCCAGTGACAGGAAAAAGTTGCCAGTAAAAAAATGGCTGTGACGTATGCGCAATTCCGGTCCGGGGCCAGCCAAATCCATCAGAGTGCCTGTATTCGGGCGGGGCCAGCAAGGGGCGGGTCTGGTAGAGGCGGTTCCTGAGTGTGTCATGTAATCTCATGGTGCAAAGGAGCCGTGCGTGGCAGCTAGAGCCTCGTGTGGGGGTCTGCAGGAAGGGCAGGGAGCGGCTGGGAGCGAGACTGTCACTGTGACAGAAGTGGACGTGTTGGTGAGGTGTCATCATCATCTGTGCTGCTGCTCCATACTGCTGTCAGTATCACTGTAATGCCTCATGCACACGGGGCATAAGAAAAAAATGAGATAAGCCACTACCAACACCTGGAAAAATCAGCTTTTAGTGGCGTTTCTCTTCCTCTATTCAAAATCAATGATTCCCTATGAGAGCTTATTGCTTTGAATAGAAGTCGCACCAGAAGTCGGATCATGATGAACCGACTTGCAGTGCGACTTGTGTGCTGAGGATCTTGAAGAGAACCACCAAAATGAAAAAAAAAAAAACGGCGTGGGGTCCCCCCTAGGTCCATAACAGACCCCTCAGTCTGGTATGGATTTTAAGGGGAACCCCCACACCGAAAAAAATCCATACCAGACCCTTATCCGAGCATGCAGTCTGGCAGGTCAGGAAAGGGGGGGGGACAAGCGAACCCCCCTGGACCATACCAGGCCACGTGCCCTCAACATGGGCCTGTGCCCCCCCCACCCCAAAGCACCTTGTCCCCATGTTGCTGGGGACAAGGGCCTCTTCCCAACAACCCTGGCCGTTGATTGTCGGTGTCTACAGGTGGGGGGCTTATTGGAATCTGGAGGGGGCCCCCAGCCCCAATCCTATGTGAATGAGTAGGGGCCCATTCACCCTGTCATGTACCTGGGTGTCTTTGAACCGGGATGTTCCTGGTTCCACAGCTGCAGTCTTACCTGTTGTGCCATGGAGGAGCTCTGGAGTTATTGCAATATTTTCCCAGCTTTTTAGTGATAATAAAACTAAAGCGCTTTATGGATTCTATCAGTGAAAAAATTAAAACTTGTGAAAATTGTGCATCAATATGGTGATTTGAAATTCCTCAGTCCAAATAATATGTGCTATATGCGGTGATTTAAAATTCAGTGATTTAAAATTCCTCAGTCCAAATAATATGTGCTATTATTACACTAAAATATGCTTTCACATGCCCAAATAAAATATTGTGTATAAAGCTGCACCTTTGTTCAGTGCTCTGATACCACTAGTAAAAAATTTTTTTGTTTTGTAATAAAAAAGTGCGCTAAATACGCTGCTGCGATAAAAATTAATTAAATTATATGGTTGTGCTATAATTACTTAAATAATGAACTTATTGTGAATAAATCATAGCAAATATAGTCCATAGAAACAACCTTGCAGTAGTCCTAGGAAAATGACAGGTTCACATACTGCATTATGAAATGTTAAAACAAATGTGGTGTGGGATACAGATAAGTCAAAGGAAACTCAGGTTGAATGAATATCTCCTTTAAAGTGGAGTTCATAATGTGTTACGATTGCATTCTCTGTCAGCTCACTGTTTATGTTGGTAATCCGCTGTTGATCGTCTCCGGTAATATATTTCGATCATGCAATCAAAAACAGAGAAACATTCATTGCGCAATGTACTTTAACTATTCTCTTAGTGATAAACTGGATGCACTCACTTGGGTCAATCTGATATACCAGCGCATAGAACAGTCAGCCGTCCACCAATGATCTCCTCCTCGCGCTGAGCTGCAAGTAACACTACGGCACTATGGATGACGTCACTAGGCTCCTCCCGACGCGTTATGTCACGTGACTTTATCAAGGGTACTTTTTCCCAGCTTTGCCTTGGGCTCACTAGCCCCACCTGCTGCAGGCTGTGGACAATGTACAACTTCCTGTTACTTAGTGCTCGTTTGTTTGGACTTGGCCCCTGGGTGTATTGATAGCACTGTGATTTTGACTACCGTGTATTGAACCTCTGCCTGAATTCTTGACCACTCTCCAGCCTGCTGATTTGGTACTTTACCGCTAGCTCGTGTATGACCTCTGCCTGCCTGACCATTCTTTGGATTTTGAATTTGTACTGCTTTGCCTGATCTGTTGCTGACTTGACCTGCCTGACTACATTTTTGTCTGAATCCTCAGCATACAAGCTCCACTTCAGACACTACCTACCACTACCTACCACCTTACAAATGGGCCACAATAGCAGTGGACCCTGCTGAGATTGTTAAGGCGATTTTGATTTGATTAATGACAATTGATTCGAGCTCATGAACAGCATCTTTCTTCTCTGGACGCCAAGTTAGATGAACTTTGTGCTATGCTTAAATCTTGGTTGCCTTGTCCCTCTGCACTGGTCCTACTCTTGCTCCAATCCAACCCGCCTCCTCTGTGCCACCCAAACTTCCCTTGCCTGAAAAACTTGGTGGTGATACTGAGGACTGCAGAGGTTTTTTAACCACTTGCCGACCACCTCACGCAGATATACTGCAGCAGAATAGCATGGGCAGGCAGAGTAACGTATGGGTAGGTTACTCCCCCTACCTGGCGCCCCCCCCCCCCCCCCAGTGCCCGTCGGCATCATTCCAGGAGCGATCCGTCCTGAGGGGGAGGCCACTGATTCATGGCCTCTCCCTCACGATTGCTCCTGGCAAATAAAGCTTCCTCTGCTTCTGTAATGTAAATGTAGGAAGTGATGTCATCTCTCCTCATGGAGCCTTTTCGTTCCGACTTCCGAGGAGAGAAGACATCTACAGTGAGTCTGCACCAACACTACACTGACACTAGCACACATAGGCACATAAAACCCCCCCAATCACCCCCCAATCACCCCCCCTCCCCCGCACCCCCTGTCACCCCCTTCACAGTGACACCAATAGCAGTTTTTATTTTTTTACTGATTACTGCATTGGTGTCATTTGTGACTGTTATAAGTGCTAGGACAGTTAGTGGTAGGCCCCTTTAGGTCTAGGGTACCCCCTAACCCCACCTAATAAAGGTTTAAGCCCTTGATCACCCCCTGTCGCCAGTGTCACTAAGCAATCTTTTTTCTGATGGCTGTATTAGTGTCACAGGTGATGCTAGTTAGCCAGGTAAGTATTTAGGTTCACCGTCAGCTTTTTATAGTGTCAGGTACCCCCATATACTACCTAATAAAGGTTTTAAGCCCCTGATTGCCCCCTAGTTAACCCTTTCACGAGCGATCACCGTATAAGTGTTACGGGTGATGCTGGTTAGTTAGTTTGTTTTTTATACCTACCGTTTATTACCCAATAAAGGTTTAACCCCCTGATCGCCCGGCCGGTGATATCAGTTTTTTGGGGTCAGTTAGGGTCTGCGTCGCCCCAGGCAGCGTCAGGTTAGTGCCAGTACCGCTAACACCCACGCATGCAGCATACACCTCCCTTAGTGGTATAGTATCTGAACGGATCAATATCTGATCTGATGACATCTATACTAGCGTTCCCAGCAGTTTAGGGTTCCCAAAAACGCAGTGTTAGGGGGATCAGCCCAGATACCTGCTAGCACCTGCGTTTTGCCCCTCCGCCCAGCCCAGCCAACCTAAATGCAGTATCGATCGATCACTGTCACTTACAAAACACTAAACACACATAACTGCGGCATTCACAGAGTCAGGCCTGATCCCTGCGATCGCTAACAGTTTTTTATGTAGCATTTGAATCAGTCGCTAGTGTACCAGTAAATTTAGAGCCCCAAATGGCAAATTGAAGGTACACTAGTGAAGAGGCCTACACGTTTCTGAGCATGACAGATAGTGAAAAGGAAGTCACTCATCTGTCAGATTCAGGCTCAGAATACGATCCTTTAGACAACAGCGGCTCCATGACAGATAGCTCTGACGACGGAATTGTGGTCCCTGCCAAGGTCAGGTGTACCAGACCCCGATCTTCTTCAGCTGTTGAGGTGCAAGAACTGCAGGGCTCCTGTATGGAGCAGAGAAGTACTAGTGCCGCTCATCCTTCTGGTGAACTGGCAAGCACCAGCGGCCTAGTACACCCTGGTCGTAGTCAAACCAGCACTGCAGTAACACGTGGTGACGTGGCGAGTCCCATAAGTGCAGTTCAAGCTGGTGAGGTGGCAAGCACAAGTGGTGTCCCGCTGCCACCAAGAAGACAAACACAGGCCCGTCGAGCCCATAGTGCCCTTCCTGCTGCATTCCCCAATCCTAATTGAGAACCCACCACTTCTGCAGCACCCGTACTTCCCCACTCACTGGCCAACCCGGCATTCAGGTGGAAACAGTTGATTTTACGTCACTTGATTTTTATTCGCTGTTTTTCAAGATCTCTATAGATCTATTGTGGACCAAAGTAATTTGTATGCTGGTCAATACATCACCACTAATCCCCAGTCCTCCCTTGCCAGAGATTGGAAACCAATTACGGTTTCCGAATTTAAGACCTTTCTGGGCCTATCCCTCCTCATGGGCATAACTAAAAAGAATGAGTTGCGGTCATATTGGTCCACTGACCCAATTCACCATATGCCCATATTCTCTGCCTCCATGACCAGGGCACGATACGAGCAGATCTTGCGGTTCATGCATTTCAACAACAATGAACTCTGTCGTCCTTGTGGAGACCCTGGATATGATCGGCTCTGCAAAATTCGGCCCCTCATAAACCACTTCAACCAACGTTTTGCAGACTTGTTTACTCCCCATCAAGTTGTCTGCGTTGATGAGTTCCTGATTAAGTTTTCTGGCCGCTTGTCTTTCAAACAGTATCTTCCCAGCAAGCGTACCAGATACGAGGTCAAGCTGTATAAGCTCTGTAACAGGGCCACGGCTATACATGTAGTTTTATGGTTTACGAGGGAAAAGATAGTCACTTAGAGCTGCCGAACTGCCCAGATTACATAGGGAGGGCTGGCAAGATTGTGTGGGACTTGGTGTCACCCTTATTCGGAAAGGGGTACCATTTGTATGTGGACAATTATTACACGAGCGTGCCACTTTTTAGTCACTTGTTTGATCATCAGATTGGAGCATGTGGCACCGTGTGACCTAATCGCCAGGGCTTACCCCAGAGGCTTGT
Organism: Lithobates clamitans; assembly: GCA_037952925.1. Taxonomy (NCBI): domain Eukaryota; kingdom Metazoa; phylum Chordata; class Amphibia; order Anura; family Ranidae; genus Lithobates; species Lithobates clamitans. Next base: position 5,285,656 of record JBBGZY010000578.1, read on the forward strand.
AGATTCCCATCTTAGGCTGGGGGAGAGAGCCTGCTTGCAGTGTAATAATTTGCTCGCTTTGAAGTGGAGGGATAATAAGAATGTTTTCGTTCTTACCTCCCTTCATGCAGACACGACGGTCCAAATTCCTACAGTGACAGGTGTTGTGGAGAAACCCCTCTGTGTCCACAAATATAACCTTAATATGGGAGGGGTGGACTTCATCGACCAGTTGTTGGCGCCATACCTAGTTGCGCGTAAAGCCAGACGCTGGTACAAAAAGTGTCTGTTTATTTCAATTGGCTTTGCTGAACGCTCATGTGCAATACAGAGCTTCGGGACGGACTGGATCCTTCCTTAAATTCCAGGAAGAGATCGTCAGAGCCCTTCTGTTTCCAGACGGTGCTCCACCTTACCTTCCCAATCCAAATGCAGTAAGCCGGCTGCATGAGAGGCATTTTCCGTATGTCCTCCCGAGTACCCCTACCCAACAAGCCCCCCAAAGAAGATGACGTATCTGCAGCAAACGCGGATATAGGCGTGACACCCGCTATTATTGTCCCTCCTGTCCTGACAATCCTGGTCTTTGCATTGGTGAACGTTTTGAACGCTACCATACACTAGTTGAGTATTTGCGTAGGGTACAGCACTGCACAGAATAGGACACACTTTCACAGGGTCTCCCAAGATGCCATCGCCAAAAAAAAAAAAGTAAAAAAAAACACAAAAAATATATAAAATTACAAAAACAAAAATAGTTGTCGTTTTATTGTTCTCTCTCTCTCTTTTCTCTCTCTATTGTTCTGCTCTTTTTTACTGTAATCTATTCTGCAATGTTTTATTTATTATGTTTTATCATGTTTGCTGTTCAGGTATGTAAGTTTTTATACTTTACTGTTTACTGTGTTTTATTGTTAACTATTTTTTTGTTTTCAGGTACGCCATTTAGTTGCAGTGTGGATTTATTTACCTTGACAGCAACAGCGTTTGCTCCCACGATACATAAAGCCGTGACTCCAGCGCTGTCGGAGGTGATTTCACCACCACAGTTAAAAGAAAGAGCATCTATGCCGAAGCATGGCGGCAGCAGGGGTGGAGGAGTGATTTGCTCCTAACTTTTGGGGTGGATGCCCCCATGCTAAATGGTGCATGTATGCCCATCATTAGAAGTGGGTGGATGAAGGGAGGTATTCTAATGGTGGGCATACCCACCGATCAATCTCTTTTTTTCATTCAGCCCACAGGCTGCATGAAAAAAAAGATTACAATATATGCCCAAAAAGGACCAGCAATGTACTGGTATGTTGCTGGACTTTGAGTGGTTATACCAGAATGCTGCCTGTGGGTTTAGGTATCATCTTGGTATCATTCTTTTCAGCCAGAGGTAGGCTTTCATGTAAAAGCAATCCTAGCAGCTAATTAGCTTCTGGACTGCTTTTACAAGCAGTGGGAGGGAATGTCCCCCCCCACCATCTTCCATGGTTTTCTCTGGCTCTCCTGTCCCAACAGAGAACCTGAGAATGTAGCCGGTGGTTCCGCCAGCTGACCATAGAGCAGATCAGAGACCAGAATGGCTCCAATCATCTCTATGGCCTAAGAAACCGGAAGCTACGAGCATTTCATGACTTAGATTTCGCCGGATGTAAACAGCGCCATTGGGAAATTGGGAAAGCATTTTATCAGACCAATCTTGGTGGTGTCATATGCTTTGAGGGCAGAGGAGAGATCTAGGGTCTAATAGATCCCAATTTTTTCAAAAGAGAGTACCTGTCACTACCTGTTGCTATCATAGGGGATATTTACATTCCCTGAGATAGCAATAAAAAATGATTTAAAAAAAATGAAAGGAACAGTTTAAAAATAAGATAAAAAAAAACAAAAAAAAATAAAAAAAGCACCCCTGCCCCCTCTTCTCACACACAAAGGCGAGCGCAAGCGTCGGTCTGGCGTCAAATGTAAACAGCAATTGCACCATGCATGTGAGGTATCACCACGAAGGTCAGATCGAGGGCAGTAATTTTAGCAGTAGACCTCCTCTGTAAATCTAAAGTGGTAACCTGTAAAGGCTTTTAAAGGCTTTTAAAAATGTATGTAGTTTGTCGCCACTGCACATTTGTGCACAATTTTAAAGCCGTCTTTGGTATCCATGCACTCAGCCTAAGATCATATTTTTTATTTCATCAAACATTTGGGCAATATAGTGTGTTTTAGTGCATTAAAATTAAAAAAGTGTGTTTTTTCCAAAAAAAATGCGTTTGAAAATTCGCTGCGCAAATACTGTGTGAAAAAAAAAAATGAAACACCCACCATTTTAATCTGTAGGGCCTTTGCTTTAAAAAAATATATAATGTTTGGGGGTTCAAAGTAATTTTCTTGCAAAATAAAATTATTTTTTCATGTAAACAAAGTGTCAGAAAGGGCTTTGTCTTCAAGTGGTTAGAAGAGTGGGTGATGTGTGACATAAGCTTCTAAATAGTTGTGCATAAAATGCCAGGACAGTTCAACCCCCCCCCCCCCCCCCAAATGACCCCATTTTGGAAAGTAGACAACCCAAGCTATTCGCTGAGAGGCATGTGTCGAGTACATGAAATATTTTATATTGTGACACAAGGTGCGGGAAAAAGACAAAGTTGTCACTAAATGATATATTGCTCAAACATGCCATGGGCATATGTGAAATTACACACCAAAATACATTCTGTTGCTTCTCCTGAGTACGGGGATACCACATGTGTGAGACGTTTTGGGAGCCTAGCCGCGTACGAGACCCGAAAACCAAGCACTGCCTTCAGGCTTTCTAAGGGCGTAAATTTTTGATTTCCCTCCTCACTGCCTATCACAGTTTCGGAGGCCATGGAATGCCCAGATGGCACAAACCCCCCCAAACGACCCCATTTTGCAAAGTAGACACCCCAAGCTATTTGCTGAGAGGTATAGTGAGTATTTTGCAGACCTCGCTTTTTGTCACAAAGTTTTGAAAATTAAAAAAAATACATTTTTCTTTACTATCTTCATTTTCAAAAACAAATGAGAGCTGCAAAATACTCACCATGCCTCTCAGCAAATAGCTTGGTGAAGCTGTGATAGGTAGTGAGAAGTGAAATCAAAAATTTACGCCCTTAGAAATCCTGAAGGTGGTGCTTGGTTTTCGGGGCCCTGTACGCGGCTAGCCTCCCAAAAAGTCCCACACATGTGGTATCCCCATACTCATGAGAAGCAGCAGAATGTATTTTGGGGTGTAATTCCACATATACCCATGGCATGTTTGAGCAATATATCATTTAGTGACAACTTTGTGCAAAAAAAAAATAATGTGTCATTTTCCCGCAACTTGTGACAAAATATAAAATATTCCATGGACTCAACATGTATCTCAGCAAATAGCTTGGGGTGTCTACTTTACAAAATAGGGTCATTTGGGGGGGGGGGGGGGGGGTTGTGCCATCTTGGCATTTTATGGCCTTCAAAACTGTGATAGGTAGTGAGGAGTGAAATGAAAAATGTACGCCCTTAGAAATCCTGAAGGCGGTGCTTGGTTTTCGGGGCCCTGTACACGGCTAGGCTCCCAAAAAGTCCCACATATGTGGTATCTCCATACTCAGGAGAAGCAGCAAAATGTATTTTGGGGTGCAATTCGACATATAACCATGGCATGTGTGAGCAATATATCATTTAGTGACAACTTTTTGTAAAAAAAATTTTGTCATTATTCAATCACTTGGGACAAAAAAATTGAATATTCAATGGGCTCAGCATACCTCTCAGCAATTTCCTTGGGGTGTCTACTTTCCAAAATGGGGTCATTTTTTTGGGGGGGGGGGGGGTTGTACTGCCCTGTTATTTTAGCACCTCAAGAAATGAGATAGGCAGTCATAAATTATAAGCTGTGTAAATTCCAGAAAATGTACCCTAGTTTGTAGACGCTATAACTTTTGCGCAAACCAATAAATATACGCTTATTGACATTTTTTTTACCAAAGACATGTGGCCGAATACATTTTGGCCTTAATGTATGACTAAAATTGAGTTTATTAGATTTTTCTTATAACAAAAAGTAGAAAATATCATTTTTTTTCAAAATTTTCGGTCACAGAGGCAATCAAATACCATCAAAAGAAAGCTATATTTGTGGGAAAAAAGGACGCAAATTTCGTTTGGGTACAGCATTGCATGACCGCGCAATTACCAGTTAAAGCAACGCAGTGCCAAATTGTAAAAAGTGCTCTGGTCAGGAAGGGGGTAAAAACTTCCAGGGCTAAAGTGGTTAAATGCAGAGGTGTATTTAGTGAAAATGGCGCCTATGGCAAGCACTGAAACTGCGCCCCTGTCAAAACATTTTTAGAGTACAGGGCCATGTTTTCACTGCATGATATGCACACAGAAATTCAGTACATCCACAGGCAGGCAGACCAATTCAAATCAATTGGAACACAGCCTCTGCTCTCACCTTGATATCCGTTTGGGTACAGGAACATGCCCCCGAGCACAGACAGTGTGCATTCAAAGACATGCACCCACACCCAAATGGATGTCAAATGCCAAATAGATGTCAAATTGAAAACAATAACCCTCCTTTACTCCATCCAACAATTCTAGTTCTACTTGAAGTATGAAGGGGACCTGCCCCTGCCCCAGGAAAGGTGCCCTCCGTGACAGGTACCTGAGCAGGGTATGGAGATCTCAAAGAGCACAGTGCCAGTCTCTAGGTCCCGGATCTTGAAGCAATTGAAGTCAATCCTGAACACATTCTCCTCAGGTCTGCACAGATAATCTTTTTTTTTTTTTTTTTTAAGTTCTTTTAAATTTATTTCAGAAAAAGATACATAACAGAGCCTCTAGGCATTCCCCCGGCTCAAGGTGTATAAAACATTAGGCCAGGCATACCATACCTTAACTACTGGCCTAAAACTAGTTAAACAAGTTAAACAACAAAACAAACCCCATAGCTTGCTGCTAAAAATAACAGGATGAGTGAAATGCTCAGCAATTTACATACAGTAGATATGTGGTATACAACATCATTCAATATGAGTATGTTTCTTTGTATAAGGGTACTGCAAGGTTGACTAAGGATTTCCATGCATTCAGGGTAAGTGCAGACGTGGGAGCCCTCCACTAGAGTATGATGAGTTTCCTAGCATAGAAGAGAAGCAATCCTAGTAGTGTACGGACTGCCCTCGAAGGAGCAAGAGCATCCATCAAGCCAAGCAGGCAGATCTCTATATTGTGGGGTATAGGAATTATGGTCAGTTCAGTGATGAAGGTTGTAATTAATGACCAGTAATTCTGTACATCAGGGCGTGACCTGCACAGATAATCTGATGACAGAAGACAAGTGACGTTAATGACACACAGCGCCTAGCACAGGTGACAGGTCTCTTGCCAGTAACTCACTTTCTGTGACCTGGCTCAGGCCTAGAACATGCTCCGGTCTCGGCTCCTTCAGGCCTAACAACTCCTGCCACTCTCCGGAGCTCCCCATCGCTGTCCTCCCTCCTGTGCACACACCTTTATCCCAGTCAAAATGAACTGCCATCGGCAGGATTGCAACAAGGCCGCCAGTTGGTCCCTTTGGAATCACTCCCATCGCTATTGATCAAGATGCTGTAGTATTCAGAGAGGAAGCAATTCCATAGAGGTAGGTGGAAGGTTCTCTGGCACTGAAGCTTTGTCACTAGCAACAGAGTCTCCCACCTGACATCAGCCTGAGAGGAAGGGACTTCTCTGCAAAAATTATACTGTGACAAAACAGTCATACAGACTGGGAGGTAGAATGTAAGCTCTGATCCTCTGTTCTGACCCTATCACTGCCTACATGACTCTCTATCCCTCTCTATCCTCCTCAGTTCAGGACCTCCAGGATCCTGCTAGCTTCTTCCTCCTGTAGGAAGCTGAGTTCCAGCCGGTCTATGCCTGGGTCAGTCATATCTGTGGTGGGGGGATCTTTCTCTGTACACTCAGGACTTTGATGCTCACAAATGCACAGAGCAGCCTCAGCCGTGGAGGGGGAGTGATAAGCAGGCACGTCTACGGGGATCGCGGGGATGCCAAGCTGCATATAAGCTGGGCAGTGTTGTCACTGTGATTCATCCCGTCCTGCCGCTCTGTGTGCTGGGATGCCAGACCCCGGCTTTATTACCTTCCCCTCCCAGCACACACAGCTCCTACAATTTTGCACCAGCAGCCAGAACACAACTTCAGACTGACAGACTGCCAATCTGTGTGGAGCTCGGCACATGCAGCCACGCCCCCCCTCCGGCTGTTCCTTGTCAGAAGTACGCCGCCTCAAATCTCAGCACCTGAGGACCAGAGCAGGGCAGAGAATCACTCGGGACTAATTGAGTAGCGGGGCGGCTTGATGTACATGCGCCCTGAAAATGAAAATGAAGAAAAAGTCCCTCCTTTAAGCTCACTTCCTGGGCCCCTATTTTGACCTGATGGGGCCCAGGAAACTGTAATTGCATCCCCCCATAAGCAAGAAAGAACGGGGAGAAGTTTAGAAAGCTCTACTTTTAAATTCAGTGAAGAACTGTAATACTGGCCTCCCTGCTCATGAGCGCCCCTTCATATGGCGCCCATGGCACTTGCCATATGTGCCATACCTTGGATACGCCACTGGTTAAATGTTTGCCATTTGCATACCCGTAACAACCCTGAGACTTTTAGCACTTTGTCTGCCAAAGTGACTTTTGTCATTTGTTAAAGGGGAAGGCCCTGGCCTGGGTCTCTCCTTACCTGGAAAGCATTGATCCTGTGCTGCAAGACGCTGACAAATTTCTGGCTTCTCTCCAGACTGTATTTGGCAAGCCAGATAGAACTTCTGCAGCTGAGTACTCACTTTTGGACATACAGCAAGGTACCAGGTTTGTGGCACAGTATGCTATTGAGTTCCAGACCCTGGCTGTTGAAACTAATTGGGACTCAAGGGCATTACGTGCAGCCTTCCGAAAAGGTCTTACAGATCAAATCAATGACGAATTAGTCTATAAGGATTCCCCAGAAGACCTTGAAAAATGTATAGAGCTGTCTGTCTGGATGTCCGTTATCATGAAAGGTGCCAAGAGAGACTTAGAACTAGCAAGCTTCCTAGGCCAGTTTACCATTTGGCCCCTAACTTCCAAGCACCACCTCAGCCAGAACCTGAAATTTCAGTTTAATCCCAGGCACCTGTGGAACCCATGGAACTCCACCTAACAGATTCAGAGAAACAATGGACGCGTGCAATGGGCCTATGCTTGTACTGTGGACTTAAAGGACATTTGTTATCTGTCTGCCCTTCCCATCCAGTAAAAGGCAGGGTCTAACCAGTGTTGGAGGAGCTGGGTTAGACCAAGATTACTGTCCCTGCAATTTTCCATTTAGCCTCTAAACTTGTCTCCTGTGAGGCTTTTGTGGATTCTGGAGCCGCTGGCATATTCCTGGACTACACTTTTGCTAAAGAAAATAACATCCCATTTGTTCCTAGGTCTAGACCCCTGAGTATCGCCACCCTGAATGGACAACTGGGAAATGGCCTTATAAAATTTGAGACTACGACAATCACCCTTCAGGTAGGCACACTCCATAAAGAGAAAATTGTCCTGTCTGGTTACCCATGGTTACAACAACACAACCCTTCTTTTGATTGGGAAAATAGAGAACTAACCTCTTGGGGGCCACCCTGTTATCTAAACTTTTTGTCTGAACCCAAAAGACTTTCTGGTTGTCTGTTGGTTTCCATGGCCATTCCACAAACCTTGCCTCGCGAATACCATGGGTTTGCAGATGTATTTTGCAAGCAAAAGGCAGAGGTTTTACCTCCACATCATTCTTTTGACTGTGCGATTAATTTGATTCCTGGAGCACCTCTTCCCAAAGGAAGGACCTATCCCCTATCATTGCCTGAACAACTATGGAGGAATAGGTAAAAGACAATTTGGAAAGAGGTTTTATCCGACCCTCTTCTTCTGCAGTAGTGGCAGGTTTTTTCTTTGTTGAAAAAAATATGGGGGTCTTCGACCATGCATAGACTATCGAGGGTTAAACCAAATCACCATTAAAGACTCCTACCCTTTGCTTCTCATTCTAGAACTGTTTGATGAACTTAAGGGAGCTGTTATATTTTCTAAACTGGACCTCCGAGGGGCTTATAAACTGATTTGAATTAGAGAGGGAGACGAGTGGTAGACAGCATTCAACACCCGCAATGGACATTTTGAGTATCTGGTTATGCCATTTGGGCTTTGTAACACCCCTGCTGTCTTCCAACGTTTCATTAATTAAATTTTTCATGATTTCAGCAACAGTTTTGTGATCATCTACCTGAATGACATTTTCATCTTTTCCAAGACTTATCTAGAGCACATCTCACATATAAAGCAGGTATTACAACGACTAAGAAAAAAACACCTTTACACGAAGATTGAAAAATGCAGTTTTCATCAAAGCCTTTACTTGGATACATCATAAGTGCTGCCGGTTTCCAAATGGACCCTCAAAAACTTTCTGCTGTCTTGCAATGGCCCCACTGACCATTTTAAGAGGGCTCCAAAGCTTTCTAGTTTTCGCATATTACTACAGGCTCTTCATCAAAGGTTTTGCCTCCATTGCTGCCCCCCTTACTGCTAGGACTAAGAAAGGTACAAATTGCAAGGTGTGGCCCTCAGAAGCAGAATTAGCTTTCCAACAATTAAAAGACATGTTCAGCAAGGCTCCAGTTCTTCAACATCCAAATCTCGATCTCCAGTACATTGTTGAGGTTGACGCCTCTGAAGTAGGGGTAGGTGCCGTGCTGTCCCAGAGACAGCCTAAGTCCAGAATCCATCCAGTGGTGTTTTTCTCTAGAAAGTTTTCTCCAGTGGAGATGAATTATGATGTTGGGAATCAAGAACTACTGGCCACCAAATTGGCATTGTCTGAATGGCAACATCTTCTGGAAGGGGCTCCCAAGCCTTTTTTTTTATCCTGACTGACCATAAAAACCTGCTGTATCTTCAGACTGCTAAACGTTTTAATTCACATCAAGCTCCATGGGCTCTGTTTTTCTCCTGTTTTAATTTTGTTCTTTCTTATGTCCCTGGGCATAAGAATAAGAAAGCCAATGCTCTTTCGAGACAGTTCGTTACTTCTGAAGAAGATCAACCTACCGAGCAGTATATAATCCCACTTCACAAAATTGTTTCACAGATCTCTACAGCTCTTTCCCAACAGCTACAAGAAACCCAGAATTGTGTTCCTCAATGCTTGAAGATATCACCAGGTCGCCTGTTCATAGCCTCTGAAAACCTGTACTCCTCTGGGCAAATGATGGTGTGTTATCTGGTCATCCTGGTGTCACCATCACTCTTAAGACCTCGCAGCATCATGTCTAGTGGCCTCATATGAAAACAAATGTTCCTGACTATGTGGCTACCTGTCCAACTTGTGCTGCTAATAAAGTACCCCGCACATTGCTTACTGGACTGTTACAACCACTTGCTGTACCTCACCAGCCTTGCCAGCCTTGGACCCATTTGACTATGGACTTCATTACAGAGTTACCCAAGTCCGAGGACATGACTGCTATATGGATCATAGTGGATCACTTTTCCAAAATGTCTCATTTTGTATCGCTCTCTAGATTACCTACAGTGGAAGCACTGTCTACCCTCTCCCATTCCCATGTTGTGAAACATCATGGCATACCTATCAATGTCATCTCAGACCAAGGATCCCAGTTTGTTTCCCGATTCTGGAGAGTGTTCTGTAAGAAACTGGGAGTAACGCTCTCACTCTCTACCTCACATCACCCTCAAACAGATGGTCAAACTGAACGCATGAACCAGACCCTGGAAACCTGTCTTCGACATTATGTCAATGCGTTACACTCCAATTGATCTGAGTATTTGCCTTTGGCTGAATTTGGCATTAACTCCCGGTGGCACAGTGCTCTACATACCACACCATTCCACGCAGCCCTAGGCTATCACCCTCAGACTCTCCCCCTACTTCAACTTTCTTCTGGTGTACCAGCAGCATATCAGCGGGTGAAAAATATTCTGCTACACTGGAAAAAGATTTGCTTATTACTACAGGAGTCAGCAGGCAACTATGCGCTTTTCTCCAACAAATGAAGTCGCCATATACCTCCATATGTGGTGGGGGACAGAGTTTGGCTATCAACCTAATATGTGAGATTGAAACAACCTACCAAATTGAGCCCTCGATTCATCGGTCCTTACAGAATTATTGCTTGAGTCAGGCCAGTCTCCTATCAGTTAAAATTGCCCTCCTCTCTCATGATACATCCCATATTTCTTGTTTCTCTCATCAAAAAGGCATTTTTCTTTTTTATTAAGATACTTTTTATTTGGAAGATATATTTATCCGCATACTACAACCTTTACATAATTTAGAAAATATCAAGACCACATATAAATATAAACAACCACTTTACCTATTTATCCTACCACACCCCCGCCCTCACCCCTCTCCACCCACACCATCCAGTCACTCCTTACTTCCACACCACACTCACCAACCTTTCCACCTTCTTACATTCCCTCCTGCCATCATATCCTACATTCTTTTAGCTGGAATTTTCCGATTCCAGCCATAGCATCCATATTTTCTCAAATTTCTTACTGTTACCCCTCTTCCCATAGATAAATTTCTCCTTCCCAATCACTTCTTTTACCTCTTTCAACCAATCTACTACCGTCGGGGGACCTTTTGCCTACCACTTCCGTGCAATTAGTTTCTTTCCTTTGAACAGGCATCTACTTATTGCAGTCTGTGTGTCCCTTAGTATACCATTCTTTTCTATCAGGCCCATGAGACAAGTCCTGGCCTCCATGCCCAGCGATGCCCCGAACACAGAGTTTATTTTATCAAATATGCCCTTCCAATACCTGTGCAATTTGGGGCATCGGCAGAACATGTGTATCAAGTCGTTCCTCCTGTTCCAACATCTTTGGCATACAGCATCCGTCCTCTTTCCAAATATAAACAGTTTCAATGGCGTGTAGTATGACCTATATATCAAGTACAAATGGGATACACTTTGTGAAGGAGAGAAAGAGACACTGGGCCCCAAAGCCAAGAAGTAGTTCCATTGTTCCTCTGTTAGTGGCCCGACGTCCCTCTCCCATTTAATCCTGTTTTTAGGTTCTACCTCTCCTGCCTGACCTGCCATGCTTATACCCCAATACATATCGGAAATTAATCCTGTAGAAATACTGGTATTGAACAGTTTCCTAAGCAAGGGCATTTCACTCCACTCTGGCGCCTTCCCATTAAATTGTGCATCTAGAGCATGCCTAACTTGCAGATAACTATAGAATAATCGGTTAGGAACCACATACTCCTCCACTATCTGCTGAAATGACTTTAAACTACCTGCCCTATACAACTGTGCCAGGCAATGAATACCCCTCCTGTCCCATTCCTCTATTTTGCCCATCCTTTTAAGTTCTTTTAGGTTATTATTATCCCACAATGGAGAGAACTCAGAGAATCTGGTATAACCTAACACGGTTTTGACGGACTCCCAACATCTAACCATTAACTGAGCTGTGAGACAGCTGGAGCTGAAGGAGTTTGCTTCAAGCGCCTCTACTATCATATCGTGACTAACATCATTCATCAGTAGGTTACTTCCTACTCCCCTTTCTTCTGGTATGTTGCTTCCTCTCATATACTGCATTTGTGCCGCAAGGAAATAATACCCTGGATCTGGCAAAGCCAAGCCCCCCAGCTCTCTCGGCCGTTGCAGTGCCTGCAAGCCAATCCTTGCCACCCCATCTTTCCAAATTAACTCTCTAAACACACTGTCCATTTTCTTAAACCCGTGTTTTGGAATCCACACTGGGGAGTTATGTATTACATATAGAATTTGCGGCATCCATACCATCTTTATTAAATTGCACTGATCGGCAACCAAGAGAGGGAGATGGCCCCACACTCGACTTTTCTGTTTTAATTTTATCATAAGTGGGACTGGATTACCCGTTATATACTGCCCCAGGTCTCTTGTTATATTAACACCTAAATATCTCATTTAACTTACTACGCTTATTTGAGTTACCTGTTGCGGAAGGGGTTTTATAAGGGGATCTATTGGCATAAGTACCGTTTTTTCCCAATTAATTGTCAGCCCTGAGAAATGTCCAAATTCTTTAACTATCCCCATAGCTGCCTTCAAGGAGGCCTGCGTATCCCCCAGAAAAAGTAAGATGTCATCTGCATACATCGTGACTTTCTCCTCCCCCCTCCTTCTTTTAAATCCCTGTATCTCTTGGAAGGACCTTAAAGCAATAGCCAGTGGCTCCATTGCGAGGGCGAAGAGCAGGGGCGACAACGGGCACCCTTGTCTCGTCCCCCTCCCCAACTGGAACCACTCAGAGCACTCACCGTTGACTCTAACCTTGGCCCTCGGGCTATCATATAATATTCTTAACCATTGGACAAAGTTAGGGCCAAATTGAAATTTAGCCAGTACCTTCCATATGTAGTGCCACTCAAGGCTGTCAAAAGCCTTGACAGCATCTAATGATAAAACAGCTCTATTCTCTCTGTTCTCTATTGGCAACTATATATTTAAATACACTCGCCTTATATTCAGAATTGTAGATCTATCCGGTATAAAGCCGGTTTGGTCTGGATGTATCATTTTAGAAATTATTCTGTTCAGGCTTGTTGTCAAGGCTTTTGCAAAGATCTTTACGTCTGAGCACAAAAGCGATATAGGCCTATATGAAGCCACATCAAGCGGATTTTTCCCCTCTTTCAATAATACAATTATTGTGGCTTCGGTCATGGACGTGGGCAGTCTTCCTTCCTCTTTAGCCCCATTAAACACTTCCAACACTTCGGGATCAATACCTCTTAAAAATTTCTATAGGCAAGCCATCAGGCCCTGGTGCTTTCTGTTTTGACATATCTACTATTACCCTTTGCAACCCTTCCAATGTCAATGGGGCTTCCAAATCCTCCCTATCTTCTCTTGATAAAGGGGGTATCCTCAATTTTTCAAAAAAATCCCACATTTCCCCCTCTACATTTATTTGTGGCATGCTATACAAGTTTTTGTAATAATCCTTAAATTCCTTTACTATTTCCGGGGTGGCTCTTATAACTTTTCCTATCCTTATCCCAAGTTGCTGGTATAGTGGTAGGGGGGCCATTTGCCCTGGATATCAAAGCCAGGGTTCTTCCCACTTGTTCTCCTTCCCCAAAGAAGCTCTGTCTCTGAAACATTTTTTTTCTTTCCACTTTCTCCAAAACTCATTTCTTATATTCTTCTTGGCTTTCAACCCACTCGCCATATCTGACTAGAGTCGGTTCCTCCACATACCGCACTTCGGCCCCTCTCACCATCTCTCTTGCTTTGATTTCCTTAGCCTGTGATTGTCTCTTAACGTAGGAGATTTTCTGTATCAGCACACCCCGTAAAAAAGCTTTCAGGGAAACCCACATTATACCCAGTAGGGCTGATCCTGAGTTTAGATTTATAAATACCTCTAGGCTAACTGCGATAACCCCAGCATCTTCAATTATTTAGAGCCAAAAAAGATTTACTTTCCAATCTCCTCTACTATGGCTTGTCCCTGTTTTTATTGAAAAAACTACTGGTGAGTGGTCCAAAATCCCCCTTGGCTCATAATCTACCACTTCCAATAAGTTTAGGGCTTCCTCATTGCACAGTACGAGGTCAATTCTGGACAAAGTGGCATGTGTTCTAGAGTGGCACGAATACTGTTTCACTCCCGGATGCCACTTCCTCCAGACATCCACTAGCCCTACCTCCCCGCAGAATCGGAGGAGCGGGCTCCTGGATACCCCACCGGGAGCAACCCTCGGTGGAAACCTATCTATGCTATTATTCATAGTCATATTAAAATCGCCTGCCACTATGACAGGCACCCTAGATTTATCTGCTATAAATTTTATTAAATCACACATCATTTCCGTGCTAAATGGAGGAGGAATATAAACATTAGCTAATACACATTCTCTACTTTCAATCACACAAAAAAGAAAAACATACCGTCCATTCTACCTTACTCTGTCTGCAGGAGAAAGCCAATCCGGAGTTTATCAATGTACTCACACCCCTTGAATAGGAGGTATGGGTAGAGTGATACTGCACCTGATATTTCCTATACCTTAAGGTACTAATTGTATCTTTCTCAAGGTGTGTCTCCTGCAGAGTATTTTAAAACCACCTGTCCCAGCCACAGAAAAGATTGCCTGTCTTTTAGACATCTGCCTTATCCCCCGCACATTCCATGAACATATCTTAACTTGCTTTACTGGGTCTGGGATTTTCCTTCTACCAACCCTAGTGCCTATCATTCTCCTGTCCTTGTTTCCTTTCTCATCTCAGGATAGTACTTAATCTTAACCCTAATTCCTTTATACCTAAAATTCTGTAATATTTTTACCTTAATTCCTGTGTACAACCTTAGTCATTTTTCCTCCTGTGCAAACTTAAAATGTCTTATATCATACCAAAACACATATCCTCCACCCACATACACCGACGCTACCATGTATACTCCCCAAACCTTACCCTTCCCCCGCAACCCTCTCCCTTTCCCAACCTCCCCAGCTCACCCACCCTACCCACCCTCTTGCTCCCCCCACCCTGTTTCCAAATTCCCCCATGCCCGACTTTGGGCTCATACTAAGGGCTACTACAGTGACCATACCAACCCCCTGAAGTGATATAACTCTTTTATATGTTGCTACCCAAACCTAGTAAGAGGGGATCCCAGGGTCCCTATCCCCAACATATCCAATGTAATCATACGTGTTTTACTGCCCCCACCCCCCACACATCTATATATACATATATATGTCTAAACATAAGTCCTGGAGAGAAAAGAGCCTTCTGAAGATCACAAAAAGAGGAAAAGGAAAAAAAAAACCCAAAGGAGCATTAAATTGAGTAGGCATAACCAGTATCTAATCTTCTCATGTTCCTTCACCTCGCTGTAACCTTCCTTCATTTTTTTCCAACCATGATGTTACTTCAGCAGGTGTATTAAAGAACTTGGCTTCCCCAAATGCTGTTATTCGCAAGCGTGCAGGATAAAGTAATGCATAATTAGTTTTAAACTGTTGAAGTCTACGTTTGCATTCTGTAAACTTTGCTCTTTGTTTCTGTAGCTCAGGGGAGAAGTCTGGATATAGTGAAATCCTTATGCCGTTAAACTGTATGTTTTTCATTTCTCTTGCTTTCTGGAGAATGGTAACCTTATGCTTAAAGTGCAGGAGCTTGACAATGAGAGGCCTTGGCTGACCTCCTAAAGATGATACCCTGGGATCGACTCTATGTGCATGCTCAATTGCAAAGAAGCTTGACAAATAGTCCTCAACCAACCGTATTCCTAAGCCAGCATTCCATGAATGCTATGGCGTTATTACCTTCACTTCTCTCAGGGAGACCAAGGACCCTTACGTTCTTCTTGCGTAACCTATTCTCCATTTTGTCCATTTTATGCATGCACATATTTAATTAATCCTTCATTAGCTTTACCTCTTGCTCATCGGGATCACATCATCTTCTACCTGACTAAGTCTCCCCTCAAGAGCAGTAGTCCAAGCGCATACTTCTTGCACATCATGACTTAACAATAGTAAATCCACTCTAATACATTTGAACTGGTCAGAAAGTTCAAATAAGGATGACTTACAGTTGTTGATTGCTAGGAGAATATCCTTCAAGGATGGTTCCTTCTCTATGACTTAGACTGACAAATCAATTCCTTCCACTAGCTCCTTGCACAGTCCATGCTTCCCCTCCAAAGCTGTATGTGTTGCTGGTTCAGCTGATGTAATTGATGCACCTGCTGCTGCTGGGCCTTGGCTTTTCCTCCCCCCAGGATGGCTGTTCTGGGGGCCCTGATGTTGCACTCCCCCGTATGTCCGCCCTTCTTGTGTGTTTGATTTGGTGTGTGAGCGAATCGCTCCAGCTTTGCAGCGGCTTGACTTTCCTTTTCTTTGGGTCCACGCTGTGTTTGAGTGCCAGCTCCATCCTGTACGGTCGCCTCCTCCATACTCCTTTTCCTGGTCATCCTGAAACGAGCCCGTTTTAATTTTGTTCTTTCTTATGTCCCTGGGCATAAGAATAAGAAAGCCGATGCTCTTTCCAGACAGTTCGTTACTTCTGAAGAAGATCAACCTACCGAGCAGTATATAATCCCACTTCACAAAATTGTCGCACAGATCTCTACGGCTCTTTCCTCCCCAAAGCACTCACTCCCCCCATGTTGAGGGCATGTGGCCTGGTATGGTCCAGGAGGGGGGCGTGCACTCGTCCCCCCCCTTTCCTGACCTGCCAGACTGCATACTTGGATAAGGATCTGGTATGGATTTTGGGGGGACCCCCAGGCCATTTTTTTGGCATAGGGGTTCCCCTTAAAATCAATACCAGACTGAAGCGTCTGGTATGGATCTTGGGGGGGACCCACACTGTTTTGTTTTTCATTTTGAAGTGGGTTTCCTCTTCAAGATCCTCAGCACACAAGTCGAACTGCAAGTCAGATCATCATGATCTGACTTCTGGTGCGACTTCTATTCAAATCAATGGGCTCTCATAGGGAACCATTAATTTGGACATGTAAATAAAAAAGGCTTGATGTGGCTTAATAGCGTTAAGCTGCGTTTAGCAGCTTTTAGTGGCGTCAGACGTTTTTACAGCTCAACAGCCTCTGCTCCTGAACGCACAGGCTTTCGTTTTTTTCTACTGCCTCTAAAGGCTTATGCCCCCAAATGCCTCTGACAGTTTATCTCTGCATGGACACATAGGAGGGCCTTTAGAAGCAGTTAAAAAAAGTCAGACACCCCTAACAGCAGCTGTAAAAACGTCCTGTGTGCATGAGCCCTTAGAGTCAATTTCATGTGTGTGTGCCTGCACATTCTTATTTCTTGCGCTCCTGTCCCTGAGCTATTTACAGTGCATCCGGAAAGTATTCACAGCAGTTCACTTTTTCCACATTTTGTTATGTTACAGCCTTATTCCAAAATGGATTCAATTCATTATTTCCCCTTAAAATTCTACAAACAATACCCCATAAGGACAACATGAAAGAAGTTTGTTTGAAGTCTTTGCAAATTTATTAAAAATAAAAAAGGGAAATAAAATCACATGTACATAAGTATTCACAGCCTTTGGCTTGACACTCAAAATCAAGCTCAGGTGCATCCTGTTTCCACTGATCATTCTTGAGATGTTTCTACAACTTGATTGGAGTCCACCTGTGGTATATTCAGTTGATTGGACATGATTTGGAAAGGCACACACCTGTGTATATATAAGGTTCCACAGTTGTCAGAGCATAAGCCAAGTCCAAGAAATTGTCTGTAGACCTGAGAAATTTCTGCAGCATTAAAAGTCCCAATGAGCACAGTGGCCTCCATAATCTGTAAGTGGAAAAAATTTGGAACCACCAGGACAGTTCCTAGAGTGGACCGCCCAGCCAAACCGAGAGATTGGGGGAGAAGGGCCTTAGTCAGGGAGGTGACCAAGAACCCGATGGTCACTCTGACAGAGCTCTAGCGTTTTTCTGTGGAGAGAGGAAGAAGAACAACCATCTCTGCAACACTCCACCAATCAGGCCTGTATGGTAAAGTGGCCAGACGGAAGCTACTCTGCAGTAAAAGCCACATGACACCCTGCCTTGAGTTTGTCAAAAAGCACCTGAAGGACTCTCAGACCATGGGAAACTAAATTCTCTGGTCTGATGAAACAAAGATTGAAATCTTTGGCTTGAATTGCAAGCATCATGTCTGGAGAAAACCAGGTGCCGCTCATCGCCTGGCCAATACCATCCCTACAGTGAAGACTTAAACCCGATTGAACATCTCTGGAGAGATCTGAAAATGGCTGTGCACCGACGCTCCCCATCCAACCTGATGGAGCTTGAGAGGTCCTGCAAAGAAGAATGGGAGAAACTGCCCAAAAATAGGTGAGCCAAGCTTGTAGCATCATACTTAAAAAGACTTGAGGCTGTAATTGGTGCAAAGGTTGTGAGTAGAGATGAATCCAACGTTCGAGTCGAACGTAAGTTCATCTTGAACATTGGGTATTCGCCGAACAGCAAACAATATGCGGTGTTCACAGCAAATTTGAAAGCTGCCGGAACACCGTTAAAGTCTATAGCACACTAACATGAAAAATCAAAAGTGCTAATTTTAAAGGCTTATATGCAAGTTATTGTCATAAAAAGTGTTTGGGGACCTGGGTCCTGCCCCAGGGGACATGTATCAATGCAAAAAATTTTTTTTAAAACAGCCATTTTTTTCGGGAGCAGTGATTTTTTTTAATGCTTAAAGTAAAACAATAAAAATGAAATATTCCTATACATTTTGTGCCCGGGGGGGGGTCTATAGTATGCCTGTGAAGTGGTGCATTTTTCCCGTGTTAAGAACAGTACCACAGCAACATGACATTTCTAAAG
Organism: Lithobates clamitans; assembly: GCA_037952925.1. NCBI lineage: Eukaryota > Metazoa > Chordata > Amphibia > Anura > Ranidae > Lithobates > Lithobates clamitans. Next base: position 5,304,057 of record JBBGZY010000578.1, read on the forward strand.
GAAAAATTGTCATCCAAAACTGATCGCGGCTGTAATGAATTGGAAAAAAGAGGATTGGACCCCCCCCCTAGTCCATTACCAGGCCCTTTGGGTCTGGTATGAATATTAAGGGGAACCCCGAACCAAAATTAAAAAAAAAATTGAGTGGGGGTCCCCCTAAAATCCATACGAGGCCCTTCATGTCTGATATGAAAATTAAGGGGAACCCTGCGCCAAAATTTAAAAAAATGGCATAGGGGTCCCCCCAAAATCCATACCAGACCCTTATCCGAGCACGCAACCTGGCACGCCGCAGGAAAAGAGGGGGGGGCGAGAGAGCGCCCCCCCTGGACCGTACCAGGCCACATGCCCTCAACATAGGGGAAGGGCCTTATTCCCACAACCCTTGCCCGGTGGTTGTGGGGGTCTGCGGGCAGGGGGCTTATCGGAATCTGGAAGCCCCCTTTAACAAGGGGACCCCCAGATCCTGGCTGCTGACGGACAGAAAAAAAATGGAAAAACCTGCGACCGATCCGCCTCCATTGGAGGCTCCCGCCATGTGACGCTTCTTCGCCTTGGACAGTTCTTATATAATTGTGGGTGGGGCCACCCAGAGATGTACCAGGGTGACTCCACCCCCTCTGATGCCACAGGGACTTTCCCATGGCTTCCCCGTGGTGTCAGGGGGGGCGGAGCCGCTCTCTTGTCCCCCTCTTATCCTGCGGTCTGCCAGGTTACATGCTCGAATAAGGGTCTTGTATGGATTTCGGGGGGGACCCCTATGCCATTTCTTTAAAAAAATTTGGCGCGGGGTTCTCCTTAAAATCCATAACAGACCTGGAGGGTTTGGTATGGATTTTGGGGGGAACCCTACGCCATTTTTTAAAAAAAAATTGGCGCAGGGTTCCCCTTAATTTTCATATCAGACCTGAAGGGCCTGGTATGGATTTTATGGGGACCCCCGCGCATTTTTTTTTACAATTTTGGTTCGGGGTTCCCCTTAATATTCATACTAGACCCAAAGTGCCTGGTAATGGATTGGGGGGGATCCCATGCTCTTTTTTCAATGAGTTTTATCTATATTGCCGAGACCCGACAATTCATTACAGCCGCGATCAGTTTTAAATGACAATTTTTCCTTTAGAAATGTAATTTTGCTGTGGTACTGTTCTAAACACAGAAAAATGCGCCACTTTACAGGCATACTATAGACACCCCACAGGCACAATATAATAAAGGAATATTTCATTTTTATTGTTTCACTTTAAGCATTAAAAAAATCACTGCTCCCAAAAAACGTCTGTTTAAAAAAAAAAATTGCATTGATACATGTCCCCTGGGGCAGGACCCAGGTCCCCAAACACTTTTTATGACAATAAATTGCATATAAGCCTTTTAACTGAGCACTTTTGATTATTCATGTTTGTGTCCCATAGACTTTAAAGGTGTTCGCGTGTTCTGCCAAATTTTTTGCCTGTTCGCATGTTCTGCTGCAAACCGAACAGGAGGGTGTTTGGCTCATCCCTAGTTGTGAGTACTTATGTACATGTGTTTTTTTGTTTTTTTTAATAAATTTGCAAAGATTTCAAACAAACTTCTTTCACATTGTCATTATGGGGTATTGTTTGTAGAATTGTGAGGAAAATAATGAATTTGGAATAAGGCTGTAACATAACAAAATGTGAAAAAGGTGAAGTGCTGTGAATACTTTCCGGATGCACTGTACTTACTATATTGAAAATAAAATAGAAAATATGTTCATAGTCTTAAATCACATTGCTAATTGTATATTGTACTTGTTTGTAGCCTAAATACTGAAATTTGCAGTTAAAACTTTGGACTTTGGAAATTTTTGGAAATGGCAGTAAAAATTTTGCTGTGCCACCCAGTAAATTTTGGGTTCGTGTGGAAAGATCTGGACAGCCGCACACGGAGATAGGCAAATAAAATCTTCTTTATTCAAAACACGGAATAGTACAGTACATGACACCGCTGGAGCAACACAGCTTAGCCGCTGACGCGTTTCACGCTCTTACAGAGCGCTTACTCATAGCTGAATTTTGGGTGTCGTGTCAGTAAATTTCAATCTAGTAGGTTTGCAACACTGATGATAAACAAGGCTAAACCTGCCTAAACCACTTAGGGACCAAGCCTCTTTCTGAGATTTGGTGTTTACAAGTTAAAAACTGTTTTTTTTTGCTAGAAAATTACTTAGAACCCCCAAACATTTTATTTATTCTTTTCCAACACCCTAGAGACTAAAATGGCGGTCAGTGCAATACTTTCTGTCACACTGTATTTGCGCAGCGGTCTTACAAGCCCACTTTTTTGGGAAAAAATACACTTTTTTAAATTAAAAAACAAGACAACAGTAAAAAGTTAGCCCAATTTCTTATTATATTGAGAAAGATAATGTTACGCCGGGTAAATTGATACCCAGCATGTCACTCTTCAAAACTGCACTCGCTCGTGGAATGACGACAAATTTTTACCCATTAAAAATCTCCATAGGCGACGTTTAAGAAATTGTACAGGTTGCATGATTTGAGTTACAGTTGAGGTCTAGGGCTATAATTATTGCTCTCGCTCTAACGATTGCGGCGATACCACACATGTGTGGTTTAAACACCTTTTTTATATGTGGGCGCTGCTCACATATGCGTTCGCTTCTGCTCGCGAGCTCTGTGGGGCGTGTTTAAAAAAATGTTTTTCTTATTTATTTTATCTTTTATTTTTACACTGTTCTTTAAAAAAAATTGTGTCACTTTTATTCCTATTACATGGAATGTAAACATCGAATCCACCGCAGAGATCTATCTATCTATCTATCTATCTATCTATCTATCTATCTATCTATCTATCTATCTATCTATCTATCTATCTATCTATCTATCTATCTATCTATCTATCTATCTATCTATCTCTATAGCTCAATCTGTCTCAGTGGCGGCTGGTGCTCAATTTTTTTTGGGGGTGGGGGGGAGTGGGGGGCACAAACAAACCTGGCCCCCTCACAATATTAATTTGCTAATGTCACACAATTGGGTGGGCTCTGCACCCCAAGCCCACCTTTTATGGAGCCAATTAGAGCCTCAGGCTCTAATAATGTGCTTTAAAAAAAAAAAAAAACATTGAAATCAATGCGTACGGCGCCCTGCATGGAAATTTGGGGTCGGGCGCATGGATGGGGGCGCCCCTTATGAGAGGCCACCACGGATCTATCTATCTATCTATCTATCTATCTATCTATCTATCTATCTATCTATCTATCTATCTATCTATCTATCTTTCCAAGTGAAGTACCACTTACTTTTCTCCGTTTCAGGGCTGGTTTTTCCAACTTTATTTAAAAGAAAGTTCAAAACAAACACAGTAGATTTCCTCTCCTGCTCAGGCCTTACGCTTTAGGGCCTTGGTCTGTCTCCCACAGACCGGACACTCAGCACCTCCATGCGTACAGCAAGTAGCCTCGTGCTACACTGGCTCCCACCTCTCTCTCCTAGGTGAAGCCCTACTGACTCCCATGCCCAGATCTCCTGTCTGAAGGGTGGAGTCGTTTCCAACTGGGAGCCTTGGTCTGGTCATTACTTAAAGCCCAAAACACAGCTGACTCTTTAGTGAACTGGCTGTTTACTAGACCTGGACTCTGGCAGGGTACTGCCCTGCTACATATCCCCCCCCGCGTTTTGACTCCGGAGGGGGCGTAACGCACCAACCCATTCTCTACCACTTGGCACCTCTGTGCCAGCTTTCACCCACAAGGGCCAAGCCCAGTTTTATCGGGTGACTTTTCCTGTGTTCCCCTGCTACACTGACTTGGGTACTACAAAGACAACCCCGTGACTTTTTACGGGTGCGCTTCCAAAAGCGCCATCTGCCCATTTTTCTTGGGGCCACCCTTTTAACCACTTCAGCCCTGGAGGATTTGGCAGCTCAATGACCAGAGCACTTTTTACAATTTGGCACTGCACTGCTTTAACTGGTAATTGCGTGGTCATGCAATGTTGTACACAAACAAAATTTGCCCCCTTTTTCCCCACAAATAGAGCTTTCTTTTAATGGTATTTGATTGCCTCTGTGATTTTTATTTTTTGCGATATAAACGGAAAAAGACCAAAAATTTTGAAAAAAATTATATTTTCTACTTTTTGTTATAAAAAAAATTTAATAAATTCAATTTTAGTCATACATTTAGGCCAAAATGTGTTCAGCCACATGTCTTTGGTAAAAAAATGTCAATAAGGGTATATTTATTGGTTTGCACAAAAGTTATAGCATCTACAAACTAGGGTACATTTTCTGGAATTTACGCAACTATTAGTTTATGACTAACTATCTCATTTCTTGAGGTGCTAAAATGGCAGGGCAGTACAACCCCCCCCCCAAATGACCCCATTTTAGAAAGTAGACACCCAAGGAAATTGCTGAGAGGCATTTTGAGCCCATTGAATATTTAATTTTTTGTCACAAGTGATTGAAATATGACAAAAAAATACACAAAATTGTCACTAAATGATATATTGCTCACACATGCCACGGTTATATGTGGAATTACACCCCAAAATGCATTCTGCTGCTTCTCCTAAATATGGGGATACCACATGTGTGAGCCTTTTTGGGATCCTAGCCGCGTACAGGACCCCCAAAACTAAGCAACGCCTTCAGGCTTTCGAAGGGCGTAATTTTTGATTTCACTCCTCACTACCTATCACAGTTTTGAAGGCCGCAAAATGCCAAGATAGCACAAAACCCTCCCAAATCACCCCATTTTGGAAAGTAGACACCCCAAGCTATTTGTTGATAGGCATATTGAGTCCATGGAATATTTAATATTTTGCCACAAGTTTCGGGAAAATTACAATTTTTTTTTTTTTTACACAACATTGTCAAAAAAAGATATATTGTTCAAACATAGCATGGTTTTATGTGGAATTACACCCCAAAATACATTTTGCTGCTTCTCCTGAGTACGGGGATACCACATGTGTGGAACTTTTTGGCAGTCTAACTGCATACAGGACCCCGAAAACCAATCACCGCCTTCAGGCTTTCTAAGGGCGTACATTTTTTATTTCACTCCTCACTGCCTATCACAGTTTCAGAGGCCATGAAATGCCAAGATAGCACAAAACCCCCCAAAGGACCCCATTTTGGAAAGTAGACACCCCAAGCTATTTGTTGATAGGCATATTGAGTCCATGGAATATTTAATATTTTGCCACAAGTTTCGGGAAAATTAAAATTTTTTTTTTTTTACACAACATTGTCAAAAAAAGATATATTGTTCAAACATGGCATGGTTTTATGTGGAATTACACCCCAAAATACATTTTGCTGCTTCTCCTGAGTACAAGGATACCACATGTGTGGAACTTTTTGGCAGTCTAACTGCATACAGGACCCCGAAAACCAATCACCGCCTTCAGGCTTTCTAAGGGCGTATATTTTTGATTTCACTCCTCACTGCCTATCACAGTTTCAGAGGCCATGAAATGCCAAGATAGCACAAAACCCCCCAAAGGACCCCATTTTGGAAAGTAGACACCCCAAGCTATCTGCTGAGAGGCATGTTGAGTATTTTACAGATCTCCCTTTTTGTCACAAAGTTTTGACATTTAAAAAAAGAAAAAAAAATACATTTTTCTTATCTTTCTTCATATTCAAAAACAAATGAGATCTGCAAAATACTCACCATGTCTCTTAGCAAATACCTTGGGGTGTCTACTTTCCAAAATGGAGTCATTTGGTGGGGGTTTGTGCTATCTGGACATTTCAGGGCCTCCGTAACTGTTATAGGTAGTGAGGAGTGAAATCACAATTTTATGGCTTTAGAAATCCTGAAGGCGGTGATTGGTTTTTGGGGTCCTGTACGCGGCTAGGTTCCCAAAAAGTCCCACACATCTGGTATCCCCGTACACAGGAGAAGCAGCAGAATGTATTTTGGGGTGTAATTCCACATATAACCATGCCATGTTTGAACAATATATCATTTAGTGACAAACTACATACATTTTTAAAAGCCTTTAGTTACCACCAGGTTACCACTTTAGATTTACAGAGGAGGTCTACAGCTAAAATGACTGCCCTCGATCTGACCTTTGCCGTGATACCTCACATGCATGGTGCAATTGCTGTTTACATATGACACCAGACCGACGCTTGCGTTTGCCTTTGCGCATGAGCACGGGGGGACAGGGGTGCTTTTTTTTTTTTAATTATTTATTTTGCTTTTTTATTATGTTTTTAAACTGTTCCTTTCATTTTTTTTTTTTTTATAATTTTTGTTATCTCAGGGAATGTAAATATCCCCTATGATAGCAATAGGTAGTGACGGGTACTCTTTTTTGAAAATATTGGAGTCTATTAGAACCTAGATCTCTCCTCTGCCCTCAAAGCATTTGACCACACCAAGATTGGTGTGATAAAATGCTTTGCCAATTTCCCAATGGCGATGTTTATATCCGGCGAAACCAAAGTCACAAAATGGAGAGCCCGAGAAAACCCTGGAAGACAGTGGGAGGGGAGACGTTCCCTCCCACTGCTCATAAAAGCAATTTAGCCACTAGGATTGCTTTTACATGAAAGCTGACCACTGGCTGAAAAGAATGATACCAAGATGATACCTAAACCTGCAGAATATAACCACTCAGAGTCCAGCAACATACCAGTACATTGCTGGCCCTTGTTGGGCATACATTGTAATGTTCTTATTTTCATGCAGCCTGTGGGCTGAACGAAAAAGAAGAGATTGATCGGTGGTTATGCCCACCATTAGAATACCGCCCTTCATCCACCCACTTCTAATGATGGGCATACATGCAGCATTTTTTTTTTTTTAACTGTGGTGGTGAAATCACCTCCGACATCGCTGGAGTCACAGCTTTACGTATCGTGGGAGCAAACGTTGTTGCTGTCAAGATAAATAAACCTGTGCTGCAGCTGAATGGCGTACCTGCTAAGCAAATGAGGGTTAACAATAAAACAAAGTAACATTACAGTATAACAGTAATGCCCCGTACACACGGTCGGACTTTGTTCGGACATTCCGACAACAAAATCCTAGGATTTTTTCAGACGGATGTTGGCTCAAACTTGTCTTGCATACACACGGTCACACATAGTTGTCGGAAAATCCGATCGTTCTAAACGCGGTGACGTAAAACACGTACGTTGGGACTATAAACGGGGCAGTGGCCAATAGCTTTCATCTCTTTATTTATTCTGAGCATGCGTGGCACTTTCTCCATTGGATTTGTGTACACACGATCGGAATTTCCGACAACGGATTTTGTTGTTGGAAAATTTTATATCCTGCTCTCAAACTTTGTGTGTCGGAAAATCCCATGGAAAATGTGTGATGGAGCCTACACACGGTCGGAATTTCCGACAACAAGGTCCTATCACATATTTTCCGTCGGAAAATCCGACCGTGTGTACGGGGCATTAGACTTACCATACCTGCAAAGCAAATACAGTAAAACATAGTAAAAATAAAACATTGCAATCTGTGACTAAAAAAATATATGCCAAAGCATGGGGGCATCTGCCCCTAATGTTAGGAGCAAATCTCTCCTCCACCTCTGCCCCCCTGCTTCGGCATATATGCTCTTTTTTTAACTGTGGTGGTGAAATCACCTCCGACAGCGCTGGAGTCACGGCTTTATGTATCGTGGGAGCAAATGCTGTTGCTGTCAAGATAAATAAACCCGTGCTGCAGCTGAATGGGGTACCTGCTAAGCAAATGATGGTTAACAATAAAACGAACATTACAGTATAACATACCATACCTGCAAAGCAAATACAATAAAACATAGTAAAAATAAAACAGAAAGAGAACGATAGATATAGAACAATAGTGAGCGGACAGTAGAAAGCGAACATAAGAGAGAGAAAAATAGAGCGAGAGAGAAGAAAAATACAACCACAACTATTTTTGGCTTTTTTATTTTTTTATGTTTTTTTTTTTCACTTTTATAAAAACTGGCCACACGCCCGACGTAACATGACGGCGATTCGCCTGCCCATGCCATTCTGCCGCAGTACAACTGTGGCGGATGGTCAGCAAGCAGTTAAGTACTTTAGCAATAGACGTGGGTTCTTTTATTTGGGAATCAAACGCTTTTATTGATACCTTTTTAAGCTTTGGGTTATTTCCCTCCTGAACCTGTAGAGGGCCTCTGTCTACTGCACTGTCAACCTCTGCTATTCCTGTCATATCATTACACATCTCATCACATTTATCTGGGTTATCAGCAACCATTTCAACTTGACCCCCTGGTCTATCAATATTTGTGTTGTCACTCATGGTAACATCAGCATTTACCAGTGCCTTGCATTTTTCCTCAATGTCATAAATATCCACACATATTGCAGGACTAATTTCCCCAGTGTTCTGCAAGGCAGTGTCTGGAGGGGAATCACACAAAGTGGAGTACTTGTTTCCCATAATAACGTCACTATCCACCAACTCCCCTGCCCCATGACTCTCTTCTAGCAACTGTCCTGACAACTGACCATCGCTATATGATTCCATATTCGTGCTTGTGAACCCAATCACTTAATTTGTACTTGTAACATCAGGCACTTCCACCAACACCAGCTTGTTTGGCAGCACGTCACTTGTTGCCACATCATTAGGCTGTTTGTGGATCACAGACATGACCTCTTCTGTGCATTTGCTCTTACTTGACGCTTCCATCTCGTGATCAACATCATCTGCATTAGCAAGTGCACCCTTGCATATAAGTTGCTCTGCAGGTCAGGTCCTTCATCTGGCACCACAGAAATCATGAAAAAGAATATAAGTGCCCGAACTATGAAATGTGCAATAAATAATCAAATGTATTAAATTAATTAAAACACATATAAATAAATTAAACAATGGGCTGCTGTTGACGTGTAAGGTAAAAAAAAACTAATGGTGATACAAAATGATTATACTCAGTGCTGCTCCTAAATATACAAATACATGAATAAATAAGTAAACAATAATATATTAAAGTGCTTGTGCAATCAAAGTGCAATCAAAATGAAGTCCTTCAGTGCAAAATTAATGTGTCCACTTCTGCTTGTGAGGATTAAAGTGCCACTCGGTGCTCCCCACCTGGGTCCCCACTCACCAGCAGTAAGCTTTAAATTTGCAAGGTCTTTATCCTACAGCAATAGTTGAGGTGTCTCCCTCCAACCGCAAGCTTAAAAGATTCCAAGGTCTTGTATCCACATCTATGGTAATTTCTCTGATATGATAATATGGGTATATTATGTGCCAATGAAGAGAGAGAGGCACATAGCATAATATTGCTAAAATTTATTGTTAAAATCACAAAGAAATGCACTTACTTCAAAGAAAGGCATTCAGGTAAAAATCCCCGCCTTGGCGTGCTGCCAGCCGTCACTGAACCTCGTGTGTATGTTCCCTGCTTGGCGCTCTTCGCCCCTCCCACTGGGCGTCTTCAGAAGCTAGGGACGGTCTTGACTGGCTGCCTTATATGTATGAAGTCCCCCCCACTACACCCAAACCTACTCCTCTCACTAACTACATTGTGTATTACTACACTTCCTGCTTCTGCCGGAAATGTATTAGCCGCCATATTACTACTCCTTATTGCTGAGCAAACAGCGTTCTGGCCTCAGAGCCTTGACAGGGCCTCCAACACTGCATCCTCTTTCAAACTTAGTACTTTGCACCTTGATAGCTGGCCTACTTGCACCAGTATTGCCAGGGGCAACAACACCCCTCTCCCAGATATGAACATCCAGCCGCTTTACTTTCACTCCAAGTGTAGAGCTTAAAGGACACCACCACTCACTTTTCTCCATTTCAGGGCTGGTAAGTTCAAAACAAACACAGTAGATTCCCTCGCAGGGGTATTCAGCATTTCAGTCCTGCTACTGAAATAAACGATATTCAGCCCTCCTGGCTTATAAACACAGCTCTCCTGCTCAGGCCTTACGCTTTAGGGCCTTGGTCTGTCTCCCACAGACCGGAAACTCAGCACCTCCGTGCGTACAGCAAGTAGCCTCGTGCTACACTGGCTCCCACCTTTCTCTCCTAGGTGAAGCCCTATAGACTGACTCCTGTCTGCAGGGTGGCGTCATCTCCAACTGGGAGCCTAGGGCCTTGGTCTTGTCATTACTTAAAGCCCAGAACACAGCTGACTCAGTGAACTGGCTGTTTACTAGACCTGGACCCTGGCAGGGTACCGCACTGCTACTATCTAGCTATCTGTCTATCTGTCTATCTGTCTATCTGTCTATCTGTCTGTCTGTCTGTCTGTTCTATTTATCAATCTATCTATCTTGTTATAGTGTCTTGAAGAAGTATTCATACTCTTTGAAATTTTCCACATTTTGTCATGTTACAACCAAAAACATAAGTGTATTTTATAGGGATTTTATGTGATAGACCAACACAATGTGGAATATAATTGTGTAGTGGAAGGAAAATGATAAATGGTTTTCTAAATTTTTTACAAATAAATATCTGAAAAGTGTGGCGTGCATTTGTATTCAGCCCCATTTATTCTGATACCCCTTACTAAAATCTAGTGGAACCAATTGCCTTCAGAAGTCACCTAATTAGTAAATAGAGTCCACCTGTGTGTAATTTAATCTAAGTTTAAATACAGCTGTTTTGTGAAGCCCTCAGAGGTTTGTTAGAGAACCTTAGTGGGGGGGGCGTGTCTGGAATGACGCTGGGAGCAGACGTGTAGTGTCTGAGCTCCCAAGGACCGACCCAGAATCCTTCAATTATAGGGTGCAGACTCACACCAAACAGCGCTCCTGCAATCCCCCAGCCCCAGTAGCCTCTCCAGCGCATGCACAGGCGAAGAACCCAGGTAAAACCTCGGAAAAAGACCGCAGCGCCGGACATTGCGGGCAAGGTCTCGCCTAAAAACTCTACCCGAATGGAGAACCAGGCCGATGATCCTGAACGGCTGCCTGCTAAAGCGGCCGATTTCAAACCGGTCATGCAAGCCATAACCACCCTGACTGACAAAGTGGATCATATACAGGCCAGCGTGAAATTCATCAGAAAGGACTTTGATATCTTCTGTGGCCAAATGAATGAGGTGGAGCAGTGGGTCTCTCAGACCGAAGATACGGTACGTGATCATGGGGCTGACCTGCATACCCTAAAAACTAAAGTCAAGGCACTAGAGGCATGGGCTGAAGATGCAGAAAACTGCAATAGAAGAAATAATTTGCGCATCTTGGGCCTTTCTGAAGGGGCTGAGGGTGCAGATCCCACCACCTTTGCTGAACGCTTACTACAACTGCTCCCCTCAGCACGTTTTTCTTCATTTTTTACTGTGGAGAGGGCCCACCACATACCATCCACCAGGGGGCCTCAGGGAGCACCACCCTGCACTTTCATCTTTAAGCTGCTTCACTTCTGTGACCGCGATTTGGTGATGAAGGAAGCAAGATCTCAAGGCGAATTGCGTTTTGAAAACCCCAAACTCCTGATCTTTCTGGACTACTCGCTGGAAACTCAGGCAACGGAAATCCTATGATGCGGTGAGAGCCAGACTCCGCTCCAAGCACATTAAATACAGTATGCTGTTCGCGGCTAGACTGCGGGTGGAAGACGGAGAATCTGTCTGATTTTTCACATCCCCCGAGGAGGCCTCCTTCTGGATTGACACTCTACCCAACGATAAGTATTACTGCTGATAACATGTTTGCATGGGCCGTTACCGCTTACTGCCTTATAGACATGCCTTTTTATGTGCGGCCCCTTGATCAAACCATTGATCCCACAAATTCCCATTTGTCGGCACACAACACATCCCATGGCTTCCAGGGGAAAGGAGACATTGCTTTCTAACACCTCTACAGCCTAGTTGAGTATCCTGCTTGGAGGTAAAACTGCATGCTTTCTCCATCCCCCCATCCCATGGCCAAGGTCATCATGTGTGGCGGCCCATGCAATGCTAATACTCAAGTTTGTACCCCCAGCAATTGCTGGGAGACTGCACCCGCATATTTGATCCGGTCCCCAACAGAGGACTAAATGTGCATCATCTGATTGCTTGACTTTTGGATACCGTTCTGCGCACGTTTCCTCACTACAGGCGTGTTTACCTTTGTTCTAAGTTGGGATCCCCCCCAAAGTTGGGGCTGGCGGGGTGGGGGGGATGATTAGGACTGTTTTGTTATAATTATTTTTTCCATTGTTGGTGTTAAAGAAATGTTGCCATTCTCTCGGTATGTCTTCCTGAACCCCCAAAGCCGACAGCCAAAAGGGATGGAGGCGCCACAACCTAGGCCCCGTCGGCGGGGATAATGTCAAAGAGGCCCAACATGGGGCGTGAGCGGAGAGGGATCTTGTGTGATAGCCTGAGTCTGTTAGTAGAGGGAGTAGAATGTCTGAGGTGAGTATCATGTCTATTCGTGACATGGAGGAGTGTGACGCAGAGAAGCAAATGCTCTATCACCCGGGTGCTGGTGTCTCCACATGTCTGTAAGGGAGAATTCTGTCAGTGTGCGTCCAAGTCTGGTAGTGCTAGAGGGCTGAGCGTCCCGGTTCACCTGTAGCTTATCCGGGGATGGGTCCAATACCATATTAAAATCCCCAAGCCAGATGGCTGGTAATAAGGGGTGTTGTGTCATGTATAGAAGTCCCTCATTAATCAAAGTGGAGGTGTACGGTGGGGGTATATAAAACGCCAATATGAGATATTGTGTACCTGATATGGTGCAGTGCAGGAAGATAAATCTGCCCTGAGGGTCAGTCTTTACTGATATACAGCTAAATGGGACGGTCTTAGCTATTAGGATGGAGACCCCTCATGAGTATGGGGTGTGGGTGGCATGATATGACCATCCTATCCACGGGCGTTTTAAGGCGCTCTGAAGATGTCCAGTGACATGCGTCTCAGTCAGGACCGTAATGGCGGCACGATATGATTTAAGGCAACCAAAAATCGCAGATCGTTTGATCTTATCTCTAATCCCTCTAACGTTCCAAGTTAGGAACTTTATGCTAGTCATGTTTAAGTTGTTCAAAATTATTGAGACGCATGTCATTGAGGTGTGCCCGGGACACTAATGTCCACCACCCAGAGGTCCCCCATCCATACAATCGTATACTTATTTTTTCCATTGTATTGTTTCAAGCGATGTACTCATCTGTAACCTGGGATACTTGAGTAGGCAGGCTCAGTTATGTGAGGTGGTCTGGGTTGTGCTCCTGGGCCCAGTGGGGATGCTCCACCTTAGTTTTATGATGCCAGATGCCTATGGCTGAGTGTACCATAGTGTCATGGAACACCAGGGGCCTGAACTCCTTTGTGAAGAGGTCACTGATCTTCCAATTTATCAATACCTACCGCCCCCAGATCTGTATTCTACAAGAGACTCATTTAATGGGCAGTAAACTCCTGAGTCTTAGGAGGCCCTGGGTGAGACACCACTATCATTCCTCTTATACCAACTATTCCAATGGGGTCTGCATCCTAATCCACAAATCCTAATGGCACTGGAGCTGGCCCGGACGGCCGCTATGTTATACTGCATGCTATGGTGGACAGATTGAAGCTGGTGGTGGTGGAATTGTATCTGCCCCCCCCCCCCCTGGCCTCCATGAGATTACTTAACCAATTGATCTCCAAGATTGCTGTATACACTACAGATAATGTGGTGATTCTTGGAGATTTTAATATGGTCCTGGAACCTAGGATGGACAGACTGTCGGCCGGGGCAGGCTTATTCACGGAGTTGCTCGCCTAGGTGGAAGCCTCCAACTTGACTGATGTGCTACCCCCATAAACGAGCCTACACATGCCACCCAGCTACACATAAAACCTTCTCGCGGATAGACTTCGCCTATACAGGGGGGTCTGTCCTTTCCAGGGTTTGGGACATTTCCATACTGCCCCATGGCATATTGGATCATGCCCCTCTTGCTTTAAAGCTGAGCGTTGCCACCGCACTGGGGGGACAGCCTGTGGCGATTGTCCAGATTTTCAGACTCAAGGGTCTCTGAGCCATATAGATCCGAGGTGGTGCATTACTGATGGGACCGTGACCACTCCAAATCTTTGACCACATCTTGGGATGCGTTCAAGGCCTTCTCCAGAGGCAGCCTGCAGTCACATATTTGTAGGATCCATAGATATTTTAGGAAGGACTTGTTGAGGAAAGGGTAGCTGCACTTGAGGTAGAATATTCCGCATCTAGGGCCCCTAGGGTATACTCTGAATTTCAGACAGCACTGAGGGATGTCCTCCTGCTCCAAACGTCTGCCACCAAAACCAAATTTCTGCATCAATCTCAACAAATATTTGAACATGGGGAGAAAATGGGTAGCATGTTGGGGTAGCTGGCTAGGCTGAGCTCCTCACCTGTGACTATATCCGCTATACATGACTCTGATGGGTCGCTGCTGACTGATCCTACCTCCATTAATGCCTAATTTGCATCATTCTACCAGGAGCTGTACAACTCTGGTATGATACGCACAGACGAGGAGCTAATAGCATACCGGGAGGAGATAGAGCTGCCTTGCTTGACATCTACCTTCAGAGATGCACTAGATGGCCCTGTTACACTTGAGGAGCTGCAACGGGTAGTTGCCTCTCTACAACATGGGAAAAAGCTGGGAGGGTATCCCTGCTCAACTTTTTAAAACATATGTGGAAGAATTGCTCCCCACATTCAAGCTCGTGCTCCAGGCAGCCATGGAGGAGGAGTATCTTCCCCTGACCATGGCTGAGGCGATCATTGTGGTCCTTCTCAAACTTGGTAAAACCCCGGAACAGTGTTCCTCGTACTGGCCAATATCTCTCCTAAATGTGGATGCCAAATTGCTGGCTAAGGTCTTGGCTAGATGACTGAACACTGTGATCACTGCACTGGTGCATGCAGATCAATCTGAATTTATGCCAGGTAGGGGAACCGATATCAACATCCGATGTCTTCTCGCACATCTATCCATGGCAGATGGGGACGGCCTGGAGGTGGTGGCCTCCCTAGATGCCAAGAAAGCTTTTGACTCGGTGGAGTGGCGCTACCTCTGGGCCATCCTACGTAAATTCGGATTTGGCCCCTGGTTCATTAGATGGGTTCAGATGCTCTATTACAGCCCTACGGCCCGTATACGCACCAAAAACTCACTATCATCCTATTTCCCCCTAACCAGAGGCACTAGACAAGGGTGCTCGCTATCCCCTGGCCTGTTTACATTTGCCATGGAACCTCTGGCGGCCTGCATTAGATCTGCTCCCTCGATCGAAGCAATTCGGATGGGCGTGGTCACGGACAAAATATCCCTATACGCAGAGGATACCCTTCTATTCCTCAAAGATATTTCCTCCTTCACACCAGCCCTCCATATCGTCAATGTGTTTGGCTCATTCTCGGGCATTAAGGTCAACTGGGGAAAATAACTCCTCTTCTCGCTGCAAGCGTCGGGTCCACACCCACTAACAGGTACCCCCTTAAACTGGACATCCGAGTTTAAATATCTGGGGGTGACGATAAGAGCTCCCCTGTCCTCATACTACGAGCTGAACCTCATGTGGCTGCTTAAGACCTTTTCACAGAAATGCATGTCCTGGAGGTCTCTTCCTCTTACGCCAGTGGGTAGAGTGAACCTGGTTAAGATGGTATACCTGCCTAAATTCCTCTACTTCTTCCGCAACTCCCCACTAATACCCCCAGCCTAATTTTTTGCAAAATTAAAGGGTATTGTATCCTCCTTTGTATGGAATGGAAGGCCCTCACGTTTAGCTATTTCCACCTTGCAACTCCCCATTACCCAGGGGGGCCTCTCCCTAACCGACTTCCAGGCTTGCTTCTGGACGGCCTTCCGGGTAACAGTCAGATGGTGGCTTTCTCAACCCAAAGATAACCCAGCGGTAACCCTGGAAGCGGCCATTGTGGGGTCATACTCATCCCTTAGTATCCTGGTATTTAGTGGACCGAGATCTCATCCCGGTAATACAGACCTGAAGCAGACAACAATTTCGGTGTGGCACAGGGTTAAGACTCGCTCCAGCTCCCCCAAGACGTTCTCCCCCAACACCTCCCTATGGGGCAACCCAAATCTCCTGCATATGAACAAAGTTCCTGACCCACAGGTCTGGGCAGGAAAAGGGATAGTGAACCTCAAACACATTGTCTCCGGTGGTAAGCTGCGATCGTTCCCCGACCTCAGGGATGCATAAATATTGCGGGGGTGGATGCTGTTGCTCTGCTATCAACTCCACCACGCATATAGGTAACAGTTCCCGTCTTCTCTTACCCTAGAACAGACTCTGTGGAGGGACTGCTCATCGCCAAGACTATAGATAAACCATTATCTTCCCTATACTTCCGTTTGTCCATAACTCCCACAAAGAAATTAGAAAAGACATTAAACAAATGGAGGATGAACATCCCTGACCTGACTGAGGAGGAATGGGACGCCTGTATATCCTCCTTTGAATTAATATGATCTCAGCCAGGGACCGCTTTATGTAGGTTAAGTTCCTCCACAGAGGATTTCACCCCTAAAAGACTAATAGGGCGTACACACGGTCGGACTTTGTTCGGACATTCCGACAACAAAATCCTAGGATTTTTTCCTACGGATGTTGGCTCAAACTTGTCTTGCATACACACGGTCACACAAAGTTGTCGGAAAATCCGATCGTTCTGAACGCGGTGACGTAAAACAGGTACGTCGGGACTATAAACTGGGCAGTGGCCAATAGCTTTCATCTCTTTATTTATTCTGAGCATGCGTGGCACTTTGTCCATCGGATTTGTGTACACACGATCGGAATTTCCGTCAACGGATTTTGTTGCTGGAAAACTTTATATCCTGCTCTCAAACTTTGTGTGTCGGAAAATCCGATGGAAAATGTCCGATGGAGCACACACACGGTCGGAATTTCCGACAACACGCTCCGATCGGACATTTTCCATCGGAAAATCCGACCGTGTGTACGGGGCATAACACTTATAAATCCTGGGGCTTCAGTGCCCTGTCCCAGATGTGATCTACAGGCTGCCTCCTTCTTCCACATGGTTTGGTCCTGCCCACGCCTCGAGGCATATTGGGCGGAGATCCGGGAAAGTCTTAACCAGATCACCTCCCTGACTGTGGGTTCTGACCCCAGGTTGATGCTGCTTAAAATCTTTGACGATAATGTTCGGAGCAGACACACCAGGTTGTTCTTAAGCTATGCCACCTTGTATGCTCGCAGGGAGATATTTCTCCATTGGAAGGATGCTACAACTCCCACAGTGTCCTCCTGGCGCTCTGTTTTAAACTTGGTTCTACCACTGTATGGTATTACCTATATCAATCTGAACTGCCCCCCCCCTTCCCTCCCCCCAGGACCTCCTTCTGTAGCCATGCTGGAAAGTATACCTATCGGACAATTATCCCACTGTAATATCAGGGTCTCACTCCCCTCTCTCCTGTGGATATCAGCAAACTATTTTCTGTGGTAATCCACACTGTAATGCAAATAACACTGATTGTGTATGTTCATCGCGTGTACTGTAAAGATTTGAATAAACATTTTTCTTGTTAAAAAAAAAGAGAACCTTAGTGAACAAACAGCATCATGAAGGCCAAGGAACACACCAGACAGGCCGGGCATAAAGTTGTGGAGAAGTTTAAAGCATGGGTTAGGTTATAAAAAAATATCCCAAGCTTTGAACATCTCACAGAGCACTGTTCAATCCATCATCTGAAAATGGAACGAGTATGGCATAACTACAAACCTACCAATACATGGCCATCCACCTAACCTGACAGGCTGGGCAATGAGAGCATTAATCAGAGAAGCAGCCAAGAGGCCCATTGGTAACTCTGCAGGAGCTGAAGAGATCTACAGCTCTGGTGGGAGAATCTGTCCGCAGGACAATTATTAGTCGTGTACTCCACAAATCTGGCCTTTATGGAAGAGTGGCAAGAAGAAAGCCATTGTTGAAAGAAAGCCATAAGAAGTCCTGTTTGTAGTTTGCGAGAAGCCATGTGGGGGACACAGCAAACATATGGAAGAAGATACTCTGGTCAGATGAGACCAAAATTGAACTTTTTGGTCTAAAAGCAAAACGCTATGTGTGGTGGAAAACTAACACTGCACATCACCCTGAACACACCACCCCCATTGTGAAACATGGTGGTGGCAGTATTATGTTGTGGGGATGCTTTTCTTCAACAGGGACAAGAGTAGCTGGTCAGAGGTGATGGGAAGATGGATGGAGCAAAATACAGGGCAATCTTAGAAGAAAACCTGTTAAAGTCTGCAAAAGACTTGAGACTAGGGCAGAGGTTCACCTTCCAGCAGGACAACGACCCTAAACATACGGCCAGAGCTACAATGGAATGGTTTAGATCAAAGCATATCCATGTGTTAGAATGGCCCAGTCACAGTCCAGACCTAAATCCAGTTGAGAATCTGTGGCAAGACTTAAAAATTGCTGTTTACAGACACTCCATCCAATCTGGCAGAGCTTGAGCTA